>CAJQZP010001182.1:0-332261 GCA_907164705.1 Parnassius apollo | reverse complement strand
TGCAATCCAACACGACCAGCGGGAAGTCAGGCGTAACATTAATAATTTTAAGTGCTTTCCGAAGCACAGATGTAAAACACTTTCTACTTTCAGACTGCAGGTTGCTACTGCTGAGATTTTCTTGGCAGAAAAACCCAATAACTGATTTTGGTCCGATCCGGGACCTAATGATCACATGATGTGGGACGTTTGCGATGTGTGTATGTGCGTACGTGCGTGCAGGTGTGTGACGGAGGATGAACAGTCGCAGTGGCCAGCGGCTCAGCTGGCCACGCACGCCTTTCTGCTGCCGGCGCCCACGAGTGCGCCTCTCTCCCCCGCCCCGCACACGCCCCACTCTCAGCACACTCCATCCGCCACAACCGCGCCGAACCACCACCTGCAGGTACGTCGCTAATATACTATATAAATTTATAAAAGTCCATCGATAGACATGGGCCTCGAAAGACTTGCCTTATTGTCACGCTTGGTCGATGATCGACAACTAACAAACGTGAGCATCAGTGACGCTAATGATTTTTTATATTTACACGCACACTGTACATCAACATCGTTATCCTTATTCAAATTTCCCAAAGAGAATGGCTGAAACAATGTCTATTCTATTACGTATGTTGTATTTCAATTATTGCTCAGGCATATACAATAATATCTAAACCGTTGGTCAACCTACTGTACGTACAATAAGTTACACTTTAGCCTTAATACATGCTAAACCATGAACTTTTTTACCCTTCATAAAAATAATATAAATAAAATCACTCTCTCACGTATCATCCTTGGCAGGAATCGATATTCTTTCGTGAGGATTTGTGGTCTATTAAATCTGATGTTATGGCGGGGGCCGTCTAGGATATGATCACAAAATGCAGACTTTCCGGAACGTTAGTGTTTCCTTTCAGCTATATTGCATGCCTTAAGCGCAAAGCGCGTAAGTATGTTATACTAACGCCTAAAATCAAGAATGCAACGTTTTGTCTCATGAAATTGTATCTAACAATCATATTGAACAAATAAATTTTTTTTTATCCATTAATTGCTTTTTTTGCATTAAAAAGTGGTTTAGTGGCTTACAGTTTCATTTCTCAAGTCCGCATGGCAAATAGAATTGGTTGAACAATGTTCGATTGTTCAACTCAATCTATTTTTAATCTCTTCATCTATTATGTGGGAAGCCATAGAATGTAAATGGCTGTTTAATTTTGTTTTGTTTAGTTATAATTTTTTTTTTCTGCTGAGAAATTCCGAAATTTTGGAAGTTCCAGTGGCTTTGTATAGAAAATATTTTATTAAATTAAGATCCATTTTGACTTTATGCGCCGTCGTGAGTGGATTACTGTATCGTTTGTTTACAGCAGCTCGTGAAGAAAAAATAGATCGCTGTAGAAATACAGAATATTCCAAAAACCAAACTTGATACATACTTGACCTAGGTAAGATATTATTATTTTTATAATCACAGATTTTCATTTTAATATATTGTATCGCTAAAAGAGCGTAGGTTTTATATATAAATATACTTATATCTTATACGTCTTGGACTTTATGGAGCGACCTGAGTAAATGCTAAATGAAAATACTGGTTGCACATGACTATATGAAAAACTTTTTAAAAACGAAATTAAGTTGATGAAAAAAAGAAATGATTAAGAGCCCTCTTACATTTCGGCGTTACGCAAATTTAGGTATTTTATGCACCGTGCGGTAGCCTAACTCGCGAGCGATACGTTCTTTCATATCTATTCACTCGCTCGCACTATGATACTGTGAATATAGCGACCAAACGATCTTGATCTTCTGGTTGGTCGGCGGGCCTAGGGGTTCCCGAGTTCGATTCCCAGGTCGAGCCTTGACCCTATTGTGCGAGATGTTATACTAGATGGACTGTATACGCGGATGGCTTCTTATGCCTCAACAAGATGGCGGACGTGGCACGCGACAACCTTGGACAATGCACTCGCTCTTCCAAATCTATTGCTTGCCAAGGTTAGGATGGAATTCTACTTGAGCCAATAAGGAGAAACAAAATGGGGCGAGTTAGTTAATGAACAAAAGGCTCAAGTAGCGAATAATTGGAGACACGCTTACCGGGGTGTGATTCTGATGCTGCGGACGACGCTTCCGTTGCGGTGGTATGTTGAAAAATAGGAGCTGGCGCGACGTGAGGTGGTTTCTTCTGGGGCGCCCCAGGCGAGGCCAGATGCGATCCAGGCTGGCGGTGCGGAGCAATAGCGGTGCGCGACGATATCTCACACTATGTGAGGCGGTTACTTCTGGGGCGCGACTGCCCCAGGTGGTGCGATTCAGAGTAGCGGTGCACGAAGGTAAGAGAGCGCTCGAGGGCCGCGCGCGAAGCTTTATTGTCTCGGCTTTCCCACGAATTCACCTCGGTGGGGCGCGCGTTTCATTGGTCGAAAGCATCGCGTCACCTTTTAGACCCCCCCTCCTTTTCCCCTTTCAGTGTGTACGGAAGGGACATGAGGCTTAAGGAAAGGACAAACACTTGGCTGCAATATACTCTCGAACAAATGAAAATACACAAATCATTTCCGCGTAACCATCCCCCCCGGCTTGAAGGGTCCCCTTCAAAATAACTAACGCTAAGATTAAACCTAATTTTCGACTATAATTTCTAATCTAGAAAGCTAATTCAAACTATTGATTGGGCAAAGGGCACAAACGGACAACAGGGCGCATGTAAGACCCGGTTGTGGTCCTAACGCGAGCTAGCCTAGTTACCCCGTCGGAACCGGGAAAAACTTCTTCGACGATCCCTAATGGCCAATGGAGAGGCGGCGTATTCTCTTTGGTGAGTACAACCACAGTTCCGATAGTTAAAGGTTCAGTTGTTGTGTTCCATTTTTTTGCCGAGACTGCAACGTATGCAAATATTCCGTCTTCCATCGTTTCCAAAACGACTGCACCAACAGGTCCAATAATTTATGGCGTGCAGAAATACTAAGTTTGTCCTCGTCTATGTCTATGGCGGGCAGATATTTCAAAGGCGTTAAATTCAAAAAAATGTGCTTGAGTTAGAGCCAGAGGCTCCGAGGGGCACTTGACAACGTATGACAAAGGGGGCGACTATTCACGATACACTCAATTTGAGCGAGCACAGTACTTAACTCTTCGAAGGACAAAATTTGATCTCCTATTACTCGGTATAAATGGCTCTTTAGACTCTTAATATTAGTCTCCCAATTTCCCCCAAAATGGCTCGCGGCGGGGACGTTCAGAGACCACTCGATGCGGTTCTCGGCTAGGATGTGAGCGAACTCCGAATTATAATATTTACTGGTTAGAAGCTCGTGTACTTCTGATAAAATACGTTTCACACCGACGTAGCTTGTACCGTTATCCGAATACAATTTACTTACATGGCCACGGCGGGAAAGGAATCTTTTAAATGCACCCATGAAGCCCGCTGTGCTTAGATCACCAACGAGTTCTATATGCACAGCACGAGTAGTCAGACATACGAAAATGCAGACGTAAGCTTTTGTGGATCTTATACCACGCCCGCGAGTGAGCGTGACCTTAAACGGACCAGCAAAGTCAGACCCGGTGTGCGTAAAGGGCTTTGCGGATTGTGTTACACGACAAGACCTAAGGTCCGCCATTTCCGGAAATGACTGCTTAGGACGTACTCGAAAGCAAGCCATACATCTGTGCACCCGATTGCGGATTAAATTACGTGCAGAAAGAATCAAATAATTCTGACGCAAGATTGACATCAACAAGTCGGGGCCAGCGTGAGAATTTATTTTATGCTGGTAATCAAGTAATAAATTCATGATATGGTCCTTACGCGGTAAAACTATAGGGTGCCGTTGATCGAAACTCAACTGCGAGTTAGACAAGCGCCCACCTACCCTAACGATTCCATCTTGTAAAAATGGCTTAAGGCGTTGAAAAGCGCGACTACAAGTTCTATTCGATTGTAATCTTGTAATTTCATCGGAAGAATGCGCACGTTGAAGTTCACGCAATACTAGCAACTCGGCATATCTGTAATCGGACGCTACGATATACAAACGTCGCGGCAGAAGCTTCGCGAATCGACAAACGTAAATCACGCTATGCAATAATTTCGACCAAGAGGATAAACGGTTCGCCAAAGCAATGATTGGAGAAACCTCGCTCGAAACGTTCGCAACCAGAGCGTGCCTCTTCTCTTCCGGTGGTTGGGACACTGACGAAGGGTCGAAATCGGTTATTGGCCACTGCGAGGGTTCCAAGTGAACCCAAGAAGGTCCGTGGAACCAAAGCGGGTGGTCCATTATTTGCATCGGGATAGACAATCGGCAGGGTTTTCCGTATCGGACACGTCATAAAAGTTCCGTGATCTTAAATCGTCTTGGATCTTGGCCACTCGGTTCGCGACAAACGTATCCCAACGGTGGGGTGAAGAATGAACCCAACATAAAGCGACGGTTGAGTCAGAAAAAGCAAATATTCTTTCTATGTGAACTCTATCACTACATGCGCTAGTAACTGCGGTGATAAGCTTGGCAAGGACTAATACCGCGCAAAGTTCTAGGCGCGCGAGAGAGACAACCTTACGGGGGAGACCCTTGACTTAGGATTAATGAGGCTGATCGAGTTTCTACCATTATTCTGGACGTGAAAATATACAACGCCCCCGTAAGCCTTCTCGCTAGCGTCTGCAAACCCAACGACAGTGATGACGCTATTTCTATCGACGTTTATATGACGTGGTATTTTAATTTTTCTTAGTAAAGGAAGTTCCTCTCTAAAACGTAGCCACGAACGAACAATACTATCAGGCGGCGGGTCATCCTAATCGCATTCACATAACCAAAGTTGTTTAATCAAAAGCTTAGCGTATAGCACCACCGCACCGGGGCTACGAAACCCATGACATATCATAATCTAGCAACGCATGACAGCATTGTGCGCTTTGTGCACGTTTCTACGGGCGGGTTTACGAAAACACGTCGGACTCCGGTGACCAACACAAACAGAGCACCTTGTGCGTATCAGAATCGTCGAATTCCTTTATCGCCGAAAGGCGGTGTGATAGTGGGATTGTATCTAAAACCGTACGCGAATTACTAGTCCACTTGACGAGATCGAATTGACCCGATTTCATGAGCTTCATAACTTCGGCGGTGGTTAGGATGGCCTCCTTTACGCTATCGACCGAGTACACAAAATCATCCATATTTAAACCACTCTCAATTGCCCTCTTAGCTTTAGGATAAAAGGGACCCTCATCAAAGGCGAGCTGTTTCACCGTGCGTAGCGCATGAAATGGGCTCGACTATAAACCAAAACAAACGCGATTAAATTCAAACACCATTAGAGGTTCCTTTGGGTCAAATCGATATAAAATGCGCTGAAATCGACGGTCGCATTCACGGACCCATATGCAAAGAAACATTTGGCGAATATCGGCGGATAATGCAATACTAAACAAACGAAAAATTGCTATTATATTAAACAAGTTGCCCTGCAAATTTTGCCCACTATAGAGAATATCTTTAAGAGAAAGGTGAGTGCTAGTTCTAGCTCTAGTATCGAACACTACACGTAACTTGGACGTAAGTTTGTCTTCCCTAATCATACTCGTAGTTATCTAATTTTGGAGTCACAAGTGATATGTAACCCTCCCTTATATATTCATTAATGACACCGTCATAAGCTTCTTTCAATCTGGGCGAAGCAAGCATCTTGCGCTCCAAACAATAGAAACGTTTTCCGCCATTTGACGCGAGTCATCGAGAGACAAAATATCCCCTTTAAAGGGTAGCGCTACACTATATCAACCGTCGCGATCACGAACGGTCGTGCGGACGTAAATTTCCTCGCATAATCTATCCTCTGGGCTAATTATAGGTCGAACGTTCACCTACTCCATCTCTCAAAATTTACGAACTAACGACTCGAGCGGTTCGACAGCCATACAACAATAGGAGGTTGCCGAAATATTATCCGTGATAGGGGCGAACCAACGATGACGTAGCCTAAGACGGTCTCCAGTGCGTAAGGCGCGGTATAAGAGGAGTTGCCCCTGACCTTATTGTGTAATAAAAGATGAGGGAAAACCGATGCTCCAATGAGCATGTCTATATATCCGGGGACGGCGTAAGTATCGTCTTCCAGAGTCAAATTCTCAAAATCAATCATTGCTGAGGTGTCGACCGAGACGGTTGGCAGACGCTCGGTGACTTTATCTATTACTAATGCATTTATATTAAAGTTAATACTACGATCTAGACGAGAATAAAATTTCAAATTTATAGAGCCCTGCGTATTTTTATTAGTACCTCCAATACCTCTGACTACGGGACATGAAGGTGTCTTATTTATTTATTTATTTATTTACACTTTATTGCACCTTAATAAAAAGGATTACAAAGGGCGGACTTAATGCCATTAGGCATTCACTCCCAGTCAACCCAAGGAAATTATGTGATAGGTGACAAAATAAAATGAACAATAGACTAAAACAACGAAAAAAACTACTGATAAACTTAAAAACAAACTAATATTATATATACAAATACCATAAACTTATATACTCCAAAATATAATACAGATAATATATAATATATACATACATATTCATAGATACATACATATATACATATTTTAAATAGAAATAGATATATAATATAAACCTATAAATAAAATAACAAAGGTAACCAAAATTAACCATATTAACTATCATCTAATATTTTCGTAAAATGCTTATGTACCAATCTTTTAAAGGCAGTCTTATTAGATGTTTTTCTTACGTCATCGGGCAAGGAGTTCCAGAGCAGTGCAGCCTGAATTGTGAAGGATTTACCAACAAAATTAGTAAAATGTAGAGGGATACTTAGTTTATTATTATATGAGGAACGCAGAGTTCTATCATGCGTTAGGGGAAATATATTGAAATTTCTCCTTGAGATAAGAAGGAGTGGATGGATCATTTAAGATAGAGAAGAGAACAAGCAAAATTCTAGAGTCACGCCTCTGTTTAATAGTGAGCCATTTTAGGCGAGAGCGATAGTGAGAAATATGATCAAATTTACGGAGATTGAAAATGTATCAGACGCAATTGTTGAGAAGGCGCTCTAGCTTGTTGAGAAGATTTTGGTTTAAATCCGGGTAACACACGTCCGCATAATCAATGATTGGTAGTATAAGTAACTGTACAAGCATAATTTTAGTCTTAAAGGGGAGAAAATTTTTCAATCGATAAAGAGAACGTAAAGAACCAGAGACTTTACGACATGTTTCGGAGATATGAACCCCCCAGGACAGAGTACTATCAATATGGAGACCAAGATTTTTAACTGAGGGAGAGAACGGTATCAGACGATCATTATAATAGAGGGGAGGTAGACTAGCGGCATCTATTTTAGCAAGCATCCTTGAGCTACCCACAATCACCGCTTGGCATTTCGTAGGGTTGACAGACACTCCAAAGCGCATAGACCAATCACAGACTGACTTGAGATTTGAATTCAATTTGTTAATCGCATAATGGATGTCAGAAATGTCAGACTGTACATAAATTTGTAGGTCATCAGCATACAGATGGTACGAACAATCAATATTAGATGTGATGGAATTAATAAAAATAGAGAAGATTAATGGAGAAAGTATACCGCCTTGCGGTACGCCAGGTCAACCCACTGTGAAGTCATTTGCTCCACGTGGACAGACTGTTGACGTCCGCGAAGATAAGATGAGAACCATTCAAGGACTGACGGTGCAAACCTATAATAAGAAAGGATAGCAAGAAGGATATCATGGTCAACCGTGTTAAAAGCATTAGAAAAGTCAACGAGCACCACAACTGTAACTTTCTTGTTTTCCATTCCTTCTCTAATATCTTCAGTTATTTGCAGTTGTAGTGCTGTGACCAGGACGAAACCCGGACTGAAAAGTACTCAGCAAGTTATGTTTATATATGAAATTGGAAATTTGCTTATGAACACAGGCTTCCAAAACTTTAGATAGGAAAGGTAAAACTGATATGGGACGGAAGTGATTGGGTAGTGTGGGATTGGATACTTTAGGAGGGGGTCTAACGAAAGAATTTTTCCACTGACTCGGAAACTGACCCGAGTCAAGCGAAAAATTAACAATATGTGTGATTGCGGAAATAATGTGTTCTAGAATATTAACAATCATGGCTCTACTAATATCATCGCAACCGACAGCCTTGGATTTTATTGCCAGAAGGATCTTTCTGATTTCATCCTGATCTACAGGGTTAAAAAGAAAGACTGGTATGTGTGGAGACGGAATTGAGGCTATGTAAGCGACTATTTGGGATCGGATTGAAAGGTCCAACGCAGAAGCAGAAGAAAAATGAAGATTTAAAGCATCGTGAGAAAGCGATAAACCACAATCCAGAGAGGGTGTTTTGCCCACACCTAGAGAACTAAGAAATTTCCACACATCAGCTGGCGAAGAATTACTTATATTGCTATGGATAAATCGGCGTTTTGCAGAACGTACCATCTGATTGCATCTGTTTCTGGCCTTCTTAAAAGACAACCAGTTTTCCTCAGACCTGCTCCTCTTGAACCGGGCAAATGCTCGATTTCGCCTAGTCATGGCCTTCCGTACCTCTTCAGTCATCCAGGGAGCTGGTGGCCGTCGTAGTTTCACTTTACGTACAGGAGCATGGTTATCATACAAAACATGAATTATGTTATTAAAAATAGTTACTTTATCATCTACTGTTGATGCAGTTGCTAATGGCGTAAAATCTATAAGCGATGCGTCTTTCAAAAGCTTATCCATATTAATTCTACTAAAATTACGTAGGAATAGTATAGTAGGTCGATATTTGGGAGGTTTAAGGTTGTATGATACATAAATAAGGTCATGGCGGGAAAATCCCGGCGCTTCAAGTTGCCCATATGACAGCACCCTGTCAGAGGAGTCAGTTATAATGAGATCAATCAGAGAGTCATCAGTGTCGATATTATGATGAGTTGCCTTTAAAGGAAGAATGTTGAGATTGACAGACTCAATGATTTTACGAAGCTTTTGAGACCGTACTGAATTTTTCAGTAAATCCGTGTTGAAATCTCCCATGCTTATGCAGTGGGTGTACTCAGAACCAATGTTATCAAGAGCCTCTTCTAAATTGGCGAAGTAATTAGTGGAAGGAGGACAATACACTGCTCCAAGAATCATCCTTGAGCCCTTTACATCAAGTTCTATAAAAAGAAATTCTGCGGAAGCAGTGTAAGGAGAAGGGGATGCTAATATGATTTTGTAAGAAATAGTAGCGTGGAGATATATTGCAACTCCACCTCCTCCTTTATCTATACGATCATTCCTAATCAGCACAAACCCAGGAAGAGGATACAATGCCGAATTTAAAGACGGTTTCAACCAAGTTTCTGAAACTAAGATAGCATGTATATTGTTGTTAGAGAACGATGCTTCTAGCTCAGAAAAGCGGCTGGGAATGCTTTGTGCGTTAATATGGCAAACATTTAACGTTCTATCAAAAAAATGAAAAATGCTATTCAATTGGCTACTTAAAGAGGGCACACTATAATTCGTCTGATCGTCAGAAGATTCAAAAGAACTCTCTGACTCAATAGAATAAAAAGAGTCAGAGTCAGACATGATAAGTTAAAAGCATAATATACCCAATATAAAAATAAATAAAATAAAAATATATAAAACTACGATATTAAATAAAATATTTATCAATAATATATATAACAAAAATACTACCAAGATATAAAAAAAACAATGACTTAAATAGTAATAAATCATTAAACATCATCCCACCAGTTAACTGTTTACATAATATAATCAGTACTAAATAACAAAAAAAAAAAAACAATTGTACTGAACTATCAATTTAAAAAAAAACATAAGCTAAGTAATTAAATAGCGAGCCAACACAGTGCCTCAATTATAAACAAAAATAACATAAATATTAAAATAAGACAACTAAATATTTTAATAGCAGGGCACTACAGAATTAATCGAAAATTTAGCAATAAAAATCAGCTTAATCTCAAGATTTTGAAAGCCAATTAGTTAAAAACATCCAGAAAATTTAAATCTAACAAGAGTACATAATTCAGCTGTGTGGCAAAAGGATCTGTGCCCATGTTACCATTACTGTGTTGACAGTAAAAGTTATTATCTATGGTCAACAGTCTTTGCCTTGTCTTTGCAATTGTCTATGCCTAGCTCTAGCATCTACGGACTACAATAACATTTATCTATGATATTTGGTTACATTTTAACACTTTTACATGATAAAAATTATAAACACAAACTAATTTACTAAAGTTTACAAATATAATTAAAGTTACTACAGTATAAAAATAAAATAATAAAATTAGCTAATAATCAACATAAAACTATTGGAATATGAATAAAGGAAATACTAAAGACAAGTTATAGCAAATTATTTACATACAATTGGACTACAATCGATTTATATTCTTGTCTAATGCTGCCGGTTAATAAAACTAAAAATAGTTATTATGTTACCAGACAAAGTAAACTATAAGAGAAGGAAAAAATACGAAAGGAGATGAACATAACCAAAATATGATAACAAGAATAACAAGGATATCTTGAAAAGTTAAAAGCAATGTAGGAATTACTTCTTACCAACCAGTCGTCTAGATCTCTTTACGTCATCAATTTGAGTTACTGCTGAAGTTTGAGTGCGACGTGCTGTATCATTTTGCCGATTCGAAGAGCTCTGCTGCGTTGGGGCGATCTTTGTATTAGGAGCCTTGTTAGAACTCTCAGGGAAACCATCCATGGGGTACTTGGCTATTAGATCGTCCAATTCCTCCTCAGTGGAAATCTTCGTTCGGCCTCCCGAGTGCTTTACATAGATTGCACCATCAATTGTCCAGACATTTCTAATTCCGAAATGCTTACGGGCATTCTTATGTATGGACTGACGAAATTTAGTTTTTACCAACAATCCTAAACGATGGCAACATTGTCGTGCTATACAGCTACTCTGTGATGCGTTGTCTAGCAATGCACGAACACTCTGTTCGTTCCCAGGCGAATCCCTAACTACGATACGGGCTGTACCCAGCAACACGGTGGAAGGAGAGTGCGTTCCCGTATTCGACAGTGAGCTCAGGGCGACGTCACCCGGTCGACCGTTAGAAGCGTCGACTTTAGTATGTGTAGTTTCCTTGTCCGATTTACTCGACGCGACTATGTTGCCACTTTCGTAATGTAATAACGTGTGATGTCTGCTGGCGCACTTGTTACACACGGAACTAGAATTGCATTTAGCAACTAAATCGCTTTGGCAATTTAAAAATAAGTTGTTCGTCTTTACTATTCTATAACGTTCGCTGGGTGAATGTTTACGGTAGGTCGCACAATTGTACAAATTACCGTGTTGTTTATTCTTACATAGATGTAATGTGTCAGAGACCCAGCGGTCCTAGTTGATGAGATCGGTCTGCGCTCGACACATTTCTTAATTTCTTGTTTGACATTCGAGGAAGCTGTATCACTTTAATTTGACCTCGTACAAAGGAAGCTAAGGAGTCGAATGACGGTAACTTAGAGCAACGATGCTCCATTTCGAACGCACGCACGGTGTCATAGTCTAGCTTCTTTAATGCGATATGTAGAAACACAAAGCCCATAAGGTCATTAAATTTCAGGTTCTTGAGCGCAGCTACCGATGCTACGAATTTATCCAAAAACTGCTCTAAGCCAGTGATGTTCGCGGATGATATAGCTTTAAGATCGAATATCTGGTCTAGATATGAAGAGGCTAACATTCGCTTATCTTCATATTTGTTTTTAAGCGTTTCGAAAATTAACGAATAATTGTTTGCTGTTGGTGTGAAACCCGAACAAATGGACTGTGCCCTACCACTCAATTTACTAATTAAATAATACAATCTTTCTGCGTCCGATAACGATGGATTGTTATGTATAGTGTTTTAAAAGCTATTAATAAACAACGGCCAAGTTTTAATATCTCCATTGAATACAGGAATATCTATGGGGGGCAATCTAAATGATGCCCGTATACGTACCTGAATTTCTCGTTTTGCTTCGCTCTGGGCTGGAGACTGTAAGAGCTTTGCCGTCCTTTTTATGCGACACAACATATCTTCAAATGATAGAAATGATTGATAGTTTACTGTATACTTAGAGTCGATTTGTAATTCTAAACTATTAATTTTGTCTAATATATTTTCGTAATCCGATCTCAAAGAGTCCACTGTTTCGATTTCACATGAAAACGTTTCCCGCACTGAATCTACGTTAATATTTTTTATGTGATCACTTATGTATTGTGTACGTGAAAAAAGTACATCCATCTTGGCGTAAAGCGTTTTAAGTTTAATTTCTTTTCTACTAACTGCCACCTTGAATCGCTCTAATTAATATTAGATTATCACGAACAATATCGTACAACGTTGGAAGACGAATACTTCACAATGCGCTACTGTCTAATCGTACCGTATCACGACGTTAAATTGAACACTTTGTCAGTACTGTTTTTCCTTGCGTGAAGGTAAGTTGCAAACAAATGAGATAACACACGACTAGGTAGGAATTCAGAACTCGTATAAATGTTACAAATAGCGGAATAAGGTAAACAGAAACTAAGCGGGTCTAACTATTTAAATAAATAAGTATCTATGTACCTATGCGAATAAACTAACCAAAATTTAAATTTAAACTAAACAAAAAAACTAAATAAAATCTATCCATTATTAAATTACAGTGTATTGTCCAAGGAATTGGTTCAGCAGTTCGACGGCTCGATGAGGTTATAGGGCACCAGTTCCGAATCCGCTCGAATGACCAGAAAATGGTTGGGCGGCGGGCCTAGGATTTCCCGAGTTCGATTCCCAGGTCGAGCCTTGACCGTACTGTGCGAGATGTTATAATAGGTGGACTGTATACGCAGGTGGCTTCTCATGCCTCAACAAGATGGCGGACGTGGCACGCGACAACCTTGGACAATGCACTCGCTCTTCCAAATCTATTGCTTGCCAAGGTTAGGATGGAATTCTACTTGAGCCAATAAGGAGAAACAAAATGGGGCGGGTTAGTTAATGAACAAAATGCTCAAGTAGCAAATAATTGGTGACACGCTTACCGGGGTGTGATTCTGATGCTGCGGACGACGCTTCCGTTGCGGTGGTATGTTGAAAAATAGGAGCTGGCGCGACGTGAGGTGGTTTCTTTTGGGGCGCCCCAGGCGAGGCCAGATGCGAACCAGGCTGGCGGTGCGGAGCAATAGCGGTGCGCGACGATATCTCACACTATGTGAGGCGGTTACTTCTGGGGCGCGACTGCCCCAGGTGGTGCGAATCAGAGTAGCGGTGCACGGTAAGAGAGCGCTCGAGGGCCGCGCGCGAACCTTTATTGGCTCGGCTTTCCCTGGAATTCACCTCGGTGGGGCGCGCGTTTCATTGGTCGAAAAAATCGCGTCACCTTTTAGCGTGATTTACTCTCAGTGATTGCATAAATATTTGACCCGTTAGGTCTTTTAGCCCCGTATGTAATCACTAATCACCATGTAAATGTTTGATACAAAGATAAGCCACTGTTTCCCGAAATCAAGAAACAATGGTATGGCATAATCAAATCTCTTCCTCTTTTAAACAACATTCGGGTTACACGAAGTTCCACAAAGAGTTATCTGTGAATCATACCAAGTGCTGCAACTGCATATTTTTACTGACGCGTCTGAGTGCGCATACGGTGCGTGCATTTATGTTCGAAGCGACATCGATATGGGACAAGTTATGGTTGGATTATTAACGGCTAGGAGTTGTGTAGCATCAATAAAACCCATAACAATACCATCACTGGAGTTGGGCGGTGCGTCGGTAGGAGATCGTCTTTATGAGGTTTTAAATTCACTTCGCTTTAAAATTGACAAAGTCTACTTTTGGACAGACTCGAGTGTTTTGGGTGGTTGCAAATATTCCCTTGTAAACTTCAGCCTTTCGTGCGTTATCGCGTAAAATTTTGGATAATGCTAGTAACTAAAAGTAATATCCCTTGGTGTGGATATTAGTGCTCTGTCAGATCTCAGATTGTGGTGGTTTGGCCCAGAGTTTTAACGTAGGACTTATGAAAATGGGCTCAGACTTAAGTAAAGTAAAAAGTAAAATGCTGAAACATTGTCTGAAACGCGTTATGATATTATATTAAATGCATTCACTAGTCATCCACAAAATAATGATTGTGTTACTTACTTACTTACTTATCTTCACGCACAATCCCTAACGGGGTAGCCAGAGAGAACAGATCGCCAAGTGTCACGATCCTTACATACCTCTTTCGCTTCTTTCAGGTTCATTAACTTCTTCATACATGCACGTCTAGGTATCCGAGTACTCTTGACCTTCCCCTCCCGTCTCGGTCTACCTCGACACCTTTTAATATTTACTTTCGCTCTATATATTTTCTTCACCATTCGGTCTTCACTCATTCGCTCAACGTGCCCAAACCATTGGAGTACGCCCCTATCAATTTTTGTGATAAGGTCATCTTTCAATCCTGCCATATTGCGAATCTCTTCGTTTCGCTTTCGATCGGCTATGGTAACGCCACACATTTTACGAAGAGATCGCATCTCCACTGCATTCAACTTGCTTTTATGCTTCTTCTGGCATACCCAGGTTTCGCTGCCATATAACAAAGTCGGTACCAACACTGCGTTATGTATTGCAAGGCGTGCACTTTTCACCACGCCTTGCCTTGTGACTAATGCATTCAGGGCACCATTGACTTTGTTTCCGGCAGCGACACGCCTATCCACATCTAAATCACATCTTCCATCCCAGCTGAAAGCACTCCCCAAGTATACAATTTCATTTACCTGTTCTAGACATTCCTGATTTACCCATATTTCACATTTCGTTCTCTCTTCGTCCTTTTCAAATACCAGAACCTTAGTTTTATTAGCATTCAAACGGAGACCTTTAATTTCACATTCCTCTTTCATACACGCGACTAATGCCTGCAGTTCTGCTTCTGATGGTGCAATAAGCACTGCATCATGAGCATACAGCAGACAATTTACTTTAATGTCACCCAATTTCACACCCAAACAGCTATTTTTCAGCTTCTGTAAACAGCTGTCGAGATACAGAATGAACAGCCAGGAAGACATGACACAACCCTGTTTTACGCCCGCTTGGACGCTAAACATGGGTGACATGTCATGCCCTACCCGCACACAGGCTTTACAGTCATAGTAAAGTGACTGCACAGCCCTTAACAATCGACCATCCACACCATATCCCGGCAACAGTTCCCACATTTTCTTCCTTATAACCTTATCAAATGCTTTCTCCAGATCCACAAAAGCTCAGAAAATCCTCTGGTTAACACTCAGAAGCTTTTCCGTGATCATGCGGAGAGAAAACATTTGATCCGTGCATCCTCTTCCAGGTCTAAATCCGCATTGTGCTTCCCATAAGAATCTTTCCGATTTCTCTTGCATCCTACGTGTCAAAACCTTCGAGTAAACTTTACTTGCTAAACTGGTCAAGCTGATCGCCCGATAGCACCCGCAGTCAAAATGTGAACCTTTACCTTTATATAAAGGCACAATGACCGCGGATCGCCCGGGACATCTCCCGTCCGCCAGCACAAATTGCACAGCAGACGAAAGCTGTCCCAGACGCGAGGCCCACCGTACTTGACCATTTCAGCAGTAACTCTGTCTAGTCCCGCAGCCTTACCATATTTCAAACTTCGAATTGCACGTTCAATCTCTTTCATGCTGATGACCTCAGTGTCATCGAGATCCGTGTCTGGCGTGCCAGTCACGGCGTCACCCCCGGATCCTTCACTAAGATCATGACACGCATACATTTCTCTATAAAATTCACTCCATCGCTGCATGACGTCCGATTTTTCTGAGAGGACGTCATTGGTTCTCGAAAGCACTTTGTCTTAAGGCTGTCGCACCACTCCGGGACCTTCCAACCTCTTTCCAGAAGAGATTGGACTTTTCCTTGAAGTTGTGCGACAACCTCTCGTCCGCTTCTATTCTACACCTTTCACGTACTTCCTCAATCAATGTTTTCGCATGAACTTTCTGCAGCTTATATCTTTCTTTCATTTTCTCTCTCATATGCTTATCGTTACTAGAGGCCAAGTAGTCTAACCATGCTTTTTTCTTCTTTTTTACAGCTTCTCTCACTTCATCGTTCCACCATGCATCTCTTCCTTTACCTCTTTTTGTCGTTCCACATATTTCTTCCGCTGCACTTACCATTCCATCCCTAAGGTTTTGCCATGTTCTCTCCACACATTCTTTCCTGCCATCGATGGTGTCAAGCTTTTCGGCTACCCTCGTGTGATATTTGTCCCTAGTATCCGCTTCCTGAAGCTTCCAGCTTCGGATGCGACAGAACGACTGTGGTTCTGTTACTGCCGTCCGGTAGCGCCAACCAGCGAACAAACCCCTAAATCTAGTAATTACTAGATAGTGATCCGTTCCCAGGTCAGCACCCCTGAACACTCGTGTATCCATCACCTATTTTCGCAGTCGGTCATCCACCAGGAACAAATCAATCATACTTCTCTCATTCTTTCTTTCTCTAGTGTACATATGGATTTTCCTGTGATTAAACATAGTGTTTGTCACAAGAAGACCCTTTTCCTTGCATACAGCCAGTATAAGCTTGCCAGCATCATTAACCCTTTTATCGCCAAACTTTCCAAGCACCGACTCGTATCCTGGTCGAGCGATACGTACCCATCCATTCAAATCACCACATACAACAGTTCTTTCGTTTCCCTTAACCAAATCTAAAACTTCTCTTACATTCTCCCAAAACTCCTCCAGCTCAGCCCTGGACGACGAAGCTACCGGCGCATAAACAGCCAAAAGGAATAACTTCGTCAGTCCCAGTTTAAAGCGAACCCAGAGAAGTCTTGAGTTCACAACCTTGTATTATAATATTGTACCTTACTTGAAGAGCATTAACTGGCAAGTGGAGCTAGAAAAATGTCAAAATGTTAACGAAATGACTAATATATTTTACCACTTTTTAAATATAGCCGTAACATCCTATATTCCTAAAACAAGACCTAAACTAACTAAATTTCCTTCGTGGTTTAGCAATTCCCTAATTAAAATAATTTCCGAGAAAAGCAGAAAAAGATTAAAATATTTGAAATATAAGAACCCTCGTGATCAACTAGAATACGAGCTTCTTCGCGAACGTGCTCATAATGTAAGTAGTCAATGCCTTTTTAATTTTAAAAAAAGAATTGAAAGCGATATTTCTAAAAATCCAAAAAGCTTTTGGCGTTTTGTGAAGGACAGGCGCAATGGTGTATCCAATATCCCAGCTATAATGTATCAAGCTGATCAGGTCGCAAACACCGGACCAGATATTGCCCAAATGTTTGCAAACAAATTTTCATCTGTTTTTAGTAAAGTGGCTGCAAACGACGGCGGTGACGTATCTATGTTCAATAATTCATGTTTAAATTCTGTAAAATTAACTGAAAGAGACATTATAGGTGCAGTCAAAAAGCTTGACATTTTCAAGGGAGCTGGCCCAGATGAGATTCCCCCTGTGTTCGTCAAACGTTGTATCTCGGCCTTAGCGTTACCACTGGCTATTATTTTCAATAAATCTTTGCGTGATGGAGTATTTCCTGATATTTGGAAAAATTCAAAGATCGTTCCGGTATTTAAAAAAGGCGTCATTAATGACGTTAGTAACTACAGACCGATTTCAATTATTTCATGTATTCCTAAATTGTTTGAATCCTTGATATGTCCAATTATTACGCGTCACTTAAGCACATGTATATCAGACCATCAACATGGGTTTAGGAAGGGTCATTCGATTGAAACTAACCTTGTATCATTTATGTCGTATCTCTGTAAAGAAATTGACAAAGGACAGGAAGTTGATGCTATATATATGGATTTTTCTAGTGCATTCGATAAAGTCTGTCACTCGCGCTTAATTAACAAGCTAAAAGGATATGGGGTATGTGGATCTTTGCTAGAATGGTTCCAGTCTTATTTAGCAAAAAGACTTCAGTTTGTGGTAGTGAATGGTTACAAATCAGAAAGTTATATAGCGTTCTCAGGCGTTCCGCAAGGATCGCATCTGGGTCCAGTCCTTTTTGCTGCCTTTATCAATGATATAACTTTTGAAATACGCAACTCTGAATTCTGTCTCTTTGCTGACGATTTAAAAATATACAAAACAGTAAAATCTATTGTAGACGTGCAACTCATCCAAAGTGATTTAAACAGAATTAGTACATGGTGTCAATTAAATGGTATGATACTTAATACTAAAAAATCATATCACATTAAATTCTCAAGAAAGTCTATACCTTTCATATCCTCCTATAAGATGAACTCTGATACCTTGGAGCAGGTTAAAGAAGTTCGAGATTTAGGCGTAATAGTGGATAGCAAATTAAATTTTAAGTCTCACATTGACGCTACCGTCCAAAAAGCTGGAAGAATGCTTGGCTTCCTAAAACGAAACGCTAAAGGTTTTATGTCAGCCAAAACCAAAATAATTTTATATAACGCCTTGGTTCGAAGTCACCTAGAGTTTGCATCGGTGGTTTGGAGTCCTCAGTTTATCACTTATTCCCAACGCATTGAAAGCATACAGCGTTCATTTACTAGACATCTTGCGTTCCATTCTTCGGACATTTCCCACCGTAACACCTATAACGTTCGTCTCAAACATTTCGCAATGATGTCACTTTGTGACCGTCGTGTATTGTTAAATATATTGTTTTTAAAAAAAATAATTTCTGGTGCCGTAGATTGTAATAACCTACTTCAGTGCATTAATCTTAACATCCCATGCAACTATCCACGCCATCCTATTACTAAAATCTTTTACATCCCTGCCAGTAGAACGAACCTCTTAAAAAATTCGCCTATATCAAAAATTTGCGCCGAATACAACCGGGTATGTGTATTTGTTGACATTGACATTTTTCATGACTCATGCATTAGTTTGAGAAAGAAGTTATCTGTGTACCTGCTCTCTAAGTAGGTTCTTAAAATTTCTTAAAATTTTGTAAAATTATTTTGATATTCTGTGTACTATTTTTGTGCTTTTTTTTTGTTTTCTAATATTCGTATTTACAATAACATGTCTTAGATTTTAAGAGAATGTTGTACACGTCTTTATTGGCGTACATACCAGGCCTTTGTTTTATGTAAGATTTGCATATAAATGTATTGTGTGTTATGCTGTTGATGTGTCATAATAAATAAATAAATAAATAAATAAATATTCAGTCATAAGATCGACCAACCGGGACGACAACAGCACCCCCACTCCCTGGCAGGCGTTCTCGCTTTCCGGGACTCCGGACCATATAGCTAACGTCCCGCCAGGGAGCTCTTCAGTACCACTGCCTTTCCGTTTGGTCTCCGACATATACACGACATCTTATTCTCTTTCTTTCATTATTTCGATCAACTCATTCGTCTTATCTCTCATGCCCCCTCTAACATTCCACGTGCCAACTCTGCACTCCGTCCTCCACCTTCCGCCGTGTCGGGCTGTGCGTGACGGGTGGCGGTCCCCATCGCCGCTTTGCGCGTTGCATTCCACACCAACGGGGACGAGCTGGTGTGCGTCGCCTTGAGGGGACGCCCTTACTCTCGTTTGCATGGGTGCGCAGCTGTGTAGAATTGCAGCCCTGAAAAGGGCTGGCAGGGGTCGCGACGAGCACGCTTCTACAATGACCTAATGATTGTGTGATTGATTTTAAGCGTTTCTCGAATTATTCACGCCTTGTACGTTCCGTGGCTTACGTTCTACGATTCATTGTCTTATTTCTTCGTACTACTTATCGAAATTAGAATTACGAAACGCGTTAGATGTTATAATTTCATAATGCCAAATTGATTCCTTTTCAGAGTATAAATTGTATAAAACAAAATTTACCGAAGAAAAGCCTGCTTCTTAAATTTAATGTATTTTGGACGAAAATAAAATAATGCGTGTTGGTGGTCGCCTTAATAATTGTAAATTTTCATATAATAAAAAGCATTCTTTATTATTACAGTCCAATCGTATATTTACGAAATTATTATTTGACCATGAATATAATAGGCCAATAGGTATACACGCCGGTCTATAGGTGGTCGAAACCACGTGAAGGCCTGTTATCATAAATGTATACTATGTCACCACATGAAGAGTAAGGTTTTAAACCCTCTCATAGGCAACTCGCCAGAACAGGCTTTCCTTTTGAAAGTGTAGGAGTCGATTATGTAGGCCCTGTTATGAGTGCCACTCGTTAAAAGTCGTGGCTATCGACTGGTAAAGGTGTAGTACATATTTTCGTTTGTTTCACCACCAAGGCGATTGATTAAGTGTTTGTAGGTGACTTAACGAGCAATAACTATTTGCTGACATTGCGCAGGTTTATAGCTCGAAAAGGTAAGTTAGTCATTATTTATTAGGTGCCTACAACGACTTATCCAAATTTTTAAAAGGCAATTGCGATTTGTGGAGCGAACGTATGGCCAATGATAATTTTAATTTTAATTTTATTCCGGCTTACACTCCAAACTTTGGCGGTCACTGAGAGGTGCGGGTCAAATCAGCAAAATATCATTTGATTAACATGTTGGGCAATTGTAACTTAACATTTGAAGAACTTTACACCACATTTACCCAGTTCGAAACAATGCTTAACTCCCGGCTACTCACTCCACTATCTTCAGATCCTGCAGGTTGTAGGCCACTCACTTCGGGACATATTTTAATTGAGTGTGCGTTGATTTTGTCACAACCGCACTGCCAGCATTACTCCACTCTTATCTTAACCAAATTCCAATGCATTAAGCAACTGCATCAGCATTCTTGAGAATGTTGGAGCAAGGAGTACGTCTCAGAGCTCCAACAGAGAGTATAATTCCATTCCTGCAAAGACAGCTCGAAGATGAACGATTTGGTGGAAGTCAAGGAGAACAACCTTCTAGTGGAATGGAAGGAGAAGATGTTTGAGTATGGTTGTTCGAGTTGCAGAGATCAGAACTTCCACTGGGATTGTCAAGAGAGCATTTAATCGCATTTGTCTATTGCCGGTCTCTTAATTCTTGTTGAAATCGAAGATTTTAACGCCCGGGGGGATGCCCCTGCGCCTTTTTTTAAGTATCTTTTGTTAATTTTGAACAGGTTCTTTCTCTTTACAACATTTTATTACCCTCTCAACTGTTGTGAGATTAATACAATCGTTCAAGACTACATTCAGGTTGCATTATTTTAAAATTCCCAAACATACTGTGAGAAGGCTTTCACCATTCTCCTTTATACTTTAACCAACAAAAGTTCCGAATATCCTTACATTATAAAACTTCTTCACCCCCAATTCTTCCATTAAATTTTCCTAACATAACAATATTTTCATTCTCCTTGCATTTCATTAAATCATCCTTACCATCTATATATCTCACTGCCCTATAGGGAATCATGAATATAGGTGGGTTTCGACATGTTTGGGGCGTACACCCCTACAACTATTCTTTCACGCATTCACTTATTCCTTCTGAAGAATGAAACCGATTCCCTGGCATGCCCGCTTGGTCTCGCCTGTACCGGACTAACGAGTGGTATACATACGTATGCAGTTCATCCTTTCCTTTAGTTTCGTTTCATTTACACACAACACATCTATTCTTCTATCATACATGATGTTGCATACTTCATTAGTCTTGTCATTCTTTACTCCAAATATATTCAGCGTAGCCGCTTGCTTGCATCCGCCGCTTGTTTCCGTAATCTATTTTCCGCTCTCTCGGGAGACATAACCTTTTTATATGTATACTATTTCACTTTTTATTTTAATAAGCTGTGCAACATTGAGTTCTACATATTTTTCATTTTGTGCAGGATGAGGAAGAAAGTGGGAACTTAGATGATATAGGTTTACTGAACAGTTCTTCACGACTTTATACAGAGTTCGAAGTTCTTTCGTGGATTGGTAAAGGCGCATTTGGTGATGTGATTAAAGTAAGTATTATCGTGTTTTAAATCACCATAAAGGTGCTGTCTTTAGGGAATTCACAACTTTAATTTTTTCCACGGTATCGTAAAGGTCGATTGATGAAATTTTAAAGAGTTCAACAACAACAAGTGAACTTGTGTCAAACGTTACTGTTAATTAGTGTTCTAAAAATATTTATTAAATGGATCATTAATACTTATAACGTTACTTTTATAGATATAAAGGAACATATTTAAAAATGTTTCGCGCAACTTATATAAATTTAGAAGAACCATGTTATAAAACCTATAATTGTATATTTTTTAGGTCAAAAATAAATTAGACGGCGGCATTTACGCGATAAAAGTGATCAAACTGAACCCGAGGAACGTGGATTTGAACCGCAAGGTGACCCGCGAGGTGAAGCTGCTGTCGCGGCTGAACCACGAGCACGTGGTACGCTACTACAACGCGTGGATCGAAAGCGTGAGCTTGGCGACGCGCGCGCGCCGCGGCGTGCGCCTCGAGTGGTCCATATCCGGCGCGCGTGCGCACCGACACGACCACGGTGATGACGAAGATGACGATGACGACGACGACGACGACGACGACGACGACGATCCCGATCCTTGGACCCTGAGGTTGCTACTGTGTTTTTGAATTTTTAATGAAGTTATGTCATGTGTTTTTTATTTTCTTAACTTAATCATGTTTTTCTAGCCCAGAAGACGATTCAAGCAGCGGTGTGGTGTTTCAAGATGACAATGACGAATGTAAAAGTACTTTTAATGACTCTGACAATAACTCAAAGGATATTGAAACGACACAAAAGTCACAAGACGTCACAGAATCAAACAATACAGAGGAAACAGTGACCACACAACAAGTTCTTTACATTCAAATGGAATTTTGTGAAAAACATACTATGAGACAAGCCATCGACCAAGGACTTCATCAGGATCCAGTGAGAGCATGGAGGCTGTTTCGAGAGATATTGGAAGGGTTGGTGCATATACACAGCAAGGGAATGATTCATAGGGATTTAAAACCTGTCAATATATTTTTGGACTCCGATGATCATGTAAAAATTGGTGATTTTGGATTGGCCACTAAAATACTCACAAGAGTATCCGCTGAAGGTGAGTTTTATCATAGGTAGCGTAATTTGTTCCATTTCTTTAATTTGGTAATAAAGGAATGAATTTTCACAGATAAAAGCAAATCACAAGATGACGGTGACAGTGGACTTACTGGAGAGGTATTTTAATGATAAGAATCCTTTATATTACCCACATGTGTGTGAGATTTTCACACAGTAACGGCGTTAGTAGTATTTTAAGACGTAATGTGTAATTTTTTTTCATAATCAAGTTTAACCAGCCAATCTGTATGAATATTGTTACGAGCTTAAGGTTTGTGACAATAAAAACTACCGATTGAATTAACAAAATTGACACTTTAATTACCGACAGCAGTTAAAACTTAAAACACACTAATAATTAATCACACTTAATACTTTAGTTCACTTTATTTCCTGTCGCCAATTCAATACTGCCTCGGTCGCGGTTCTTAACGCCTTTATATAAGACCTTTTCTACTGAAATACCCCGAATGTTCGTGCACATACCGGTTCCAACCAAGTGTGGAAAGTTCTCTTCTAGTTCTGTCACTCGATACTAGATGGCGCTGGTGGTGGAAAGTTCCAGCATGGCAATTTTCAAAAAAAGCGCTCCTCGCTCTGTTACCCGACACTAGATGGTGCTAGGGGCATTAATTATGGCTTGGAACACTGTCCCCTCCTAAGACGTGCTCTTCCAGAGCATTATCTGTCCCATAATAACGTGCCAGACGATCCACATGGACGATCTTAGGTGTACCTGTTGCACCTTTAAATTGCCGCAGACCCTTTCCCGTCGAGAACGTAGTTTCTCCTTGTCCTTAGGGTCAATTTCAACTTGCCAGCATGTCCAGCGTGTCATCAATTCTTGGCAAGGGATAGCTGTCTTTCTTTGTAATGTCGTTCAAACGGCGGTAGTCAACACAAAACCGCATGCTGCCATCCTTCTTCTTTACCAGCAGCACAGGTGAACACCATGTACTAGATAAGGATTCAATAACATCATCCTTGAAATAATACTAGTTTTTACGGAATTTATCGCGTATATTTAACTTTTTAAATACCCGACGTTTCGAACGCTTTACAGCACTCATGGTCACGAGCGGGACTGAGATGTTCAACGTCCATATGTCATAGTTAACCGCGGTTACCATAGATTAAAATTTAACTTTTGTTCCGATCTATGCAGTATGAACTTATGGTATCTTGAAGTCTGGCAGTTGTGTGCTTGGGTTGGGATTTAATTTTATTTATTATAGGATCCCAAGCAGATGGTAGCACCCAGCCATCTTCTCTATTGAAATTAGGATGTTTTTTTGATTTTTTTGGGTTGAACATCTCAGTCCCGCCCGTGACCATGAGTGCTGTAAAGCGTTCGAAACGTCGGGTATTTAAAAAGTTAAATATACGCCATAAATTCCGTAAAAACTAGTATTATTTCAATGTGTAGTGTTCGCGTAAATATAAGAAATCATAACATCATCCTTCACCATTCCCTCCATCATGGTTTCCACTTCCTTTTCTCGTGCTACCGGCAAGCTTCTTGGCCGCTGACGGATAGGAAATTCTTCTTCTGTGTTTACTTTGTGTTGAACTAAGCCAGTCTTCCTCACGAGTACCAACCAGTGTGCATTTTTCTATAATCTGTTCCTGGACACAAAGGTTCAGCATACGTACTGCTGAGATGTTAGTGGTTCTGACCAAGGTTCGAGCCATTTTCCATGGAAGGTCATTGTCTACCCTTTCCACAAATACACAACGATGAGCTTACCCAGGATTACGAAGAAGACTAACCGGCACAATCATTTCCGATCTCGACGGAAGAGCAATCTTCTTAAGACTGTACACGTTCCCTGGTAACGCCCAGTCCACGAAGAGTTCCTCTTGTCCACATTTTAAAACACCTTGCTTAACGTCAATCTCACAATAATTCTTCCTCATGAAGTCTAGGCGTGCTAATCTAGGGGGTGCTAAGAATCTCCGGTGCAGGTTCGGTTGCCATCTAATAAGACTCGACCTGGCAACATATAACGCACGCACCCTGAGGACTGACGAAAAGATACTGGAGCTGGAAGAAGAGGTATACAAGTTGCGCTGGCATACAATAGTATTATCTGAGGTCCGAAGAGAGGGGGAGGACACGGTAATCCTCGAATCCGGCAACCTGTTTTATTACCAGGAGGGCGACCATCTGTCTTAAGAAGATGTCGGATTTGTCTTCCACAAGTCTCGTCATGAGATGGGAGACTTCGCAAAACTAGGCACAAGTGAAAGCGGTGAGCTGAAGTTAGGGAAATTTTGAATTTTTTTTATAGAAGAGGGGGCAAACGAGCATGCGGCTCCCCTGATGTTAAGTGACTACCACCACCCATGATCAACCGCAACACCAGGGGAATTGCAGGTGCGTTGCCGGCCCTTTAGAAAGGAGTTAGCTCTTTTCTTGAAGGTCCCCAGGTCGTATCGGTCCGGAAAAATCGCCGGTGGTAAACTATTCTACAGAGAGGTCGTACGCGGAAGAAAACTCCTTGTGAAACGTACAGTGGTGGACCGCCAAGCATCCAGATGGTGTAGATGGTGTCGGGACGTTTGCCGCGTAGTGCGTTCACGAAATTTGGCGGCTGGGATTAATCCGAACAATTCCTCAGAGCACTCCCCATGGTATATGCGAAAGAAAATGCAAAGAGATGCAACATCTCTTCGCAGCGAGCAGCAGCATCGAGCCGATCGGAAAGCACTCGGTCGTCGACGATTCGAGCCGCTCTGCGCTGTATGCAGTCAAGTGGAAGGAGCTGGTACTGGGGAGCCCCAGCCCAGAGATGGGAACAGTATTCCATGTGCGGCCGAACCTGCGCCTTGTAATGTTGCAGGCGGTGTGCCGGTATGAAATACTGTCCCGCTCTGATGAGCACGCCAAGCTTTTTAGAGGCCAATTTGGCCTTCTCTTCCAAGTGACCACGAAACTGCACGTCACTCAATATGTCGACGTCGAGGATACCGATACTGGCTGAGGCAACAAGGGGAGTGCCTTAAAACTGGGGAGATACGACAAAGGGGTTCTTTTTAGCGGTTAATGCGCAAACTTGTGTCTTCTGGGGGTTAAACTGGACTAGATTGAGTCGCCCCCAATCCGAGACTCTGCTCAGCAAAGACTCAACTTCAGTCACAAGTTTGTCCCGAATTTGAATAGGGGAACGTAACCAACGGTACCAGCAGCTGGCCGACTTCATGCAGAAAGAGGGACTTTTTATGATGAACTCTTTCTTCCAGAAGCAGCCCTACAGGAAGTGGACCTGATCGAGCCCCGACGGTTCGACAAAAAATGAGATTGACTTCATTATGACGACCAGACTCCAACTGTTCAGTGATGTCTCAGTGATTACGAGGGTGAAAACTGGCAGCGGTCACCGAATGGTGCGAGGCAATGAACCTAAACGTTAAATAGGAGAGGTCTCGTCTAATGAAGTCAACGCTCCCCTCGTGCTCTAATCCAAAGTCCCGAAACCTTTCAGTTTGAGTTACAAAACCGTTTTCAGTGCTTAGAGATTGCATTGCAGTGGACAATACGAATGACAGGCACCTGGAAACTGTCCATGCGGTCGGAGCTAAGTTGTGCAAGACCCACCGCAGAAGAGCACAAAAACTCTCCGATCACACTCTAAATCTCGTGGCTGTTAGACGGGAAATGAAGCTGCAGTCTTCAGCAGATTTGGCAGCACACAGGAAACTGAACAGACAGATCTCCACATACATGCAGCGGAACTTACGCAAATTCAGTACAGCTCGTATTGAAGAAGCGATCGAGCGGAACTATGGCACCAAAGTCTTTGCCAGGGATCTGTCTGTCAGAAAGAGCCAACTGTGGAAGCTAAAGACCGGGTGTGGCAGCATCGTTTCCGGAACACCTGAGATTTTGAGTGAGATTGAGAGGTACTGTGGGCAGCTGTACACGTATTCGTCGGAGCCACACGCAACTGTGAGTAGCGATCCAAGAGTAAGTCTGATCCAACTCTATTCCGATGATATCCCGGACGTCAGTCTGAGCGAGATTAGAATAGCTCTCCAGCACCTTAAAAACGGCAAGTCCCCGGGCGAGGATAGAATTACAGCAGAGCTTTTGAAAGCGGGTGGAAAACCGGTACTTAAAGTCCTTCAGAAGCTTTTTAATTTCTTTCTCCATGGTGGCACTACTCCCGAGGCGTGGAGCAGAAGTGCGGTGGTCTTGTCGGGGGTCTTCAAGAAAGGTGACAATGCTCACTTGAAGAACTACAGACCGATATCCCTTGTTCGCCATCAAGATGACATATATCCGTGTAATTTGAGATACAAGTCATTAGTGCTTTTCTTGTGAATTAAAATGAAAACATCGTATTTGTTCAATTACTATTTAGAACTATTAATATTCTAAAAATTTAAGTTATGATTTTGACGACATACGTTTGTATGGAGTCGATTGAACCCGAAAGTTTTTGATTTCGATTTCATTGTCATTATAAAAATTTTTGAAAATTGAGACATTATTTTCAACCTTTTGAGTTTTTGATTTTTTACTACTCTGTGTTAAAAATAACTGAGGAACACAGGAATCTTTTATTTGAAGTGGAGCATATTAATTGAGACGATGGTGCATTAAAATTAGAATCGTGTGCAACTGAGAATTGACCACAGGTGCGACCTTGAAAACTCCATTGAAGATTCATTTGACGTATTATTAAAAACATGGTCATCAATATTTTTTGTCATCCGTGTTTTATAACATAATTTAGGAACACGGGATTTAGAAAGTTTAATTGTTTTCGTGTCATTTAAATTAATACATGTTCCGGCGGAGACGGCATCGAAAGCGTGTTTAGTTTATATCGTCATTATTATTTACAGTAACGCAAACAACGTGTCTATTAGAACGATTAATACCCGGCACATTACTTGTGTATACTGTTCAACTCGTAACGTCACTGTCCTAGAATTTTGTCGATTTTGCAAAGGAATAAGATACTTTTTAATGTTTAATAATGAGTTATCATCTAAATCATTGTTGTGTTGCGCTTGAATGCTAAAATACGAACATGAAAACGCCGGGAAAGTTGTGGATTCAAGTGCCAGCTGATTTAAATATAAGAAATACTTGGTTAAAACTGGCAAGAAGATACCCAAATACATTGTCTACAAAAACTAGACTATTCTTCTGTGAAGATCATTTTGATGTAAGTATAACTTATATTTAACTATCGTTTATACAAAACAAAACATCATGAGGTGATGGGTATCGCAAATCAAATTTGTAATAAATTACGTTAATTTAGATATTATAACTAATGATTGCTATTGATTGTAATTTTAGATAAACTAAACTAAGCTAGCTACTAAACTGTTTTTCAAAATACGCTTAGACCTGGTATTGTGTTTTTGTATAAACAAAATTGGTAATAGGTACTTACATTGAATTTTTAACATTTCTCAACTCAGCAGAGCGAAAATTGGGATTGCATGCAAACAATTTTGCTTCCATCAATTAATTTATCCTTGGTAGATTAGTACTTTCTGCTTTTCGTATTTGTCTTCCATGATGCCTTTTCAATTGAATTCGGAATAAAACTCAATAAATAACTTGAAAGATTTCGAAATAACACAGCACATTAGCTAGTTCTCTTAATCAGTGACACAGAACACTAATATCCGTAGGCTGGATCAGTGACGTCACAACAGTGTCTAATATGGCGGGTAGCGTTTTGCAGATTTGAGGCACAGACAAAAATAAAATAAAATTGAAATATAAAATTTATAATGCAATTTTATAAATAGAAATCAACATTTCTCGTTTACGTTTTACACTATCATAAATACTGATTTTTTTACATGACGTAAAATACCTTATTAATAACTTTTGAAAACTTTATTTTAATAAAATGGAAAATTACTCACAAAATGAAGATTCTAACGAACATCTCGGTTTTCTAAAACGTGTCAGATAAATCGACACTGCAGCGCGCGGCGTGTGCAGCGATGACGTCAATGGTAGCGGTGGCTTTGAGTGTCCGACGACTCAGGAAGTTTTAAATTACGGCCGTACTTGGAAGTCACGTTGCGTTGTCCGTGAGGAGACGTTACACGTAGTGATGATGATGCCGATGCAAGGTCTGATGTTGGTGGCGAGTCAAACTGTCCTGTGATCCGATGATGCAGGAGTGATGCGGGCTTACACTCGAAAGTGGACGCTTAACGTCGACTACAATAGAGCAGCAGAAGATTCTTGAATGATACGGTGCGAGCTCGCGCTTCGTAGTGGAGCCTTATCGTCGACCTCTGATGGACCGTGGTGATGGACGGTGAGGTTTACAGAGCCAAATAAGTATTAGGCGGGAATTTTGTATCGCGACGCGCCTAACACCTAATCCCAGTACTTCAATTGTTTTTCCCAGGATATCCCACTTCTGACACCAAAATTATTAGGATGGCTGGCCTTGGATGTTTTTTCAATTCATTTGAATTTAATTCAATTTTTTGCTATTCTTGTTGTATACATTTGACCTTAATTATAAAAAAAAAACAGTACTTTACATAATGTTTACAATGGCAATTACTCACGTATACATCGGTTTATAACAGTACGCTTTAGTTGTTGTCCGTAAATCACCTTCTATTTGGGATAATTTTTAATAAAAGTCGGGATACACATAGTGTTAGCCAAAGCCTTCATTGTGTTCACCATGAAACATTAATCAGGAAACTTCAACACTACGGTGTGAGAAGCGATGCTCTTAAATTAATTAATAAAAAAATTAATTTAAGAGCATCGCTTCTTAAGTGACAGAACGCAAAAAGTTGTCATTATTAGTATGAGTTCTTCTGGGTCGATTGTATAAATGGGCGTGCCTCAGGGCTCAATTCTCGGCCCCTTTCTGTTTCTTGTATATATTAATGACTTACCTTACATAGTAGGGGATAACCATGATTGATATAGTATTATTTGCTGATTATACTTCATTAATTTTCAAATTAAAACGACAGTTATTAAATTACGACGAAGTAAATAATGCTATAGCTAAGTTAGTTTATTGGTTTAATGTTAATAATTTGCATTTGAATGGAACTAAAACTAAATGTATGAAATTCGTAACTCCTAATGTTAAACATGTCAATTCTAATGTAATTTTAAATGGGGAGGAACTGAGTCTCGTTGATACCACCATTTTTCTTGGAATCACACTGGACGCAAAGCTTCAATTGCTCCCCCATATATCAAAACTAGCTAGCAGACTTAGTTCTGCAGCATATGCTGTAAAAAAGATTAGAACTCTTACCAATGTTGAAACAGCTAGAATAGTTTACTTTAGTTATTTCTATAGCATTATGTCGTATGGTATTTTGCTATGGGGACACGCGACTGACACTGAAATTATATTTATTTTACAGAAGAGGGCCATTATAGCAATATATAATTTACAACCAAAAGAGTCACTGAGGCAAAAATTTAAGGAAATTAATATTTTAACTCTGGCCTCTCAATACATTTATGAAAATGTAATGTACGTACACAAAAATAAAAGTAGTTTTGCGAAAATAAATGATATTCATTCTGTAAATACTAGGAGCAGACACACGCTAGTAGTACCAGTTACTCGACTCCACCGAGTCAGTAATTCATTCTTGGGGCGATGTATACGCTTTTACATCAAAATCCCAGAAAATATACAAAATTTATCATACACAAAATTCAAAAATGTTATTAAACAAAGTTTGTATAAAAAGGGTTATTATAATATTAAGGAATTTATGGATGATAATAACCCCTGGGGAGGGTGATCGCTACCAAGCTATTTCTAATTTGTCTTGTGTTGCTAATTGTAAACATGATTGTAAGCTATTATTGGAAAAAAAATAGTCCCGCTGGGTTTCTTGCTGGTTCTTCCCAGGACAGAGGTTTTTTTTGCGAACCAGTGGTAAATGAAAAAAGTGACTTTCAATAAGTATTTGTTATAATCTACATTGAATAAAAAAGTTTCTGTTTCTGTTTCTGTTACGGCCCTCAGTTACCCCGACAAAAGTCGACAGGATTAGGGCCCATCAGTAATCCAACTCGACGAGCAACCGAGGGAGGGCCCAGTGGCCTATGGATAATTAATTTATAACGGCTGTATAAGCAACCACAAATTTACCGAATTACAGGTGTAGGGTCGACCACAAGGCGCCGTCAGGGGCAAGTAAATGATATGTGTGAGTGGTGTAGGAAAGTGTGTAATGTAACCTGACGTCGCCGATGTAATCGTTCAGCAGAACCATATTCTTTGCCACGCTCCACAAGGCGCAGTCACTTTAGAGGGCGCCTACCGTTATCGGAACTTAAAGTCTAACGTCACTTAGCACAAACTATAATCGAGCGCGATCTTCACCCGGATCACAAAGTTTAGCGTTCAACCGATAAAGCAAGATTCCTTAGCACGATATTAAAACGCAACACAAGCCACGCGTCGATGTAAAATAATGGCAATCGAAGTTACAATAGTCACTCAAAATTCAAACAAAAAGCCTCGTTGTCACGTATATTAACGAAATAAAACAACACAATGGAGGCCGTCGTAATGCGACGTAGCAATTCTTATGTAACTCGCGACCTCTAATCGACACGGCCGTTGCGTCCAATCGAGTATTCTAGACTAAAAACCCGACCCCCCAACGGCACGGCCGCAGCGTACAAAGATTCTACCAGACTGAAACTGCACGGTCGACGCCTGTTCGGCTCGACCCGTTAAACCGATTCTTCGCCCGGAATGAGCGCCTTGCAAGTTGTAGCTTGCTACGATTTTGCGTAAACACTTAGAAAAATAACCCTGTGAATAGAATTTTAGAATATTTAGATGATTATTTTAAATAGGGTGTAAGGGATTTACCCAATTCTTTTTTTTATAAAATGTAATGGCATAAAATTTATTTACAGTCCACATGTTGGCAATTGACTACTGCAGCCGAAAGACAGCTGGCTAGCGTGCGTATTGTGGCAGGTGGGCACGGCGCTGTACGTGGCGCCGGAGCTTGTGGGCGGCGCGAGCGCGGGCGCGACGTACAACCAGAAGGCGGACGTGTACTCGCTGGGAGTGATCCTGTTCGAGATGTTCCACGCGCCCTTCGCGACGGCGGCCGAGCGCGTGGCTGTGCTGATGCGCCTGCGCCGCGCCGACGTGCTGCTGCCGCCCGCCTTCGACACGCCCGCCAACGCCAAGCAGGTCTACCTGCTCAGGTATACACTCTACATAATATACACTCTAACTCAATACGAGCGCGCGACCGTGCTGATGCGCCTGCGCCGCGCCGACGTGCTGCTGCCGCCCGCCTTCGACACGCCCGCCAACGCCAAGCAGGTCTACCTGCTCAGGTATACACTCTACATAATATACACTCTAACTCAATACGAGCGCGCGACCGTGCTGATGCGCCTGCGCCGCGCCGACGTGCTGCTGCCGCGCGCCTTCGACACGCCTTCTTCTATAAAAAAGCAACTATACACAAAACAATTGCTCAGATGTTTAGGAGTCAAAAATGATTTTTGCACCTTTTAACTTTTTTTTGTCCTACTTTTAGGAATATTCATACTTTGGTTTATTAATTTCTTATGTAATTAAATAAAACATGACTAATATAACAGATAGAAACATTAACCTTTACATTTTCGTAACAAATTAACTATCCCACCGCGGAGTCTGTGAAATATTTCACCTCACTTCTAAGTGGCGCTGCCATGGTGACATAAAAAGTCCTGGCATCCAAGATATTTTCATTTTCATTGCAAGCTTAGCAAATGACTAAGTAATGACATATTGTACGGAAATAATAATATCGTCCAGACCGAATTTCGATTACGGCGGCTAGTCTTAACAAAGGTTAGCCATCTGCGGAGGGCAGGGTTATAGTGCCCAGTGTATGCGTATGGCGTAAGCACAGGTCCACCTCTATTCCCTCACTCGCATAGTCCAATGGGACGGCAAACCGACACGATCGGAGAGAGATCAGGTGCAGGACGGCTTTACTCGCTTTCCGAGGCACGGGGGTGAGACACCGCTAACTTGTTGACTCCTGGCTGCTTCTGAGAATTTCTTGATAGAAAAACTCAATAATTTAAATAATACTGATGTGACATGTCCAGCGATGGAGTATTTCATCCCCTTTGCTGACTTGCCCATTGGTGGTAAAGCTCGCCCATTGTTCAACGCAGAGTGCGGTCGTGTTGAAAAGCACTAGCATATAATGTACTTATCCTGGGTCGACGCTCGAGATTGCAAAGATCTGGATGTTAGATATAAGAGGAGAGCATTTAGCTAAACCGCCAAGTCCTGCAAAAAAGCGTTACGGAAAGCAAGTTTCGATCGAATTAAACGCATCGGTGCAAAGCTCTCTGTCAAACCATCTGGCAGTAGAGCCTTTTGCGATTTGGAATTTGAAAGCAGTTGAGACAAACGTCTGCTGGTCTATACCGCCTACGCTGGTATAACTGGATGGCTCACTGGCACATGCGGCTCTTGCATGCAATTCGCCTCTGGACAGTAGCAACAGCTACCATCTTAATTACTTGACTGTGGAACCTCAATGTCAGAAGTCAGTATCAGCAACAAGAAGGTTCTTTAAAACCTTGCGAAGTCTAGATGTGAACAAAGCTTGTGGACCTGAGTTATAGTTCTAAACCAGTTATAGGTCTAAAGGTCTGTACGCTTGAGTTGTCTCCTGTTTTGACGCGCTTGTTTGGCCTCTCATTCAGGACTGGAATAGTGCCCTAATGTTGAGAGCTAACCAATGTGTAGCTTGTGCCTAATCTTCAAAGCTAACCAATGTGTAGCTTGTGCCTAATCTTCAAAGCTAACCAATGTGTAGCTTGTGCCTAATCTTCAAAGCTAACCAATGTGTAGCTTGTGCCTAATCTTCAAAGCTAACCAATGTGTAGCTTGTGCCTAATCTTCAAAGCTAACCAATGTGTAGCTTGTGCCTAATCTTCAAAGCTAACCAATGTGTAGCTTGTGCCTAATCTTCAAAGCTAACCAATGTGTAGCTTGTGCCTAATCTTCAAAGCTAACCAATATGTAGCTTGTGCCTAATCTTCAAAGCTAACCAATGTGTAGCTTCTGCTTAATCTTCAAAGCTAACCAATGTGTAGCTTGTGCCTAATCTTCAAAGCTAACCAATGTGTAGATTGTGCCTAATCTTCAAAGCTAACCAATGTGTAGCTTGTGCCTAATCTTCAAAGCTAACCAATGTGTAGCTTGTGCCTAATCTTCAAAGCTAACCAATGTGTAGCTTGTGCCTAATCTTCAAAGCTAACCAATGTGTAGCTTGTGCCTAATCTTCAAAGCTAACCAATGTGTAGCTTGTGCCTAATCTTCAAAGCTAGCCAATGTGTAGCTTGTGCCTAATCTTCAAAGCTAACCAATGTGTAGCTTGTGCCTAATCTTCAAAGCTAACCAATATGTAGCTTGTGCCTAATCTTCAAAGCTAACCAATGTGTAGCTTCTGCTTAATCTTCAAAGCTAACCAATGTGTAGCTTGTGCCTAATCTTCAAAGCTAACCAATGTGTAGATTGTGCCTAATCTTCAAAGCTAACCAATGTGTAGCTTGTGCCTAATCTTCAAAGCTAACCAATGTGTAGCTTGTGCCTAATCTTCAAAGCTAACCAATGTGTAGCTTGTGCCTAATCTTCAAAGCTAACCAATGTGTAGCTTGTGCCTAATCTTCAAAGCTAATCAATGTGTAGCTTGTGCCTAATCTTCAAAGCTAACCAATGTGTAGCTTGTGCCTAATCTTCAAAGCTAACCAATGTGTAGCTTGTGCCTAATCTTCAAAGCTAACCAATGTGTAGCTTGTGCCTAAAAATAGCGGCCGTGCCGACCCTGCCAACTATCGGCCAATTTCAATTACGTCCATATACTGTAAGATTATGGAGCGTATATTGAATGTCCACCTCATAGCATACCTACATCAGAATGATCTCGTTAGTGACCGCCAGTACGGCTTTCGCCGAAATCGATCAACTGGGGAACTATGAGCCGTTCATTGAGTCCAGGGCCAAAGCTGCCGCACGGCAACTAGGTGTCCTTGCAAGAGTGCGGCGATACTTCACACTGGGTCATGTTCTTACCTTATATAAAGCGCAATTCCGGTCGTGCATGGAGTACTGCTGTACATTTGGGCTGGTGCTGCAAAATGTCACCTAGCAGCGTTGGGCTCAGTGGGGAGACGTGCTAGAGGCTCATTGTTAACCTTGATCTTGTCATTCTCAAGTACAGGCGCAAAGTTACATAACCTCTCAGTATTCTATAGGATGCATTCCTGTTAGTGTGCGCAGGAATTACATACATTAATTCCTTTCTCTCCTTTCCACCATCGGACAACCAGTCTGTCGGCGGGTCTTCATACCTTTATTGCCGATATTCCACGCATTTGAACCAAACGGTTTTCTCAGTCTTTTGTAATGCTTACAGCAAGGAAGTGGAATAATTTGCCGGCATCTACTCCGTCTTCTTTATCTTTTCCATTCGAATACTTCTTATTCTTCAATCTGGGCCTCTATAAAGCAAGAGCGAATAAGATGTACTTTCTTCTTACTGACTTTGTAAACTCGTTTTGCGTAGAACGACTTCGTAAGCTCGTTTTGCGTAGATCGGACCGAACAATTAATATTAAAAAACTGAAGGTAGCCGGGCTAACTATGACATTGGGACGTTAAACATCTCAGAACCTGCGACCATGGGTGTTGTAAAGCAACCGAAACGTCAGGAATCAAAAATAAGTAAAAGTAGTTAATTAAACGCGATAAAATCTGTAAATTTAGTTTTATTCAATATTTTATTTTATTTATTTAAAACTTACATGTATAACACCTTAAAGTAAATGATACATATGGCGAATGGCATGAAGCCATGTGACATTCTCTGTCAGTCAACCTTGAGTGCGAAAGAAGGCAGATGCGAAAAAAATGTCAGTAAATGTCTTCAAGTAATGTTGTCTTAGTAGTACTTTAAAAGAGTTTTTAATTGTTGCGTTCTTAATATCATTGGGAAGGGTATTTCAAAGATGTATAGCCTGTTCCTCAAAAGAGTATCTGAAAATGTTAGACCTGTGCTGTAGACGGTTTCACTGTCATGTTCGATCGTAGATCGAAAGAAGAAAATGCAAACTATTCTTAAGATAAGAAGAGGACTTTGAATCGTTAAAAATTGAATAAAGTGCGAGTAAAATTTTGAAGCATCGCCTTTCACGTAAGATAGTATTTAAGCTTTGAACGATAGGCAGATATGTGGTCATACTTACGTAAACTGAAAATGGACCTTATAGAATTATTAAGAAGACGATCTAACTTGTTAAAAAGATTTTGTGACAGATCTCGGTAACATACATCTGCATTATTGATTATAGGTAAAATGAGGGAATTAATCAGCGTAAGTTTGGTTTTGAAAGGAAGGAAATCCATATATAAGCCAAGATTTTATGGAATAACAATATGGAATCAAAGTTACATTACTTATAAATTATAGGAGGGGGATTTCCATAATGAAATTTAGTTAATAATTGCAATATTCCGAAGATTATCACATTAGTATGAGATGTTAGAGTTGTTGTTGTGAGTAGGAGTCTGGTTGGCTAGGTTGAGCTGGCAGCATTGCTGTACTAGTAGCGGGCGACCTTGCTTTTAGTCGATGCGAGTCTGACATAACCCGCTTTTTATGTATGCGTAGGAATTTCCCCATGTAAAAACGAGTTAGGAGTTGGGTTGGTGAGGTTTTATTTTATAAAATTGAAATGATAAATGAATATACAGTCTAGCAGGCGCGTGGTGGTAAAAGGTACTCGCGACGTATCCGCAGGTGGATGCTGCGGCACAGCGCGGAGGCGCGGCCGTCGAGCGAGGCGCTGGCGGCGTCGCGGCACGTGCCGCGCTGCGTGCCGTCGCGCGCGCTGCTGGCGCTGCTGACGCAGGCGCTGGCGGCGCGCGGCTCTCGCGCGCATGCACAGCTGCTGCGCGCCCTCCTGGCGCAGCGCGCGCACCCAGCCGACGACCTGCTGTACACCGCTCATGCCGACACCACCTCCCTCACGCCGCACCACCCGCCGCTGCACGCGCTCGTCTACGCCGTGGTACAGGTAACACGGGTTTTTAACACGATTTTATTAGCTTTGCGTAAAGTGCGTTGGGGTAATACCGCACGCTTTTCGACTAGGAGTCGGACAAAAACTTGTATTTTCTCGACATCCATATACGTCAGATTTCTGAAACATGGCGCAAATCGTTAATGGTTACATGTAATTTAGCTATAAGAAGCTTTTACTTTTCAAAACTCAACAGTTTCTGCTTAAAATGTGTGCGAAGACAAGGCATAATTTTTTATATGTATTATGAAGAATTGGCCATCAAGGGGAAAGACCGGACGTCGCTTAAAATCGCAAATAAAAGTGATAGGGAAAGACCGGACGGACGAAAAAAATACAAAAATTACCTTGTTTTATAAAATACTGCGCAGCACACGCCCTACTTCTCGGAGCGACTGTCTGAAACTTGGGGTCGGGGCAGAATAAAATGGAGTCTTGTACCATATTGCTAGCTTTCAAAAATATAGCATAATTCACCGGGAATTTGAATTTTACGGTCTTACCCCATCACCGATCTCTTTTAAGATTTTAGCTGCAAAGGGGACAATCATTTTTGGGCCCACTAAAAATATTAACGTCCACTAATGGTATTACATCAAAAAAAAGACACCAAATTATAATAGTAAATGGCCTACAGATTTTTCGAAAATGTAAACGGAATCAAGAAATACGAAAAAAAATTAGTTGTTTTGATATTCGTGTTCTGATTAGTATAATATGGGTAAAATGCGTGTACCTAATTAGTCATTTTGCAGCTTGTATAAAAAAGAAAACTATTTTTTCACAAAGCTGACTTAAAAAAGATACCACTAAGAACTTTATGTTTAATTTCTAAAAATTTTAGCTAATATCACGTTATAACATAGTTCTAAATGACTGTGAACCAAAACGTTATTTTATCATTGACTTCCGGTAATTCCCAGCGGCCGGCGGCCGGGTACGGCGGGGCGGGGCGGCGGGGTATTACCTACGTCTTTAATCTTAACGGCATTGACGTTCGTTACGCTACTGTTTTTTTGTATTTATATGCGATTTTAAGAAAATGGAATCTGCTAGATCAGCATACAATGAAAATAGAAGTGTATGTTGCAATTGTGGAGTCAGGTTTCAACGCAGTGTGCGAAGACAATTACTGGCCGAGACAACTGCTGATGTGCGCCAACTTTTATCTGTGTGGATTTCTCATGAGGTAGGTATAATATTATCTCATGGAAAGCTAATCACTGCACTATACAATCTATCTACTTACATATTATCTAGATTTAAACTTTTATGAGAAATATATATTATTTTTGTTACTCTCGATTTTATTCCAACAATATTACTATACTGCGGAAACGAAAATTATATATTTTCTTTATTAATGTATTACTTAATATTTTTATTTTTGTTGAATAATATGGGATATGGTACGATTTTTTTAGAAATAATACGAAAGAAAACGATCCACAGACTCCAGGCACACATAACGATCTATACATGATTAAGTACTTAATTATTTTAAGTTTTTAAAAGTAATAATAAATATCCCTTCATATTATTAATAAATTCATACCTTCTATAGCTATAATTTTAATCTTTCGTTATATTAAATTGATAAATGATATATTATATTGATTGAATTATTTTATATTTTGACACAAGATGACACTGCATTCTTTCCTGCTATTTACCAACTTACAGGCATAGTTCTTTGCATTGACTCCATTGACTGGCATTGACTGTAAAAATATAATATGGCATAAACTTGTTTGTTTAAATTGATGTAAACTGTGTTCGTGTTAAAGTAAAAGTTTAAAAATGAAAATTCACGTAGTTTTACTGCTTACAAGTGGATTAGTATGTTAATGTCTAATTGATGCAAAAAATGTTTAACCTAAGGGTTATATCATGCACGTAAGTCAAATATTAAATACCTATATCACATTTATGTATATAATTTGCCAATGACATTCGAAAATGCAAACTGACGAGTAAAAGTCCATGTGAGTAATATAAAAGTTTATTTTTTCCTCCTAGAATTTTGTAAAATCTATAACTTATACTGAATTAACCTTTAACAAATGATAAACACAGGTCTTACTAATGTGTTAAATGTTAAAGTATTGAAGTTTTATGTTATTAGTGAAATCTAATTTAAATAATAGATAAAATAAAGTCACACAATATACACAAAAGAAGTTTTTGTGGCATGGTATGATGTATCACATGTTATGTGTGTCTAATTATCTTTTGTCAGTCAATCAGAAATCAAAGTCGAAAAAGTATAGGTATATATGTGTCAATATTTATTCTAAGGATAAAATATTATGTAAATAGAAAAGTAAGTTATTTTGTGCAATGAAAAATATTTCAATCCACTGTAATATTACCGTTACAGCCAATTAAACTCCACTGCCGAACATAGGCCTCCCCCATATATTACTAATATTACACAACTCCATAATACTCTAATATTATAAAGTTTATTTATCACTATATGATATACCTGAAATACTGTAAATATTGTAAAATCATAATATATTAATCGATATTTGTCTTTTGGATTTCCAATTTTTTTTTTAATTGAAAATGTATTGTATTTCAAATAATATAGGGTTCCACATCAAACATTCACTTTCATGCCAACTTCGCTTCCCTCCTCAAAATGTACATTTATCTGAACTTAATATTTATTTACTCTTTTATTTTTAATTCCTGATTTTTTCAGTTACACCCACTTGATGCAGTTTGTTGTAACTGCCTAAGAATATTGCAAGAAAGTGTTGCATCAGCTCACTCCATTAGAAGATTTGGGTACAGGAATATTTGTATTCCATGTGGATCTTCAATGTTAAGAGCACACCGTAGACGGATTGTGCCTATTAACTCTGAAGAAAGAGATATTATTTTGCAGTGGATACCATCACACCAGGTACTTACCTTATTTTAAAAGGCTGTAAATGGTCCCCTGCCTCAAATAGGCAGCCCAGAGGATTTGCCACAATCGCTTTGGTACACAGATTGATGTTTGTAAAATCAGACACCTTGCATACAATTTGGTCTGATATTTATGCTCATTCAACATGGCAGTTCACTAACAGGTTATCTTTAAATTTACAGTCTACCAAAAGTCTACTGCTGAACATAGATTGTCTTATGGGGGGATATTTGCCATTAATAACCAATTTTTTTATTTTTAGTTATTAGATGAACGATACTTCTTCCTTATCTTACACCCATATTTGTATGCTTTTGTACTTATTATACAAGTAATATTTTTTACCTTAAAAGACATTAGTATAAATAAAACGGGTTGGGTTTACAATTCGGTCGCCTCAATTTGAAGATTCTGTTACTGTGGGGGGCGTCAAGGGAGTTTATCTGAAGCACCTACACGCGAGTTTTGCTACCGGAGCAGCATCGAAGTATTTTTATTTATTTTTTGAAAATATTGGTAAACAACTAATTAATTAAATATTCTCACGTTTTTGACGTTTTATCTGTCAATGTCATATCGATATATAGTACTAAATCGATCTAGTGAATCGATATTTCACCCTAGAGAATCAAGATCAAATCTTTTCTGTTTTGTTAAGATTTACAAAATTATTTATAATTAGTTGAAAGTACCCCAACTCGTAAAGAATGACAGTTTTTCAATTTAATCATTCAATGTTATCTGAAACTTTAAAGAACTTGGGCTTAGTGAAATATTGTTAATAATTCTAAAATAATTACTTCTTGTCTGATATGTGATGTATTATTTATTTCTATTTAAATAAGTAGTGCCACAAAAATATTATGAGGGGAAACAATTGCATGCTAATATTTATAATTTTAAAAGACATTAAAACTATTTAGTGTTAGAAAGATTGAAATAAATAGAACAATAATAAATATTATTAATATTTAGAGTAGACACTGTAAAACTATAGTTCATTTTGTTAGTTGATAAAAAATAACTTTTTTTCAGGTGGATCGTTTAGAACGAGTATGCAGTCCTTGCTGGCTGAGGGCTTCCAGAGCTGTATGGAGACAGAGACAACAAAATGAGAACAGGGATATTGAGCTACAATCCATGAATATAGAAGACATCGGTAACATCCCACAACCACCCCCTATACCTGCACCTGTAACCCCTGCCATTTCCAGAGCGGCATCAACAATTACTATGGCTAATTATAAGCGTGCTGCTTCTACTTCCCGTCACTGTATTTTTTAAGTCATGTAATCATTCATCTAGATTTTTAATACCTAAACTACTTAAAGAGAGATTGCTGATAGATCACTCATTTTATGTGCCACTGTGCGCTCGTATTTGTGAATACCATTTAAATGAACCCCACAATGATTGGAATAATTTATTCACGAGTAGTAACTGTTCAGATTTTACTGCATCTCAGATAGACAACCTTTGTTCCTTACTTAAAAGTAGTGTTACTCAAAATTATAATATTTTAAATATCATTGAACATAATTCAATATTATGCAAATATTGGTTAGGATTTACCAAATACCAATTTGAACAGTTACTAGTTGAAATTCCATCTATCAGTGAAAGAGTTAAATCACCTAAAAGAAGTCTAGCTATGTTCTTAGTGAAACTTCGTACAGGTGATAGCAATGAACGCATAGCTTCTCTATTTAATGTAGCTTCATCGACTGTGTTCAATCACTTAAATATTGTAAGTCAGTGCTTTGAAGAGCAATTCATCCAACTGCATTTAGGGACAAATACCTTATGCATTCAACAAGTTGCTCAATATAACTTGACAATACCAAATGGCTTGTTTGGTAATCCAGATATGGATCCTGAATTTATGCCAGCCATAGTAATATGTGATGGTACATACATTTATGTGCAAAAAAGTAGTAATTACTTATACCAGAAGCAAACATATAGTTTACATAAGTATCGTAACTTAGTTAAGCCATTTTTAATAGTGTGCTGTAATGGTTATATCCTTGATGTTTTTGGACCATATCCTGCAACAGAATCAGATGCTTCTATAATTCTTAGACTGTTCAACGATAGTAGTCCACTGCGAACCTATTTTAGAGAAAACGATGTATTTATTCTTGATAGAGGTTTTAGGGATGCAATTCCATTCTTGCAGCAATGTGGTTATAAGGCTTACATGCCTGAATCTAAACAAGCTGGTGAAATACAATTATCAACCATTGCTGCCAACAAGTCCAGATGTGTAACTTTGTGCAGGTGGGTGATTGAAATTGTAAATGGGAGATTTAAACGGGACTTCAAATTATTTCGTCAGGAATATTTTAATACTGCATCTACTCATCTCATGCTATACTTTAAAATTGCAGCTGCATTAATAAATCGATTTCATACGTTGATTCGTAATAATTTTCATGCTGTAGAGATATTGGCAATTGCTCAAGCCAAACTAAACACTCCAAATAATTTAGCCTCCTACGTAGAAATGCACAATTTAAATAGAGTGAGAGTGCGATTTGCCAGCATTAATGGTAATCTTCCAGAGCTGGATAGTTTTCCTCAACTGACATTCCAGGATCTCATTCTGTTTAGTCTAGGAATTTATCAAATTAAACAAGCTCGTAGTTATTACGGGGAGCATGTCAGGGCTTCTGGAGAATATAAAATCGAGGTATACCTGCAATCTGTCCATGATTTTGGTCCAAATAGTTATCTATTGCGAGGTAGGATACAATCAAGGCACACTAGTAAAAAAACTTATTACACTTATATACTAGTTGACACCAACCCATCAATTGCTAACACTAGGGCTGCTCTTACTGGGTACTGTTGCAACTGTTTGGTAGGCAGACGCACTGTTGGCTGCTGTGCACATGTCATGTCTGTTGTCTGGTTTCTATCTTGGGCACGGCATCGAGATGAGGTTGAACCACCTGCATCTTTTTTTAGATGATATATTACTTTCAAGTAATGATATTGAAAATGATGAATGATGATTATTAATCTTAATGCGTATTAATATTGTAATATAAATGATCATTTTTGCTATAGTTGCTTCACTTGTGGCAACCAAAGTTTTTTGTGGTATTCTATAGGAAGATGCTGCTCCCCATCTCCTAGTATTTTTATTTTATTCTGTCGACTTTAACGACACCATACGGGACGGAACGTGATGGCAATTCACGGAAGGCCTCTGTAATATTTTACATTATATCTTTAATTTAGGAGCCATATGTTCGGCAGTGGACTGTTGTAATGATGATGAATAATGATGACTAAAAATTGTAATTTTTGTTGCTTATTTGAACTATTTCTATTTTACTGTGTGCTTTATTATCTGTTATATATTATGTTATATGTGTAATTTATAAATAAACGCCGAGCAAAGTTGAATTTATTGCTTTGGCACCCTTTTTTATCTCTTTTAATTGACAATATCCTTCTGATTTCTAATAATATCGTAAACGGGCGAGACATTATATTTTAATGATGTATGGGATTTATACTTGCTAATAGATGAATACTTTAATGAACAAAGGGCCGGCACTGCACCTGTCTGCTGTGTTATTTTTAAAAGAGGACTCATAAAACACTGACGATTTTAACCATAATTAATGCAGTGATTATACATGATCTTTGGGACTTATTACATATCAATATCGTATCATAAATAGAAATGTTACCATCAAGTTATTTTGAAAAAATCTTTTAATATGATCTTTTGATATGAAAACACGAAAAATGTTTCTACCTATGTCCGTTAGAAACCATCCAAGCGATTTTGATGATATGTTTATGTGTGTTTGAACGGGTCTCTATATGATTCATATTCACATATGGACTCGGTAGGTGGCGCTGTTGTCGAAATCCAGAAATCACCTGTGCGAAGTCGGGGCGGATCGCTAATAATAAATACAATTAAACTATACCTGTGTGTTTGTTATCCTGGCACAAACAGTTCAAAACATCTTACTTCCTCACAATTTATCAGTGTGTAATAACAGATAAGCATGATATTACCTAGTCATTTTGGTATTTTAGAACCCAGTCATTTTAAGATGTATAATTAGGTATTTAATAATCAACCAAAGCATATTAAAAAAAGTCTTGACACCGGGCCTGTCTGTCTGTCTGCATAAATAGATCTGAATTATATGTCTGAATTATATAGACTATGTTGGAAATGATGATTTACCATCTATAAATACGGTTGCATTATAACTTGTTTTTTACACAGTCAGTTTAAAACATCTTTCTTACTATATAACGTGTGTTGGTAATATTGTAAATATAAATGGATATATTATACCTTAGTCATCTTGAATTTATTCATATTATTTTAACGGTAATTGGGAAGTACACTCACAATCAATATATGTAAAAAATTGTATCCATACCACATTTGTACACAGACAGGCACTATATTTTGCCGTAACTACTAAAAATATTGAAGTACCTGAAAATGCTGAATGTACCTACAACTTGGTTTTATATGAACTATTATTCAACAGTGCACTATTTTAACTTAAAATACCGGTAAAAACCACTATAAATAGCTTTTAGTTTATTTATAGGTTATTTTAAAATGCATATTTTAATTGTCAATTTCTCGATTTTCCGTCTAGATGTGGTAAAACTAATATTACTTTTGTAAACTATAAATTATAAGGAATAAATCGACATCCATTTCATTGCGTGACGCGAAAATTTGTGGTGGGCCCATTCTCCATACAAAAATTGATTGTCTCCTTTTTTCGGTAAAGAAATTCTCAGAGATTTTTTTTTGTATTTTTGTATATGTTTATACCAAAATTCTAGTAGCTTACACTTAGCTCACAAAATAAAAATTTCAGTTTCAGAGAAATTTTCATTTGATTTCAACTTGAAAAAAAAAACTTACCCGAACTGAATAATTTTAAAAACTATTGATTCCTTAGCTCTTTTGAATAACACAAAAAAGTTAGTACATTGTGGTTTATTATTGTGTGAAAACGAAATGAAATTTATTTCATGCATTTGAAACCTATTACCGCGGCTCCACATTAACGCCGTGAACCTCCGTGAACAGGCGTGAACGTGAATGTTGATGGTTTTCTCAGGATTCACGCGTGTTCGCGCCTGTTCCCCGATCAGAGTCGGTATTTTGACCCGCGACAAAGGGCGCAATTCACGGCATCGTGCCAGTTCATTTTGGACTACAAGGGCGTACGCACAATTTAATTTAGTCATTCACCATCATCTTTTTTTCTCAATGCTTTCTAATAAATTTCTTGTTTTGGACGTCTAAATAGTGATACGAATATGTTGTCACAGCAATTTTTTTGTATTGAACAGGGTAACGAACTAGCACACAGTTCACCTGATGGTAAGCTGCAGCCCATAGACATCTACATCTATCCTTAATTACAAATCAAAATGCAGATGCGTTGTCACCCCTGAGGACTAAGATTAATTCCCTCGTTTCCAGTAAAAAGGGTCTGCGGTTCTCTACACTCACCGTACGAAGTAGTAGTAGTAGCATTAAGCTACTATTTCACGCTGGTATTCTGTTAGAGCGCGGTCCTTCCCCGGTCGAACCGACCCATTCGTGCTACAACTATACTACTAATATAACTGCAGCATGGCTCTACCACTTATAAAATATATAATATAAATATAATAAATAAATAAAGTTATTATAGCAGCAGCTTGTACGTCCGTTTCGCGGCGGGCGTCACGAACGATTGTGAGCATGCCGTGAATGTGGAGGGCACGACTTGTGCCGTGAGTTCACGGCGATAATGTGGAGCCGCCATTATATGATATCCGCTGTAGAACCAGCGTGACCGACATAGCCCAACGGCTTAGTAAGCTAAAGTGGCAATGCGTCGGCCATATAGCTCGAAGAACCGACAACCGAAGGAGAAAATAGGTTCTCAAGTTGTAGCCTCGTACTGGTAGGCGTAGTGTAGGGCGACCCCCCACTAGATGGAGTGACGAACGAGTAAGACATGCAGGAAGTCAATGGATGCAGGTGGCTCAGGACCGTGCTTGTAAAGGGTGATGAAATGATGATGATGATAATGATTTCAAATTACTTCTCACATTTTCCGATTAATATGGTGAATAATTATGAATGTTGTATAAAAAGATTTAAAATAATGTATTTACATAAAATTTTACTAGCAAGTACAACTTTTATTTAAGGCACAATTTAAAAATGAGAGAGGTTCTCGGGCACAGGCAAGTGACGTAAGGAACAGGTGGTGTTGAAAAGAGACAACAATAGAAATGACATGCAATGCGCGGCCTGCGTTCCTCTCTCTCGTCTTAGTTGTCAGACGGTTATCGCCTACTTTTACGCTCGCTCGTGCGTACGTTTCTGTGTATTATTGAATTTTATGTACTAGGCTTGTGTTTTGGACTTTAATTGCATACTGATTTGAACATTTTAATTCCCTGAAACAGCAACTCGACACGTTTACTGTACTTTGATATTGTGCATTGTTATTATGGCGTACTCTCAACGGGATTATGCAGAAATGCATTATTATTACGGCTACTCTCGAGGAACTGTCGGACTTGCTGCGAGATCGTACCGGGACTAGTTGATACGCAGGAGAAGGCGCGGACCAGACACTTATCCAAACTGACATCTTTTTCTTCCCGTGCATAACTCGTACATATAAAAAGCTTACCAGGATTCATCGGTCGACGATCTTGTGAAGGTAAACCGATAGATCCCGACCGCGTTGACTTTGTTTTTGAGAAAGTTGCTAGTGATCCCTCTAAGTGTACGAGAACAGTTCAATGACGAACACGTAATTAGGCTTAGGCCCCACGCGCGCCTTTTAAAAAGCCGGAACATAATTGCCCTAGACTTCGAACTGCAGAAAACAATATTTTAAAGCAGTAACCACTTACCATTAAGTACCTAGGGTCAAACTGTTTAGCCTTATAGTGGTAGCGTAAAAGAATCTACTAACTCATATTATCCTGTGAGTATAACTAAAAGGCAATATAGGGAAGTTGAAACAGGACATAGATAGCAGCATCTTCCAAATAACAGCTCAAAATACCAGCCTCTTGAGCGTGGAAACTATGGCGATTATACCCCCTATGAGGCCATTTATGAGGGAAGCCTATGTTTAGTAGTGGAGTTTTGATAGACTGTAATAGTGAGGATGGTTTAGTTCGTTTATAACACAATGTTGCTTCAGACGAGTCGGTCTTAAGGCATTGTTGTTCAATACTTCGTAACAGATAAAGCACTGTGCACACATTTCATCTTGTTGACAACAATCGCAACAAATGCGCGAAAGTAGCTCAGTCTAAGTGACTGTTTGTCAACTGCGCGGCAGTGCACGAACAAGCCGCCGAACGAATCGTTCGCACTAACCGCAGCGAACGGTTGAGTAAATGGTTTTAGTAACTGTGTACGTACACTGTACGTATAGTAGTACGTATATTGCTCGTAAGGTCCTTAACTACGCAGATGGTCTGCGCACCTCTAGGGGCGCACGCGCCCACTTTATAAACCTATAGTTTATGTTTAGTGTTAGTGTTATGTTAGTGTTATGTTGAAGTTGCGGCGAGCACGTGTACTGTGAGCATATACTGTATGCATGTACTGTGTGCATGCACTGTGTACGTGTATTGTGCGTGTAGTGTGCGCGTGTTTGTGCGCAGGTATTCCGCAGCCACGGCGCCGCAGAGCTATTGCCGCCTCTGCTGACTCCGATGGGCGAGGCGTGGGAGGCGCGCAGTGACGCGGTGCGCGTGCTGACGGCCTCGGGCACCGTCTGCCACCTGCCCTACGACCTGCGTCTGCCATTCGCCAGGTGAGTGACATGCTACTCTGATGAAGTACATTCAAAATGACTACTAAAGTGGGAAGTCGGGCGTAATAAATAAATTATAAACAAATAAATACATAACAAACAATAACAAAATAAATAGGCTGTTATCGATCTATCTTCTACCTAAATACAAATGTAGAAAAAATAACAAACAGGCTCAAATGTTTAACATACGATTCCACTTAAAGTTTCTTACATCCTCAACTATAACTTCACACATTATATACAATCATAATATAAAAATTTGTAAAAATAAATCGGAGTGTGATATTGTCTTGGATACAGTCTTGTGCGTTACGTGAATACGTGCAGCGAAAAGTCCTCAAAATGGCAGCGCCTCAGCCGCGTGCGATCCGTCACAGTCCTCACTTAACGAGTTCATTGAGCCTGTAGCTTTAGAATTGTGTAATTAAACTTTCAATCGGCGAAATTGGATTCGACGGATTCAACTCGGCTGGGCAGCGTTCGGGAAATTGTGACACATCTTCTCGTCAAATACCTCAAAAACTGAAAACGAGAGTGTACAACCAGCGCGTGTTGCCAGTGATAATGATTTTGTTATGATCAGTTTTCCGAATTGCCTCCCACTATGAAAGCAAATTTAAATACGTATTCACGTTGATAGTGTGAGTATGTGCTTTTCGTACGAACTAAGAAGTGCACTGTGTGTGTGTGTGTGTGCGTGTGTGTGCAGGTTGGTGGCGCACACGGGGCTGAGGCGCGCGCGGCGTTACGCGGTGTCGCGCGTGTTCCGCGAGCTCGCGCCGCGCACCCCGCACGCGACTCTCGGCACGCACTCGCCCGCGCCCGCACACCCGCGGGAGGCGCTCGAGTGTGCCTTCGACATTATATCGCCGAACAGAGGTCAGAACCCCAATGTATTTTGTCCAGATGACAAGGTTATTTTTTATGTAAGGCAAGTTTTATAATTAACTTCAAATGTATACATAATACATATACGTCATACATGGTTATTTTTCAGATTAGGCAAGTTTTATAATTAAGTTCAAATGTATACATAATGATATACCGATATTACACTGTTTGAAAATACGAGTAAATATAAGAATTCTACCTTTATTTGAAAATGATCCCAAATTGAATGTGGTTTATATACGGGTGGGCCAGAAAGGACTACGATTTTAAAAACACTCTTGCGTTTGAAGCTTTAGAGAGGGGACTGCGCGGGTGGTGGGGTTAAGTAGCTCGGTTCTCGGAAATTTAGTCGCGATGGATCACTTCACGGGAGCGCAACGTGCTTTCTGCGTTAAACATTAATATAAAAATCACGATTCGTGCGCTATTGTTCGGCGTTTATTTCGACGTGAGTTTGGATTACATGACCTAAATCAGTGTCCGAAGGAAAGCGTGATTCGATCGTGGGTCAGAAAGTTCGAAGCTACTGGTTCGACTCTCAAACAGAAGCCTGCGGGACGCCCAAGGTCAACAAGAACGAAAGACACAATTGAACAAGTTAGAGCTTCAGTTCAACGTAATCCTGTTCTATCGACTCGAAAGCGTTCAGCCGAACTTGTGGTGTCCAGAACATCTTTGCGTCGCATTTTGTTGAAAGATCTGAAATTGCATCCGTATAAAATTCAACTTGTGCAGGAATTACAGCCAAATGATCCAATTTTAAGGAGAGCTTTTGTTGAAACGATGCTGGAACGCTTTCGGAGTTTCAACAATATTCTGTTCTCCGACGAAGCCCATTTTCACATAAATGGGCAGGTGAATAAACAGAATTGCTGTTACTGGGCTGCAGAGAACCCACTTGCAAAACATCAAAAGCCTCTACATTCGCCGAAAGTAACCGTTTGGGCGGCCATGTCAGCGCACGGAATTATCGGACCCCACTTCTTCGAAAATCGACAAGGCCAATCTGTCACTGTAAATTCTGACCGATACATAGCCATGTTAAGGGATTTTTTCTTTCCACAACTGCAACAATTTGAAGCCTATAATCGTGTGACATGGTTTCAACAAGATGGCGCGACATGCCACACAGCTAATGCCTCTTTGACGGTCGTAAACGAGATGTTTGGTGAGAAACTGATATCGCGCCGAGGTGACATTGAATGGCCTCCTAGAAGTCCGGATCTTACACCACTGGACTTTTTTTTGTGGAGATACCTAAAAAGTAGAGTCTACTCCAATAACCCAGCCACAATTGACCAGTTGAAGACCAATATCCGGAAAGAAATGGCAGATATTCCCCGTGCAATGTGCCAGCGAGTTTTTACCAATTTGAGGTTCAGATTCGAAGAATGTTTGCAGCGCGATGGTGCACAACTGGATGATGTTATTTTTAAGAAATGTAATTTTCCCAGATGTAAATTTTTGTAGAAATAAAAATTTGTATGTGAATTGTACTTAGTTTTTTTTTTAATGATTTTTTCAAATTCGCAATTCTTTCTGGCCCACCCTGTACTATACAAAAAATACAAATATGCGCGCCGTGTATACGATTCAATTCATGTTTTCGATCCTCAAGTTTTTGCCTACTGTTTACTTTCTTAGTGAAACACAATTTTTACTTTACACTTTTAACGGGCTTAGGCTCGTCATAATAAATAAAGTTAAAAAAAAATATTTTTTCTTATCAATGACGTAACAGACGATTGTCAGTATTTTGGCGTATTTAAAAATTGGAACAAACAATTTATAACTAAATTACGCAAGTAGTCCCCATAACTTAAGGCGACAGTAGCCTAATGGCAGGGTGCGGACCGCGAACTCAAAAAGATCGTGGGTTCGAATCCGCCATTCGACTACTGGCGTGAACCACTCGTAACACAAGAAATTTAAGCTTACCACGAGTGGTTAAGGGGAATATTAGTAATGTTTATAGCATTGTTAATATTCTTAAAAAAAACTAATATTGGTACCTCAAAGTGGAACCCGTTTCTCTCTATGCATAGACGGGCATGTTCCTAAATTACTTTCTAAACAACAGTTTCCTAAATTATTTTTACAATTATTATCTGTGCTTGAGTACTTTTAACTTCCCGTGAACGCAACAATAATTTTAATATGGTGGTCTTCACAACTTTGGGCCTCATTGTAAACACGACTTTTTATTTCACTCGACAAATTAAAATCTAACAATGAAAGGTCTGGCGAATTTGAATGCCATATAACTAGTCATATTCACTATTTAAATTATACTCTCTCCTTGTTCTAGACATTCTTAACAATTGTAGAACGCCGTATTCCATGCCAGCATCACAATTTATCTAAGCTTACTGAAAAAAATTTTTAGGGAGCAGTATATGGCAACACTGTATCAACCCGTCCGTCAATGCAACTTCATTACGTTTTTTGTGCCAGCCGTCACGGTGTGTTTTTATAACTTTTTTTTGTAAAAATTAAATATGTTTAGTGTAAAATCAAATGTTTTGTATCCAAAAGCTACTACAAATAAATTTATTACGTATCTGCGTGGTAATAATTTGATTATGTACTTGGGAAAGGACGATATTCAAAATGGCCGATAAGGTAAACAAAAACCCTATTTTTCGAGGTAGGTGCACGTGTATATAAAAATAAATAAAATTAAAACACTTCACTATGTATCGAAACATTTATTAACAAGTATGATAAATTATCGAACAAATTCACTATTAGGTTTAATAACATAACCTCGTCCCTCATATAATATTAAATAGTAAATATGTACTTCTAACCTTTAAATGTGGGTTGAGAAATATTGTACAGAGATACGTTGAGAAATTTTAAGTGATATATACATATTAATGTTTTTCTTACTTTCAATTATTTACGTTGGGCAGTCGCCTTTGTCAGTAATTGGGCAAGATTATTCCCACTTTTGACATACAGGTAGTTTCGGACAGTATTGAAGAAATAGGAAAAGATAATACTGAAAAGATAGGGATGCAAAAGCATTATTGGCTTAAAACTGCTGGGAAAAATATCTAACATGAGTTATATAGATGCTATATATAGACCGTTAGAACTGTCACTTAGAATATATACATGGATTTACAATATGTAACATAATTAACGCACTTTGAGAAAGTAGTTTGTTCAGAATCGTTTACTGAATCGATTTCTATCATTTTTAATATAGGCAAAAATAATTAAAACTACGTAAATTACAGTCACACTACATCTGTACAGTCAAAACAAACTGAAATGGACCGTAACTTAAGGCAATAAGACTTTTAAGAGTGCAGTTTTATTTGTATTATTACTAATTCTGTCACTCAATAAAAATAAAGAAAAATGAACTTTATTTCAAGCACGTTAAAGTCTTTGCGTTCGTGGATTTGTACTGTGACCACAGTTTCCGGAATTAATACAACTAATTTGATAAATAATTAGTGCATAAAATGTTTAACTAAAAATTCAGTGTATGTATTATGATTATAACATAATATACTAATTGGGGTGTCTGAGGGTGTGCGTTAATTATGTTACATATAATAAAATAGGAACGAAAAATACTACTGGTAGATATTAAGCGGTGCAGAGAGGCAGAAGTAATTACTGTAACTGACTTAAAATTGTTGGGAGAATATCTAGCATAAGTTATTTAAAACACTATGCATTAGAGCTGTCATTTATGAGGATAGACATGGTTAACTATTCAGACTTTACCGCTATGACTTGGAAGGTAGACAGGTCTTAATTCACCTGTAAGATGCTATCATTAGTGAAAAGATATTAAGATGGGCTAGGACTCAGAAGACATCACTGCAGGCTTTAAACAGTTAGAGCTATCACATAGAGGATAGACACGGTTGACTATTCAAACCTTAGAGTTAACACTTTGAGGTTAGACAGGTTTGAATTGAAAGCAATATCACTTGAAGGAAGACTTTAAGATGGACTACGGCTCGGAAGAAATCACTGCAGGCTTTAAACCGTTAGAGCTATCATAAACCGATATTCAGGATAGACACGATTAACTATTCAGATCTTTTAAAGCTAACACTTTGAGGTTAAACAGGTTTTGAATTAACATTAAAGCGCTGTCACTATAAAGTAAAATATTTTGCGGTACTGAGATAATTAATGGTATAATTTTTATTACAAAAGGCTCAATATTATGAGTGTAACATAATGAAAAACTTGTTACAATTTATAGATGTAAAAGTACTAGAAAGTCTCACAGGGATTTGGCAAAAGAAGTCCAAAAATTGTCAAAGTAAGAGAACCCCCACATGATCACCGGACATCAAGGTAGCAAAATATACCAACATACCAATGATTTGAAAGTTGGGGCAGCAGACTCGGAAATTATATACCCTGAGATTTAGTTGTATACCCTGAGATTACAACTAAACTTTCTTTAATTATCAGAAAATCCTGATTATGGAAAGAAATAAGTGCTATAAATAAATTTAACTCATGGTTTTATTAAGGTTATGTAAACCTTTAACGTCCACAAAAAATTGGCAGAACAAGTTAGAAATAATAACTGAATTCTGGGACAAAATTATCCGGTGTGTAAAGGACAGTCAGTTTACTAGTACTTAAATTGTTAATTCCCAAACAAATGGGATTTAACAGATGCATTTTTAAATCTAAAGACAGTATATTATTACATATTATTTTGTTGACACATAAAATAAAAAATAAAAAGCTACATAATATGACACCCCTCTATCAGGCATTTGGGTGTTGGTAGGCCTATGTGCAGCTGTGGACTTTTATAGACTGCAATGGATGGATGGATAATATGACATGAAAGTAAGAAAAAATGTGATATGAGAACTGTTTTACCTTGATATGGAATATCAAAAGGTTACAAGTTTAAATACACTTAAAATGTAAGTAAGCAAAAAGTAAGTAAAAAAATAAGCATTTAGGCTGTTTAGAAAAATCTGAAAGATTGAACCAAACCTATTATTCTAATTATATCCCTTGTGATATATTTGGCTCCACACGTTGCGAATGAAACCAGATTTGACAGACATGCAAAACAAAAATAGTATTGCAAGCATCAGATTGAATCACAATACATTTGTTAAATTATTAAAGAGTAATGAAAAGAACAGATAGCCTGTAAATTTTAAAAAGTCAAAAAATATATTTAAAAAGCTCAGTAAAAGAAGGTAAATAATAAATTATTGTTATTGAAATAATACAACTATTAAAGAGAAAGTTATTGAAGTCATGCTTCTATAGAGAAATTTCTGCTGATAGGCATTAAAGAAAAATTTTGACCATGATTAATTAATTGAATTTAAACATAGGCACATTACTGCATTCAATATGTATTATGTAACTTAATATAACCTAAGTTACAAGAAAGAAAGAAGTGTTTAGCATCATTAGGGTGTAAACAGTATGATGGGTTGCAAGTGCATCAATGGCCTACAGCGGTACATAAAATATCAATCTGGGAAAATATAAAACGTACAAACTACACTAATTAAAACAGTGGTAAATTAAACAATTAAAAAGAAATTTAAAAATAATTATTGTAAAATATTTTCCTATTGTAAGATATTAAAAGGTTATGGCAACTTAAAAATAAGTAATATGTGAAGGACTTAGTAAATATGGTAAGTAATACTTAATCTTAAAAAATAAAGATGGGTTTATTCAGTAAAATTAAGTATGGTATCACACCTACCAGGTTATTATTATTACCTTCATATACTAAAACTAGGTATGGTAAACGCACAATAGAGTTATGCCGACAGGTGCATACAACTGATTAGGTACCAAAATATGTTGACAACAAAAATAAAATAGTAGCAGTAAGAGAAAATTATGTAAAAATACTTAACTATATAAAAAATTATGATATGAATAGTGACTATATATATTTGTGCATAACCCATATAGGTTGCTATTAGTAAAATGAGGTTAACAAGTTTTTGCTTTAAACCTTATTATATATAATAATGTATATGTTATGTAATGTAATATATATTCAGTGGCAAATTCTGACCTTAGATGGTAGTTGATATTATTGCAAAAAAATTAAGCGCATAAAACTGTTTGAAATATAAATTGACACTTCTCAACTGCACGGAGAGAAGCCAATGGAATGAGACAAAATTTGGGTGTTGGTTCTTCATTGAGAGAAAATTACATAAAATTACATAGTTATTATTGGATATGCAAGTAGTATATCCTTATAATTTTGAAAATTGTAGAACACAATACAAAAACTTTAAGCAAAACAATATAGTTATAATGAATAATAATCTTACTACAACTAAATAATACTTATGGTGTACAATTTTACTCAGAGTTGATAAAACCCCTGCTTCATATATAGAGAGGGTTCTATTCATTAATTATTGAGGGTTCAATACTTTAAATTAGATAATAATATGGAAATTAAACATACAATCTAAAATTGAGCCAAGTAAACAAAGAACAGTCAGAGGAAGTCTTTCAAGTTCTACAAGATCATAAAGCAGTGTCAAAAACTAAAAATTGATCAAATTAGTAACGAGGAATAATAAAATTATTATATACAGAACAATGGGTTTCTGTAGGCATGACCCAGAAACCATGGCAGTTATATTAGATTGGGGGACGATTCTTCTTTTATGTATTTCCTCTAAAGTTTATGATGTCAAAAAAAATTGAGTCAAAAAACCATAGGTTTTTGGTTTTTTCACATGGGCAGTAAATGTGAAAAAATGAATTATTTATCTTGAATAAAATAACAAATTATTATTAACACTGCCTTATAGATAATCATACTGAGGTGTCGTGTTACAGTCATGTCATAGACATCTCACACACATCATAGGTTACTATTGTGAAGCATTTTGTAAAATATGGCACTCCAAAATTCATACTGAGAATTATAGTGAACTCTCCTTTGTCAAATACCATAAACAATAAAATAATCAAATTATTAATTCTCTATAGTACCAAATTGTAGTAAGTGTAATGAAATTCCTTACTGGGCTTTGTGCCTTTTACTTAAGTTTGAGTTATAAAATAATAAATTACTTTTGATTATTTAACAGCAGAATATTGCAATAAATATTGAGAATACAGAAATTTACAGAAACTAGTAACAAGCTGAGCTGTGATGAGTTACAGGTTACATTATACATACATTGTCCTTCAACAAATATTACATTCATTCAAAGGGGAGCTCAGATATATAGTTAAGATATAGATAGAATTTTACTTCAACAGGGTTTGCATGGGAAAAATAAATGAGAAGGAGTTGAGCCTTTCTTGTGAATATTTTAATAGACAACAGAACACAAGATAGTGATAAATTTAACATTAACTCACAAGAACCCACTTAGAAAAGTATTTTTTAGGTTATAAGATGTTAAATTAAAATTTATTACAAATTAAACTTAAACAGATATTCCAGATTGTTTCTTTTTCAATTATAGTTCTTTTACAGGGCCACTTCTGCTGCAATCAAGCTGGCCTTATGTGTATAAGGAAATGGTATAAAATAAAGATTTTATGTTATTAATTTAAATTTATGGTAAACTGACAATATGTTCAACATTTTTATAGAATAAGGGAAATTGCAAATTTTCCATTTATTGGTATTACAAATCCGCAACCCTGTCTTCAAACATCTACAATTTTTAAGAATGTCTAGGACAAGGAGAGAGTATAATTAAATGGTTAAACGAACTTACCTTAAGTGAAGTTCAACCATAATTATACGAAGCTCCTTGTCCTAGACGGTACCTCCCGGCCCAACCCTCCCTGGGTTAGGGTTGCTCATCTAATTCCTTGCTTTAAACATAATGAAGTTGCATTGACGGACGGGTTGATACAGTGTTGCCATATACTGCTCCCTAAAAATTTTTTTCAGTAAACTTGGATAAATTGTGATGCTGGCGTGGAATGCGGCGTAATACAATTGTTAAGAATGTCTAGGACAAGGAGAGTGTATAATTATTGTTGAACTTCACTTAAGGTAAGTTCGTTTAACCATTTAATTATCTCTCACTTCACTTGAATAATTTGATTACTTTTCAATTGCTCTTCGATCGACACGTACGTTAATTTCTTGCCATGGTTAAGACTCACTTTCGTGTAATCTTAGTGCACCACGTAAACTTTCATTTCTTAAAATATATTACCGCAACATTTCATAGTTTTATAATATTCGCGGTTTGAATATTTACGTTCCGTCATCGGTAACGAAGCGACACTGCTACTTACGAAAATTGGGAATAGCAGTAGCACACTTGTACGTAAGGAGGTCACGGTCAACTGTCAGCCGTCGGCCGGCCCGGCGGACGTAGGTACCTAGCGGTGTGAAGGTTAACGGAAGGGAAGGGTGAGGGAAAACGTGCGAGAAGGTACCTAAAGTTGAAACCGCAAGTGACCTTTATGACTGTGTGTGAGCATAGTGAAATAGTAGGCGTTATGAATGATAATCAGTTAAAATAATATATTACCATTATAATACATTTATTAATAACGCATTCTGTATTTAAAATATAAAAGAACAGAATGTTGTTTGTGAACAGAATGAGTTTTTTTTAATTAATATTTCTATGCCGTTCACCTAGATTACTTGTTCTGAACCTTCTCTGCGAATGTGGCGGTGTATTGAAAAATAACTATTGAATATATAGCTGCAGTACTGTCTTCAGCAAAGTTATGGAAAGTTGTTCAGTCGTGTGTTTTTTTTTTCAACTAAACAAATTAAATTAATGATCTAAATTGCCTACATATAAAACTAAATTTACGGATTCTATCGCGTTTATTTAACTGATTTTACTTATTTTTAATTCCCGACGTTTCGGGTGCTTTACAGCAACCATGGTCACGGAGGGGACTGACATTTGATTTTAATAATTGCATCGAAACTTTAAACAAACGAGAAACATCAAAATATAATGAATGCAAAAATAAACAAATAGAAAAATACCAAAAATTTACGATCAAATCAAATGCCAACCATCTAAGTCAACGTCAGAACGAAACACAACCGTTGACCACAGACGCAAACAATAAACAACGCACGGTCTATAATCTGTCAAAACATACACTGGACGAACCGACAATAAAGGTATTAGCGAAGGGAATGAACTTCGCATTATCACAGCGAAAAATCCCGTACGAAGAAATTATCTGCAGTGTTGAGGACTGTCTGTTTAAGAATAATATCGGTAAGGAAGATTTGGAGGCTATACGTCAAGATATTTCGTCCTTGTTACGTCGTAGTGCAGTGCCGAAACCAAACCTTCCTAAAGACGAATTTACAGCGTTGATTAACTTACGGAACAGACCAGAGCTAACGATTCTCCGCGCGGATAAAGGAAACGCTACGGTAATAATGGACACGTCAGAGTATAGTTTTAAAATACTACAGCCTTTATCGAACGAAAGTACATATAAAAAGGTCAAAACAGACCCCATAACACGCTTAAAGCAACTAGCGATTTAATAAAGAAATACTCCGAAAAATTAAATCTCGACGTGAATTCGCTAATACCATCATGTACCAAACCACCGAGGTTGTATGGGTTACCGAAGATACACAAACCAAACGGTCCACTACGTCCCATAGTGAGCCAGATTGATTCACCAACTTATAAGCTGGCACAACACTTGGCAAAAATACTGTCACCACTGAGAGGACATACCAGAGCACACACAAAGGATTCATACCATTTTGTTAGTAGAATAAAAGACCTACATCTCGCTGACAATGAAACTATAGTTAGTTTTGATGTTCAGTCACTATTCACATGCCTATCTATTGAAGACTGCATCTCAATTGTAACTAGAATGCTAGAAGATAACAACATGCCTGCTGAATATGCAGTATTACTCAAACACTGCCTCACATCTGGCTATCTATTGTGGAAGGAAGAGTTCTACAAGCAAGTAGATGATGTGGCGATGGGCTCACCTGTATCTCCCATAGTCGCCGACATATTTATGGAGGACTTCGAGGAGAAAGCCCTTCTTACTGCTCCTGTAAATCCAAGATTCTACAAGCGGTACGTAGACGACACCTTCACAATTTTACCATCTGACAAAGTAACTGCATTTTTAAACCACCTTAACTCTATAAACTCTAAAATACAATTCACAATGGTGTTAGAGGCAAATAATTCTTTAGCTTTCCTAGATGTTTTAGTCATTCGAAATCCTGATAACACTATTGGTCACACTGTGTATAGAAAAAAGACCCATACCAACCGATATTTAAATGGTGAATCTCACCATCATCCTTCACAGTTAGCTACCGTGGGTAAATCTTTGTTTCAGAGAGCACGAGGGATCTGTGACAGAAAACATCTGGCCGCCGAGCTGCAGCATGTCATGCAAGTGTTGCAAGACAACAAGCTTCGGATCCCGCGCCTACGTCACAGTGACCGAGTGAAGCCGGCCACAGTCGAGCGTGTACCTGCTGTACTACCATATGTCAGAGGAGTCACAGACGAGGTTGGCTACATCTTGAAGCGAGCTTCCATTAAAACATACTACAAGCCGCCGAAGAAGATTAGTCAATTTTTACCATCCGTCAAGTGTAATATCCCTCTACAAGATGCAGGAGTTTACAAATTAGATTGTGAATGTGGTCTCTCTTACATAAGTCAAACAAAAAGATCCATAAAAACCCGCGTGAAAGAACATATAGCTGACGTGAAGCACCGACGCTCCGGGAAGTCTGCAGTCTGCGAACATGTTCAAGATCGTCCCCACCATTACACCAGATTTGATAAACCACTAATCCTCGCAAAAGAACACCGATTCCTACCAAGGATGATACGCGAGGCTATTGAAATTAAAAGACATCCTAATTTCAATAGAGATGGTTGGGTGCTGCCATCTGCTTGGGATCCTATAATTAACAAAATTAAACCCAAACCCAAGCATACCACTGCAAGACTTCAAGATACTGTAAGTTCGTTTTGCGTAAATCGGACCACAAATTAATATTCAAAAACTGAAGGTAGCCGGGCTAACAATGACATTGGGACGTCAAACATCTCAGTCCCCCCCGTGACCATGGTTGCTGTAAAGCACCCGAAACGTCGGGAATTAAAAATAAGTAAAATCAGTTAAATAAACGCGATAGAATCCGTAAATTTAGTTTTATTCAAAATTAAATTAAATTATCAAACTAATTTTGATCATTCTAATCCACAAAATCGCCTTTATTTCAGTGGTATTAATATTTTATTCTCACCAAGAAATGCAACAGTATTATGGCGTCATGGTGGCATTATAATGGCGGATTCATGTTGTTTTGACGTTAGCTTTTAACTGTCATAATCATAAATCCATTTATTGATAGCTATTTGAATTCTAAAATGCTCTGTTATCCTTATCACTGATAGTCTATCAGGTAGATTTATTGTATACAATGGCTGAAATGTCTTTTTTTTTTGCGCCCAAAGCAATAAGGGCAACCCTCCGGAAAGCGGGGGAGGGAGGCGGTGAATGCTCATAGCATACCACGCAGCCGGCTGCGTGGTTGTGTGGAGACTTTTATCCACTAAACACCGCCTTTAAGGATTGGCTTACCGATCTGTCGAGAGATCTCTAAGCCGTATACAGACGCGAAAGGCAGAAAGGAGGGCGCACTCTCGAAACTAGTATAAAGAGAAGGAAATAAGTTATATTTTTTGATAAAACCACGAATAGTGTATGAATGCTTGTGAAAATGCTATTTTGGTCTTGGAACAAGTAACCTTCTTGTTGATATTTGCATGTTGTAACGTACCCCCCCCCCCTTCTTATATATAATTTCCCCTTTTATATACAATTATAACTATATATGTGACTGGGATAAATAAATATGTTTTGATCTTTCCAAATGATCTTTCTAAAAGTTTAGCAATGGGCCGTTTGTAATATTTATATTGTGATCGTCTTGGTTAGGACCCTTTTTTACGTTGTGTTTGTTTAGTAACTTAGCTCTTTTAGGTGTCTTTTGAAAGAATGAATATTCACTAGAGCAATCGAAGGTCGTTGGTAGTGCCTCATAAGCTAAGTGAAGCCCGTTCACGAAGACAGGGCTCGAGAAAGGTTAAGAACATAAAACGTTCCTATTCCACTTGTATCAGGTTAACGTTATTCATTTATTATTAATTATCTCGTGCCGCTAGCACGCTGTGTGCGGTGAGCGCCAACCAACTAACGCGCTCCCCCGAAGAGGACGCTTAGTTGGGAGCAAAATAACTAGTAAACCAGTAATAGAGCGTTTGACCCCTTGGTAGTCCGTAAGTCCAAACATCGACCGAACTCGCGCATATCTATGCGTGTAAACGCCATATAGAATATGATCCATTCCAGCCACAGTGAATGTACGTCACACGATTTAGGAAAATAGGTACACTGGCCATAAAAAACTCTCCGTAACCGCCATCACTGCCTGCTGATTTAAAATGTGATTCTACTGATGTTCGAAATCAATGAAATCAAAATCTCACGTTAATCATGAAGTCCATAAAACAAAAAGCGAGCCACACAAGTAGCGACAGATCCAAATTCCAAATACAAAAGCAAAATCGCAAAACATAAATAAACAAATTCACGAGCTTACATCTATGCGACCAAGCTGGGAAACATACACGTTATACCCACATTATTTCATGACTCACGTCACTTGTCAGAGATAACATTTGACAAATAACAGCGTCTTTTTTATGAATGGAAGGGCTGTAATGTGGTACGGTTGGTAAATGAAAGGGAGACATGTTTCTCTACTCAAGACTTTAATTATACTGTCACTTATTCTACACTTAACACAAATATATATAATTTCGTGGAGCCACACTACACCTCCCACCGACAAAAAATAAAAAAATAAATTAATACATTTGTTTTTTTTTTAACTTATAAAACGAAATATAAAATTTAATTCTAATACAAATATAAATTACAAAAGGGGGGGGGGGGGGGGGGGGGGTTGGGGGGGGGGGGGTTGGGGGTTGTGGTGTTGGGTGGGGAGGGGGCTGGGTTAGGGGTACGAATCTTATTTTATACCTATTATTTTCTAAAGATAAATAACAAAAATAAAATAGGTGGTATTCTATGGGCAGGTCGGGTGGGCAGATCCCGCTGTCCCATATTAATGTCGAGGTCACGGTCTTGTACATAGTTTCGTCACAGTTTATTAGTGATAAACATCTACTAACGTTTAAATATTTTCTTATATTTTTTTTCACAATAAAAGTGTGGTACATTTTAAACTAAGTCACTTACTCGTAGGCATTAAGTCATTTAGTCACTTAATTTAAATAAGGAAAATAATCGTTTTACTCGGTCTGAATTATTCTCATTTTTCTCCAAACTACAAATATTATGAATGAATGAATGAATGCATTTATTCTCTCTTCACAATAGGTATTCTTAATGCTTAAGTATTACAAAAGTGCCAAACAGGTATAAAAGTTGTGCTAGACTGGTGCCTGATGTAGGCATTAAAAACCTGTATTACAGGTTACCAGGGCTCCCCCCGTGTACAAAGCAACAGTCTGAGGAATACAGATCAGAAAGTAGATTATAATTAAGTAACCAAAATGAACTGCACTAATTACAAATTTCACATCAATAAGTGTGTGTAGTTGTGCGTGTGAGCTAGTGCAGGCGCGTGCCTTTTGTGTGTGTTTGTGTGTGGGAATGTGTGTGTGAGTTAGGACTAACATATAATTGCATTTAAACCCAAATAAGAAGAATAAAGTGTGAAGACTTCGACGAATTAATATAAATTATATGGACGACTTTAGTAGGTTTTCGGTCGCTTCATAGTCTAAAGTTTTCAGATATTTGGTAAGAACGGATTTGCAGCTCGATTTAGGTAAGGGATAGAAGTTTAGGATGTTGTTCAGTTTATTATACAAGTATGGTCCTAGGAAACAGAAGAAGTTGTGTGAGGTGGCAGAATGAAAGGATTGGGTTCGATAAACAGGACCTTTCCTGCGTTTGTCTTTTAGGAGCTCCGGATCGTATTTACATTGAGAGTGTTTCATTAGGATGTACGATGAAAGACTGTCTCACTGTTAGAACGTCCCACTTTCTGTAGAGATCTACTGTAGGAAAGAAGAACGGGAGACCTGCACTGACTTTTAGGATGGCCCTTTGGGCTTCGATTAGGTGGGTTTTAGCCGCACCACCCCATGAGCTGATGCAGTAATCGACAAGTGATTGGCATAGAGCGACTTTGATGATTCGGCAGTCTGCTACGTGTTTAAGAGATTTAAAGATGTAAATGAGCTTGCGTAACCTAGTGACAAGAATCTCGATATGTGGCTTGAAAGTCAGGGTTTGGTCTATTATAATTCCGAGGTATTTGATTTTGTCTGTTCTTTGAATTGCGGGACAATTGCAAATAGTTCGCTCAGAGTTGCAAACATGGGCTGTGATGGAGAGGGAGTGAGGGGGACTTTGGTTCGACCTAAGTGTGAAGGTTATGTATATTGTTTTATCAGTGTTTAGTGTCAACACATTCTTTTGTAACCGGAGGCAGCACTTAGTAAAACCTATTTGTGCAGAATCAAAGACCTCCGTCCAACTATTACCACTGAAGAATAGTTAAGATCATGAATTGCAGGATTTATTCTTGACAATGTTACTGATTTTTCGGTAACATTTAATATTTTTATTGGTATTTTTCCCCTAATTGGTGTCGCTATCGAGCTAGCCAAATAAACGCCATCTTGTAATTCTTGTGAACAAATAATGCAATCGGTTTGAAAATCAGTTTGAATATAATGTATGGATTCACTTCTTGGGGGAATTTCCAATACGTTAATATTATAATTATTAGTGAAAGGCAAGAAACAAGTGTGGCCTGACCCTAACTTCAAAGATAAAATATTTTTCTTGAAATCTAAACATGCTCCAAATCTATTCAAAAAGTCTCCACCTAGAATTCCATGAGACGAAATTGGTAACGAATTAAAAACAAAGAACTTGTGATTAATAACAGATCCATGAATCATTAATGGAATGTAAACATAATAAATTTGTATATGGTCTAAGGCGGACGGACGTATTTAAAAGTGTAATTGTGTATTATAAATTTATTTACGTAGAAGAATCTCCCAAATGGGAATTAAATGCGCTGGGTGCGATACCTTAATTTACGATGTGTTGTACATGAAGTGTTCGCAACAATTATGCAAGAAACTTTACCATCTGAAGTGTCTTGCAATCACGGAAGAAAGTTTTGATACTCTCACTCAGGAGTATAAGGATACGTGGATCTGTCCGGGTGTTATTATAGAGAGGTAACACTGGAACACCGGTACGTTGCAATTTTATTACGAACAAAACATTTACACAAAGCAATTTTGTAAACAACGAACGTGGCGGTACTCGTAAAAATACTAAAGAAATAATGGTTTCTTCTTTCGAGAATAAACTTCTAGACGAATTGTGGAGTTTAGAAAAGAAATGAACATAAGACTCGATGAACAAAATAAGGAATGTGCACTATTACAATGTAAACTGATAAAAACAAAAAACGAGTTACACGAAGTAAAAACCATATTGAGGGTAGTGCAACAAGAAGCCAGCAAAATAGAAGCATTAGAGACTAAAATCGAATATTTTAGGGGATAAAATCATCAAAATCGACAGTGAAGACAAAATCGAAGGAAATTTAAAGAGCGTAGAAAATTGGAAGGTTGTTACGAAAAATAAAAAAAAGAATAGATACTCCAACCGTGAAGTAAAGAAAGGGGGAATTTCCAATGTGAATTTAATCCAGGGAACCGAACGGAAAAAATATCTACATGTATGGCGTCTTAGCAAAGACACCACAGAAACAAATTTAGAAAAATACGTTAAAAGCTTATAGAAAGAGGAAATACAAGTAAAAATAAAGAAAATAAGGCACAAGACAGAGAGAGATTACGCCTCCTTTATTATTGGGGTTCCGGAGGATCATTACGATAAAATATGTAAACCTGAAAGTTGGCCCGTAAATATTGAATTTTGCGAATGGATTTTGTTTCGGAAATCATACCACAAACAACAACAAACATAAAAAAATTACCGAGAAAGTAAAACGATCGATAGATTTATATTATCAAAATGTAAGAGGGCTTAGAACAAAAATTGAAGATTTTTATACTGGCATATCATCGATGAAGGCTGACTTATATGCAATAACGGAAGCAGGATGTTACCAGTCTATTCAAGACGCAGAGTTAATTCCACCAAGTTTTACTATTCTTCGCTGTGATCGAGCGGATGGCCGCAAGCAGGGAGGTGCGTGTCTCGTGGCCACACCGCGATTTGAACTACGGCGAGTTCTCGGCCCCAGTGATGTGAACATGGACGATCACGTCTTTGCATTGGTTTGTGCATCTGTTTACTTAAAAAAATCGTTTTTTGTATTTATTGTGTGTGGTTTTCCACGTTGCAGTAAAGATAGTGAGTATATGGTAATGTTCAGAATAGTACAAAATGTATGTGCTGGTTATAGTAAAATAATAGTGGTAGGTGACTTTAATCTTAATTCATGTTCGTCAAATGTAAAAAATTTGTTTGAATATTTTATATCATTCTGTGGATTCGTTCAGAGTAACAAAGTGCGTAATTATGACAATAGATTGTTGAACTTGGTATTGAGTTCGTTTGAGGATGAAGATTGTGTGAGGGTTCAAGCTTCAGAAACTAATCTTGTGAGGGTGGATGAGTATCACTCTCCACTAGAAGTGACAGTGACGGTGTCCTCGGCAACCATTGGGAATCCGCCACGGACACCTACACCCCCCGGTAATGATGCAGGTACCTTAAAATGGAATTTTTACAAAGCTGATTTTTTATTATTATATTCATCAATACTTAATATAGACTGGACCTCAATTTATTCGTTAGATTTAAAACAAAGCGTAGATTATTTTTACAGGGAGATTAACTTAGTATTAGACAAATGTGTACCTAAAAGAAAAACAAAACGGATAGGCTCTGGTCGGATATACCCCGAATGGTATACTAGGGATATTATTAATTTTATAAAATATAAAGCTACGTCCCATAAAAAATATAAGAAGACACGGTTAGCCACGGACTATATAAAATTAGCTGAGTTGCGAACTAAACTTAAAAATATGCTAGTAACTGCACATAACCAGCATAAGCACTACGTGCAAAATAATCTCCAAGGAGACCCAAAATCCTTTTGGAATTTTGTTAATTCGAAAAGAGGTAATCGAAATCCAAAAAAAAAAATTAAAAAATGGGGAGGTTTTGACCAACGAGCATTGTGCTGTTGAGTTTGCAAAATACTTTCATTCGGTGTATAGTACACAGAGGGGGAGAGGGGGATAACGGGGCAGCGCGAATTCACTTGAGCCAGTTGCAACTTAAGGATATACTGAACGCGCTTAAACAACTTAAGCCGAAGAAATCTGCAGGACCAGGTGGAATACCACCTTTTATCTTTAAATATTGCCATTCTGTGCTAGCAAAACCACTACTTCACATTTACAATAACTGTTAAACCAAGCTAGATTTCCGGAAAAATGGAAAATAACGAAGGTGGTTCCCGTTCCGAAAGGAACCACAGTGACCAGTGTAGAGAACTTTAGACCGGTAGCAGTCCTATCTACTCCAGCCAAGGTATTTAAGTCGGCTATATACAAAAGCTTATATCAACAGATAAACACGCAGCTGTCGGAAGCGCAGCACGGGTTTAGACCTGCTCGGAGCACTGCAAGTAACCTTCTAGCGCTTGTGACAGATATAATACCGGTAGTAGATACTAGGGGACAAGCTGATACTGCTTATTTTGATTTCAAAAAAGCATTTGATTTGGTTAATAATGACATATTACTTAAAAAAAAATGACAAAATTTGGTTTCACCCCACACTTATTGAGTTTTTTCGCTAGCTACATGACAGATCGGCAACAGTATGTAGAATATGAGGGTCATAAGACAAAACCATATTTTACATGGTCTGGTGTGAGTCAGGGGTCGAATCTAGGACCTTTGGAGTTTTTAATCATGATGTATAGGAATATGATCTCCTTTTAATAATAAAATGCAGTAATTTGCTCAATCGACCTTTTTATTTCTAATTTTTTACAAACGATGACAGATACAACTGTATTTTGTTTTAAAAACATAACGGCTATATATATATATTTTTTTTTTTTTTTTTTTTTTTTTATATATATATATATATAAAACCTACACGGCTTACGAACTAATATTGGCATTAGAACTGCTAATATAATTTGACAGGCGCTTCAACATGCCCCCCGGCGTTGAAAGTCTACCTTTCAACCAGATTCTTCAGTTTCAGGAAGCGGACAAATTTTGCTAAATGATCGGCGAACTATACCAGTCGATGTTATAATATCCGCCACCCTTGATACGCCGTCCGAGCCTGGATGGACTGCGACGATGCGACCCATCTTCCACTTTAATGGCGGTGAATTCTCCTCTTTTAGGAGTACCAGTGAATTTAACTTCAAAGATCCTTTACAGGAACGCCATTTCATCCGAGTTGAAGCTCTGATATATATTCTTTGCTCCATTAGCTCAAAAAGTGTATTTTGTAAGAGTAGAATGTGTGGAAGGAAGTCGGGGCGTCCAATCAAAAAATGACCGGGCGTTAGTGGTAGCAAGTCTTCAGGATTCGTTGACAAAGGTGTGAGTGGTCTGGAGTTAAGTATAGCTTCAATTTGTATTAATGTGGTATTTAGTTCCTCGTAAGTCAAATTACAATTGCCCAGCACTCTAACTAAATGATATTTAATGCATTTGACACCAGCCTCCGCAAGCCCAGCAAAATGGGGAGAATAAGGCGGTATAAAATGGAAATTAATTCCTTCATTTGCCATTACCTCAGATAAAGAATTACAATACGTCTTAATAAATTTTGAAATGTCATTGTATGCGCCTACAAAGGAGGTACCATTATCCGAATAAATATTAAGAGGTTTCCCTCTTCTTGACATAAATCTGCGCAAAGCTAATATGAAGGTATTGCTAGTTAAATCACCCACTAATTCAAGATGAATTGACTTAGTCGCGAAGCAAATATAAATAGCTATATACACCTTTACAATTTTACAACCACGGCCATGGCGAGAAACAGATTGAATTGGTCCCGCATAGTCTAGTCCAATATTCTGAAATGGAAAACCAGAAAGGATGCGTTGGTGTGGTAGGTTGCCCATTATTGGAGAGATTGTTTTTCCTTTCATTCTATTGCATCTTACACATTGTCGATAACAAGATCTGGCCAAATTACGACCTCTAATCGGCCAGTACATCTCTCTTATAGTGGCCAACATTAGCTGTGGTCCTGCGTGCATTAACCTTATGTGCTCATAATTGAAGAGCAATTTGGTAAAATAATGAGTGGACTGTATAAGTATGCGATGTTTTTTCTCATAACGGTAATCGGAATTTTCAAGACGCCCTCCAACACGCATTATTTTATTATCATCGAGAAATACATTAAATTTATGTAACGGACTTTTAGTGGGTAAGCTTTTATTTTTAATTAACATGGTGTACTCCTCAAATGATTCACTCTGAGATATGCTTATAATAACATTGAGTGCGGTTTGCACCTCTTGATTGCTAAGAGGACCGTGAACGGATTGCTTTCTACAATTATTAATAAAACGCGGCACATAAGCAACGGCCCGATTTAATCTAGTATATTTAGAAAAGCGTTTAAATTCAATTAATTTATTACCGCCTAAATCTTCATTGTTGTTAGAATGAAGTATTCCGTGGAGGATAACATTTGACGATTTAATCTCAGGCAACTCGTGATTAATACTTAAGAAAATTGCAGGCCAGTGAGAGACCTCTTTCTTTAAAAATTCAGGTCTTGACCACCACTTACTCATGGATGAAATATCCTTACAACTCACACCGCGAGAAATATGATCGGCTGGATTACACTCTGTTGGGACATGCCTCCACTCGCAATTTCCAGTATTCTCTAATATTTCAGCAACCCTATTTCTAACAAAGGGTTGTAGCTTGCTAGGTAACACTTTTAACCATCCTAACACGATGGACGAATCTGTCCAAAAGAAAGTGCGCTTAGCTTGTTGTCTCAGCGATGCTACAACCTTTTGGTAAAGGCGAGCTCCAACAAGTGCACCACAAAGTTCCAGTCTTGGGATTGTTATAGGTTTAAGCGGCGCGACACGACTTTTCGCCATCAATAATTGAATTAAAACCTCATCCTGATCATTAACGCTACGAACATATAATCAGGCGCCATATGCACGCTCAGAAGCGTCTGAGAAAATATGAAATTCTAACAAACTAGGCGAGTCACAAATAATACGACGTGGAATACGTAGAGTATTTAATTTAGGTAAATCGACTATTATCTCAGCCCACATCTTGCTGATTTCTGGCGTCAACTGCTCATCCCACGACAGCTTGAGCAGCCACAACTGTTGAAGAAGCATCTTCATCTTAATTACACAGGGAGATAGAAGTCCTAGTGGATCAAAAATCTGTGAAATCACACATAACATATCACGCTTTGTTTTACCTGCGAATAGCCCTCCTATAGGGAAACAAAGTTGGTCAGTATGTGATTGCCAACCAAGGCCTAAAGTTTTAGTCGGTTCAAAGCCACCAATATTTAAATCAAGCGAAGAAATATCATTTTCACTAACCAGTTGAGATTCATTCGACTTCCACTTTCGCAAAACAATATGAGCTGATGCATATATATATATATATATATATATATATATATATATATATATATATATATATATATATATATATATATATATATAAAACCTACGCGGCTTACGAACTAATATTGGCATTAGAACTGCTAATATAATTTGACAGGCGCTTCAACACATGATAAATGACTTACCCAATGTTGTGAAAGAAATCAAGATGTTTGTTATTTGCAGACGACCTTAAGTTATCGACGGATATAGGTAGTTTGGAGGACTGTGACGGTCTCCAAGACAATATAAATAGAGTTGTTGAATGGAGCAAAGATAACAAATTACAATTTAATATCACTAAATGCTCAACAATATCTTTCACGCGCAAACATAAGCTCATAGAGTATACATATTACATTGATAGGACACCTATGTCTAGGGTAATGCAAGTCAGGGATTTAGGAGTAAAATTTTCTGCTGATTTACCGTTTAAGGATCATATTGTTGAAACATGTAAAAAGGCTTTTAGAACTCTAGGTTTTACCTTACGTACAGTTAACGGTTTCACAAATGTGCAAGTTATTATAGCTTTGTACAACACACTAGTTCGGAGTCATTTGGAGTGTAATTCAATAATTTGGGCTCCACATGAGAAGAAGTACGATCTAATGCTGGAGAAAGTACAAAACAAATTTGTAAGGTATTTGTATCTTAAGTTATATGGGGTGTACCCATTTTACCCACTGCAATATCCCATATTATTTGTTCTGGGTATGGTGGGATACAATCAGCTCAGGGTAAGAAGAGAACTTAGACTAGTTTCATATATTTTTATGGTGCTTAGAGGTAGAATTATTAACGAGAATATGTTGAAGAAAATTAAAATTTGTGTTCCGGCTAGGTATGTATGGCGGCGGCGTCAGCCAGACCTACTGGCCGTCCCTGGATGTCGCACTAACTTATTGCGAGAGGCACCCCTGACGCAAGCGTTTCGAACATTAAACCTCATCGACAGAGAAACAGATTTATTCTTTTGTACTCTGAACGAATTCACAAAACTTGCGTTATGGATAATTAGCTATAAGTTAATATAGTATTATAGATAAATTAGGATTGCAAATAGTGCTTTATCTATCGCATTGGGTAGAAACCTGTAACGTTAGATATAAGTGGAATGTAAATAAATAAATAAATAACATATCCGATTGTTTGCACCTAGCCACCTAGACCGTTTATAATTACATTCTTTTTATGTAATGAAACACTTCATTCAATAGCATGTTTATATGTTACGGCGGATAAAGATGCGGCCGTGTCGATTAAGAAAAAATAAGTTTTATTGCGTGACTATCTATCCAACCCTATGGATTTGGTCGGGGATCCCCTGTATATTGTATTTTTGTAGATTGTTAGGCCTTTTTATTATCATTTCTTTTCATAAATCTTGTAAGTACTTTCTCTTTTTTTTTAAATTAATATTTTGACTTTTAGCTAGCTTTATTTCTCTCTATTCACGCATATATGTATTTATTTATTAAATATCGGGAACCGGAGTTTCAATTCACTTCAATTATATTTCATTTCATGATATTTATCATGCGGGTACTTTATACACATACATATGGGCCATGTACTTGGGTATTATAATTATTTTATTTTATTGGTCCATATTTTTTTTTAATACTGGATTAAGGTAATAGTATACCTTGGGTTGTGCGCACAACCTTGAGGTCTACGTTTTTTAAGTCACTTTTAAAGGACTCCAACAATTGTCACCGAGGAAAACTATGTTCGTTGTACCATTATTAAGAGTAACAAATTTAAGACTTCTCTGGTCCCTAACAGTACTAATATGAGTAAACTCATGTACATCACTTGTACTGAAGGCGTTGTTCCCTAGTACCCGTAACTCCTTATTTTATCATCCTATCACGGAAGCATACCCTGCTTGAGGACTATATGCTTTACCAGTAATGGACGTTCCCATATCTCTCCATTACTTATTTATTAAGGCCAACTTTTGTTTTATTTTCATATATTATTTTCTTTTATTATGGACAATATTTCTAACAATTCATAATAAATTCTCATTTCGCTTATTAAAACTCATTACGTCTTTAACCGTCAACCTTAAAAAATTAATCAGTTATTAGTTTTCCAAACTCTCAGCTGATCAGGCTGATTGTATATGTCACTCAAACCTATAATAATATCAATACTTTTCATTTATAATTATGGTCTGTTACTTATTCATAAATTTACATACATCTTTTACAAATTTACGTCATATAGTCTCATATGTTATTTAAGTACATCATTTATAGTCAGGGAACGAGGCTCTCAATATCAGCACAACAAAATTTAAATAAATAAAGTGTATACATAAAAGGAGTTTCAAAGTCATATACAGCAAGAAATTATTTCATAATCCTCTCAAGTAAGTACTCTCTTTCGAGGAAATAATACATTAGAATAGTTGAAAAGATTTAAATATTCTAACAATATTAAACCGAAATTAAATTACTATATTACATATTAAAATGAACAGAACCAAGAATTTGGGAACTTAATTCGTCATCACTACCATAACAACGGACAAATCAAAATACAAATTGTAATCCTAGCAGCGCAAGTAATTTGAAACAGCTTTGTATTAAATTTCAAAGTACGTATATGGAAATTTTTGCATTTATATCGAACTTTGACCACACATTGTGATTCATACCTAATTTTTAGAAAACTTGTACAATATGGTATAATACGAATTCAAGTAAAATGTACCTTAAAGGTGATTCTTAAACATTACTTTAATTTACACAAAAGTCAAGAAATAGTTACATTGTTAATAATTATATTACTTTTACGTAGATCGAAAAAGATTTATAGAAATATGATATTTATTGTATCGAGTACACAAAATAATTAAAATCACTATAACATCTATGAACTTAACACAACGCCACATTAATTTACTTAAATATTCAAAAAACAAAATTTAGTATTTTTCGTAAGTTATTATATAAATTAATGATTTAATGCCTTTGCAAAAATAAACTAAAACTTAAAACGATATTTTAAAAATTTGGATACGGGAAAAAAAACTATGAAATATATCACAGTGAAATTTCAAATCAAGTACGTAAAAATGTAATCTATTATATTATTATCACATAAATTTTTAGGCAGAACACAGTAGTAAAATAATATAAAATTATAACTGAATAAAAGTCACTCAGGTGCGAAAATTACCTCCTGATTTCTTCTTTGTTCTTTTGGCGCTGTTTTCATAATATTCTGGACTAAGCTCGCTGGAGTACAACTGATTCTTGCCTCTTTAAATTAATATGCCGTATCTTGAAATCCACATTTTATTTTCCTCATTCTTCGTTTACCAATTAATAAATTAATATCTTCATAGTTTGATTGTCTTTGTAGTACTACACATATTTCAACTTTAATTTTGAGTAAACTTCTTTAAATTATTATTGTGGCCACTTCTCGTATCAGTTTTTGGTTTCCTTGTCACATCCGGTAGTATGTTAATTAAATAACTGATTTTTTTCTTTATATTATTTCTTTATTATTTATTTAAATTATTTTCCCATTTTATTAAAAAATTGCAGGCCGCGGCGGTGCGCTGCGACAATGCACGCGCACTGCCTGGCAGGGTCGCCATGTAATGTGGTACGGTTGGTAAATGAAAGGGACACATGTTTCTCTACTCCAGACTTTAATTATACTGTCACTTATTCTACACTTAACACAAATATATATAATTTCGTGGAGCCACACTACAGGGCGCCCTCTTGTAAAAGCATAAAAAATTGGGATGTGATCTTGTAAAATCATAAAATCCTGGAATTTTTCGCTTTTTTACAGTAAAGTTTACACACACTAGGCTTGAAATAGACCGTCTCCTTTCACAAAGAAATAATATCTTTTTGTATTTAATAATTTTTGTAGTTCATACAAATACTGAGCCGTGGTAGCAGGGGCTATTGTTGCCCAAAATCGGTCTTGGTCTTGCAGTCTTGGTTTCTTGCATTTTTGCAAGACCAAGATCAAGAACAAGATCACCTAATTTTAGCAAGACCAAGACCAAGACTGACCGTGCAAGATTTGAGCAAGAACAAGACTAAGCCTGCGAGACTCTTGCGTCTTGCAGTTAGGAATGAGTGTCGTTTCAGGGAGTATAGGAGTTCGGGTATACGCTTAGGGACTCTATGAGACGCAAAAAATATATAAAAAAAATCTGGAAAATTGGACTTATGCGCATTACGAACAATACCATAGATATACATAGCGGATGAAAATATCCATTAAAAGAAAGAACAGTGCATCCCTAGTTATGATCATCGGCACTTTGACAGTGCGCGGCGTCTTGTTGTCGGCATCATCAAAGGTCGAATACTGACCTCTCAAAGAAATTTTGCAGCTATTCGGAAGTACAAGGTCAAGATACACGCGCCGGCGGCTTTTATTGATATCACATTCAATCGTCGCCGCCGCGCCGCACGCACTACATTTGACACTGTTTGAATGCCGCCACAGAGTACATGTTCCAAAGAATAAAATAAGTGTGCTCAGAATGGACACGAGTCCATTATGCTGATCTCGCAAGGAATATTGTAATTAGATAATGGTAAGGATAGGTAGATACCATAATAATTTATTCTAGTAAGTAATTATTATAATATTAACTAAATGGGTTTATAATAATTACTTACTATTATTATTATTACCTATGCTAATATAAACATGTTCAATAAGTTCACTGCAAATCTCGATTTTTGGAAGTGTGTGTTTTTGAACACAAAGTGTTCGAATATGTCGTCACCCATTTGATAAATATTGTAGACACTCTTAACACACTTGAAACGTGTAAACATTTAGTACAATGCTAATCGAATAATATAAAAAGTGTGCATATTAAATAAAAAGCGTAAAATAAGATCTATGCACTTTTTAGGAGCCCGAGTATCTCTTAGAGAACCGTTTAAAGAATTGATTGCATCGAATTGATGTAAATAATAGTGATTATATATATATATGTAAATAATAGTGATAAATAATAGTGAGAGCAGAATTTTTTTTCCAATACCTGCTTTCCGGTTACACAAAGTATATAATGCGTTCTTGGGTAGCGATATACGCTTTTATAATAAGATTCCAAAAGAAAAGTTAGATCTTTCACCTTTTCAATTTAAGTCAGACAAAAATGCTTGGAACTGACCTCTCGTACTACACAGGACTAACTAGAAATTTCTAAACCAATTTGGTATCTACATATACATTTGACATTTTATGTTTGACTTATCGCTTTACATAATTATAGAACTATTGTAAAAATTTTTACGTAGGCACACTATACCTATCTGGCAACGCATCTACTTTATTAATCTTCTGAAGAATCATATATATAATAAAATTAATTTTATCAAAAGATGCCGAACTTTCCTTTGTCGGTCTTTCGGCGTATACTTACAAATAGTAGTATTTATTTTAATTCCAATCATTCCCAATTGAGCTTTGCTTCGAGTCTAATGTTGTTTTACTCTAAACCTTGTTGTTCTCGGAGTGATAAGTTTACAATTTGACATGAGTGACGAAGAGTCGAATAGTTCTAGTCGGAGTAGTGAGAGTTGGAGTTATAGATCTAAAAGACCTAAAAGTAAATTTGATGAGTTTTTCGACATAATTCATGCATCCCAAATTGCTTTGTGTAAATTATGCCAACATAAAAAGTTTGAAATAAAAATGAAAAACAGAAACACTTCAGGCTTAAGGAAGCATCTAATATCTTTCCACAAAAAGGAATCACAAATATTTCTTCCTGAAAAACCAAAATTAAGTGGAGATATCACAAGCTTTTTAATAACCACCGGAAAAAGTGGACAGGTAAGAAAAAATATACTTATCACACAATTACATAACACATATATTATGTAACTAGCGGCCGCCTGCGACTTCGTCCGTGTACAATGTCTTCTTTCCTATGAGATTTTGAAATTTTCTCGCTGCAAAAGTTTTATCTAAGTATAAAGAGGCTATATAGGTAAAGCTTAACTATGCAAGTATTTATTATTTAAAACTAATAAAGTAAATGTCGATCTTCATATCTATACTTTAAAAATATAGGACTTGCATGCCATTTTACCCCAATTTCACCCCCTTAGGGTTAGGATTTCGTAAAACAGCTTATTCAGGATTTTATTATTGAAATCTTATAACTTTAATGCCAATTTTCGTGTCTCTAACTTCAAAAACGTGGGACTTTCATACAAACTTCCAACTCCCATTTCACTCCCTTAGCGATAGATTTTCTCGAAACCGTAGTTATATATATATATATATATATATATATATATATATATATATTTATTTTATAACTCACTCATATTTTCATTTGTTTTTATAATCGGCGAGACACATGATTTACTGTTTTATTTCAGTCTGAAAATAGCAGTGACAACATCACGACAGCTACAGCTGATTGCGTGGTAAAAAAATATCTCACCTTCTCCTTTTTCGATGACGAAGCTACACAAGTATATTTTCGATCAATTTGCCCAAATATGGTGTTTCCTAAAAGGTCCACACTTAGAAGGAAGGGCAAAGAACGGTTTGAAGAGCTTCAATTGAATCTTAAGAAACGACTACAACAATTTTCATCTAAAATGTCATTTACCATTGATGGATGGACGGCAATTGGTAGGAGTTACTACGGGGTTCATTATATAGACAACGTATGGAAGTATCGATCTGTAGTCCTTGATTGTATACCATCACGCGGTCGACATACTGGGGAAGATATTGCAACGATTTTCCGCGAATGTTTATTGGAATATGACATAATTGATAAAATACAGGGTATCACGGTCGACAACGCAACTGCAAATACCAAATTTATGTATGAATTGGACAAACAGCTGCCACACTTTGATTCAGACAATCAACATTTCCGGTGCTTTGTTCACATTTTGAACCTTGGTGTACAAGATTTATTAAAGACCTTAGCATTACACAGTGAAACTGACAATAAGGGACAAGAACAGCAGTATGAAGATAATGAAGACGAAACTGAGGAAGATGAAGAATATGCGCCAAATATCGCTGACTCACGTACATCTATAACAAAATTACGCAGTATTTCCAGTAAAATAAAAAGAAGTGAGATATTGAAGAGGAAGTTTCAGTCTGCTTGTGAAGCAGCTGGCGTGCCATCAAATCTGAACCCCATACTCGACTGTCCAACGAGATGGAATTCCACACATGATATGATTGGATTTTTAGGAAGTTAACGTATTGTGCATTTCTGTCACCGAATTGAATGATTTTCAAATCACAGATAGTGAATGGCAAATACTCGAAAAAATACATAAGTTTCTAATAAACTTTAAACTTCTATCAACGAAACTTGGTGGAGAAAAATATGTTACATTACCGCTAGTCATTGTATCATTCAATCTCTTGCTCCATAAAATTGAATCCATGGTAAAACAATTAGATGAGAAACCCTAATCGATCCGAAGTGGATGAAAGGCTCATTCTGGGTTTTCAAGCAGCTCGAGACTAAATGCTTAAACATTATAAAAAGAGCAACTGGATTTATTGTACCTCTTTAATTTTAGACCCAAGGCATAAGACTCAGACTTCAGATTTTGACATGACATTATGGGGGAAGCAAATTAAAACAGAAAGCCTGCGCAAATTTAATGAACTTTATAAAGAATATAAAAGTCTACATTCAGTGAATACATCTCTAGAATCACCAAGAAATGAAAAGAAAGTATGTGAATATGATGAAGATGAAGACGTAATAGACTTTGAGAAGTTGTATGAATGTCCCTGGACGTCATCTGGATCTGGATCTTTTCGTCAAGGCTTAGCTATAGACAAGTTGGAGGAGTACCTAATTAAACCCAGAGCCGCCAGTTCGGAAGACATTTTAGAGTGGTGGAGGACGCATGAGACAGAATATCCGACTTTATCGAAGATGGCCCGTGATTTTCTTGCAATACCTGCAACTTCAGTACCTGCTGAGAGATTATTTTCTAAAGCATCATTAGTAATTAGAAAACATAGAAATAGGTTAAGTGATGAGTCAGCCAGATGGTTACTTTGTATTAATTCTTGGTCAAAAGAATTAATATAAAGTAGTAACAGTAATGTCAAAGCTGTTGTGTACTGTTATGTAATTTAATTTGTATTGTATTTTATTTTTTTATTTAAATAAATGGTAAATTATATAACTTTTTTATTCCATTTCATATAAGGGTCTATCAATCTCTTTCTAGACAGATAATGTTCTTTACAATACAGTCAAGTTAATGTCATTAATTTGTTTTTTATATGTTTTGACTAAGTTTTAGCACATGTAAGCTTATTAAATGTAAACTTTTATTAAGAAACAGACTAACTCCCGTGGCCGTGAGACTTGGTAGACAGCTCAGTTGGTTAGAGCATCGGCACGGATCGCTTAGGTCGTGGGTTCAAATCCCACCCGGTATTAGTTGATTTTTCGAATTTCTAGTTTTTCTATATATATATTTTTCGAATTTCTCATTAGAAATTCGAAAAATATATATATAGAAAAACCAACCAAATTAATAAATGTCTTAACATTTAATGAAATGTTAAGACATTAATTTGGTTGGTCTTTCTATGGCTATGTTAATTCAAGCTCAAAATGTGCATACTCTATTAAGTTTTTCTAAGATCTAAAGTAACGTTTAATAAATAACAATAGGCTAATAGGTAATTGCGAGACTTGCGAGACTCTTGCTGCAAGACCAAGACCAAGAACAAGATTGAGAGCGCAATACCAAGACCAAGAACAAGACCAGGTGTATTGGTGCAAGACTAAGACCAAGACTGGCTAAGTCTCGTCTTGTTCTTGCATTTGGGCAACACTAGCAGGGGCTATGCGCTCGCTGTAAATTTCACACTACTCGAACAACCCAGGTTCGATTCCCGCTGGCTCCGACAAAATTGTTAATTGTAATTTTAAGTGCTGATTTACCATGTGCTCGGTGGTAAAGGAAACCTTCGTTAGGAAACCCGTATGTTTGAAATATATGTATGCTTCTTAGATATATGAAGTTCACCAACACTCAGTGAGGCAGTGCGGCGAACATTTCCTTGCCCTAAACGCTCTCAGAAATGAGAGGTCTGTTCCCAGCCGTGGGACGTATATGTTTTTAACATTAACACATAACAATATTAACATGCAAATACTTGGTCGAATATTACGAAGTGTACTGTGTTCGCTAGTTTTTCACCTTTTTTAAATAAAAAGATAATCAACAAATTTAAGCTTAAATGAGATGTGCAGTTGTATATCAATCACATGAATATGATATTTATATTTTTAATACCGTTAACTATATCTTGTGCAAACTAAAGAACAATGGTCTTAAAATCGAGCCTTGTGGTATTCCGCGTGTTACTGCTGGTATAGGTGATGAATTCAACAATTCCTCTTTTTAACTATAACAATAATGTAACGAATAAATTAAGAAGAAACTAATAACAAGAAGATATATTCTTATTTGATTTTAGAAGAATAAAATCAAAATAATAGTGTACAGTGAATGCATATTTCTATTTATGCTTTACAAAATTGAAACGTGGTGGAAGCTTACTACTGGCTTTCCATACTCGTTAAAATCTAATAATGTCCGTAGCATCACAAAAGTATCCGATACAGTATACTAATTCGCTGTAGTTTGTTGAATTGATAATGTGTTGGTGGTGTAAGAGTAGTATGAAGAGCTTAAACCCGAGGGAAAAGAAGAAATGTATGTGTGCGGTGCGCGCAGAGTGCCTGTGGGCGGACGCGGAGGCGCTGGCGTGCGCGGCGCGGTGTGCGGGCGCGGTGTTCGGTGCAGGCGGGGGAGCGGCGGCGGGCGGCGCACGGCTGCGGCTGCGGCTGGGGCACGGCGCGCTGGTGCGCGCGCTGCTGCGCTGCGTGGGGCTGGAGGGCGGGGCGGCGGGCGGCGCGGGCGGCGCGGTCGCGCTGGCGGCGCTGCGTGAGTACGCGCTGGGGCGGCTGGCGCGCGTGCAGCTGCAGACGCACCTCGCCACGCTGCCGCTGGACGCGCGCCGCGCCGCGATGCTGCTGCGCCTGGCCGAGGCCGACGTGCCGCTGCACGACCTGCCGCATCTCGTTGCCAAGGTTACACACGCGATTTTATCCTACGCACAGTATAGCACCAAAACTATTCACACACACGTTAGTTTGAATTTTACTATAATTAACGAAAACTACACTTTGCTAATTATATTATTTACAAAATTCTGAGTGTACTACCTAAAATTATCAAACAATCAAATCGTAACAAAAAAGTGGGTTCTCTGCTTAGTTGCCTATTTATTTTGCGAAAGAATTTATATCATATGCATAACATCTACAAACTAGTTATGCAACCACATGACCATAGGGTTGTTAGGGTTTGTACCTAGAGGGGCTGCATAAGCATTAGACAGTATCCAGTAACTGAGACAGTACTTTTGGTTGCATGAGTCATCAGGCAGAGCTCATGGGAGCGGACACTACGTTTTGACATCGACTTCTGTCAAGACGTATTAATTAAGTAATTATAGTTATACTTGTAATTAGAAATAAAATAAATTTTAAATAGTTTTTAAAAAATCATTTTACGTTCCCGTAACCTTGACTAACTTGTAACATACTTTAATTTATTTTTACAAAGTTGTAACTCCACAAAGGAAATATATTTTCAATTTTTATTTTCCATTCCTTGTATCCTGTACAATTATATTTAGTAAGTGTGGGTGGTCGGCGCAGGTGCAGCAGGACAGATGGAGCGGCGTGCTGCAGCGCGCGCTGCGCGAGCTGGCGGAGGTGGAGCGGCGCGCGCGCGCGCTCGGCGTGGACGTGAGTGCTGCCGTACCTCCCGTAGCACGTGCATTTATTGCTTTCCTTTTGTAAAACTATCATGATTTTTTTTAAATAGAATAAGAATGACAAATGATAACACAGTACACCTGATAATAAGTGGATGATGAGGTTCATAGACATCAACTTTTATCCTCGACTAACAATCAAAAAGCAGATGCGTTGCTACCCTTGAGGACTGAGATGGAATGCCTGGTTTGGAAAGAGATCTTTTATCACTATACTTATACTCTTATGATACATATATATACATATATATATATATATATATATATATATATATATATATATATATATATATATATATATATATATATATATATATATATATAATCACTCTAGTTTTAGTGTGATTTGTCCAACCGTCTCTTTTTGGTTAAGGGTTTTATAACAGTTTTATCATCATTAACTGATAAACTATATCCCTACTCCAGTTATTTATGGTGTTTAGGGCTCTTTGAAATGATTAATGATAAAGTACTTCAGCAAAAACCCTTCGCATTGACCATAAGGTTATCAGCATAACCCAGTGTATCAATGCGAAGGTCTGCCATCTTGTACAATAATTTCTCAACCGCAAGAGTCTAAAGAAGGGGTGACAGGACATCTCTTTCTGGACAACCTCTTGTAGTTGCAACCTAAATCAAAGTTTGATATAGCACTATTTTTGCCTTTCTGTTTAAGAACATTGACTTCACCCACCTGATAATTGTGGGGTCAAAATTTTTAGATGTCGGGCCTCCAACCAGCGGTGATGTGGGGCTACTTTCGAAGGCGCCCTCAATATCTAGAAAGGCACAAAGAGCTATATCTTTTTCTTAAGGAGAGCCTCTGCCGATGGGTCATCCAGAGCAAAGGTTCTAGGAATCTATACTCCCCGTCCCTACCGTAGAGAATTTTCCAGAGTTCGGTATGGAGCCCTTCATTTTGTGCCCTCAACATCACGGCTACATCTTCTGGAGAGTCAGGTTCGCTGCGAGGCAGATATGTGATACCCAGCTAAGGCTTAGGCATTTCGCGATGAGATATTATGAAGAACTCTGCCTCCATGCAGGATTTCAGTTTTCCGACTTCACCCACAATCCAGTTTGGGCTTGCTTTAGTTTGGCACGTTACTAGAACCCAACCTCCCGCGGTGCCGCTCCGGGCTACGCTCCACAGCTGTATCGGCGCTAGCCTGTTAGTGCCCGGTGGACAGCGTCGTGTGCTTCACGCTCATAGGATTCGAATTTCGAATTCCGACACGCGCGGAGCCAGCTACGGCACTAAAACTGAACTTATTCTCCCCCGTTGCCAGCTTTATTTTATTTTATAGGATAAGCTTAACACTAGCAAGACGGCCAAAACAGCTAACCTACAGAGACGGTCAAGGGTCATTTGACCCACCACTACTACCTTGTCTCTAATTAAGCATATATGTATAGTATAGTTTTATAAATTATAGTTAATATTCATTGTTAGAAAGGAAAATGAAATATTTTTGGTTTCTAGTATAATGAGGTGTTTAATAAAAAAATATTTACAGTTATGGCATATGAACATTTTTGGTTGATTGCATTTGCCAGATGGCACGCTTTATTGGTATTATTTTTATTATTTTCACAGTGAGTTTGATAGCAATTACGCCTATTTCTTATTCAGCAGTAGGCATTTTTAGGCCATAAAATGTTACAGCGAAGTCACAGGAGTAGGTTCTTTTAAAATTTTACTGACTGACCGCCAATTGTAAAATTATAATACCTATATTGTGTTGTAAATTTTTTGGTACAACAGCGAGGCATTTATTGCAGATAAATCTAAAGTATTATAAAATACTTATGTAATGGTCATCTTTTAGTAGTTGCTTTTGTGTTGCATCTTCTAGCCATTTGATCGACCACGTCAACATCATATTTCAATTGTAAAACATTACAGTTTCAAATTTTTTCTTGAAATTATCATGATCATTGTTATATTATGATGTATTCAATAACAAAACATTTTGGATTCTCTTTGTTTGGTAAACGTATGGAATATCACGTATGATTGAATATCGTGTGTTTTTACATTGGAATGTCACTCCTCTCTTTGTTTATAGCACTAACCAAAGATGCACGCTTGAAAGCAAGTTATGTGCGGGAGACACAGAAGTGAAGACATTGCCTGTACTCACATCGTTACCTCTATATAGAAATGTTTCCATTCAGGTGCATGACGACGCCATCAAAAATTTTCAGGCTGTCATGAACTTCTCTCTTACTTGCCTTCGTGCATAGGCAGTAGGTTCTGGCTGTTGACTCACAAAATTATGACTTCTTCGGCGACCTGCCGCCGACCTCGGAGCCATTTTTAATTATAGATTTCCTCCATCTTCTACCTGGTGGCATTATATTATTATGAGACGTATCTCGATAAAATGATGTTCGAACACCACGCACATCGTGATGCTCGAACATTATTTTATGTTTATGTCGATCTTCCTCTAGTTTGTTGTTGAATGGCAGCCAACGATATGTTGCTGGCTGAATCATCACTAGAACTGGATACACCTTCACCATCACTATCCAATTGATCTTCTGGCAACGATTGAAATAATGTCAACATTTGTGTCAATATATACTTAAGACATTTTTACGAATATCAACAGTAAAAAATGAAATTAACTCAATGAGAACGCGTAAAGTAATGAACTTATAAGCTAAAATATGTAGGTACGTGAAACAAGATCAGTAAATAAAATAAAAGTAAATATAATTATCTTACTCACAACATGTTTTGAGTGGGTCACATGACCCTAGTCGTCGTTGTATGACAATGCTATTTATTATTCACATTTGTATGATTTTATTACAATATACTTTTGTTCATAAAACAATTGTAATAAGTTAAAAGTCACGTGGTACAAAACTGTATAAAGAAATAGTGACAAAATAATCAGCGCTGAAAGTGAGAATTCGGCTCAATAGACCCCTGGCGCCTTGCTAGTGTTAACAGATTTTCTGGGCTTGTCGTTGGGAAACTCCTCCTCAGACCGACTGCGTTATTTCTTCTAGGACAATCAGTATATATATTATGTACTGTGTAAATACATATAAAAATAATATTCTTCGTATTTTAAATCATGTATGGAGCAACGTTATGAAATATTTTGGAATTACAATAAAAATTCAGGTTCAATTACAATTATAGGTTTCGATATCAGGCGGATTTACGATTTTCACGCGGACATTGTCGCACCTTCTTGTTTATATCAGACGTAAAATGGGCGCGACGGGCAGCAGCAGCTTTAAAGGTACGATATGTCTGGTACTGCGATCCGCTTGCCGAACTTAACGATTGGGGTTACATATTGGTATACGATATGTCTGTTACTGCGATCCGCTTGCCGAACTTAACGATTGGGGTTACATATTGGTATACGATATGTCTGGTATTGCGATCCGCTTGCCGAACTTAACGATTGGAGTTACATATTGGTATACGATATGTCTGGTATTGCGATCCGCTTTCCGAACTTAACGATTGGAGTTACATATTGGTATACGATATGTCTGGTATTGCGATCCGCTTGCCGAACTTAACGATTGGGGTTACATATTGGTATACGATATGTCTGGTATTGCGATCCGCTCGCCGCACTTAACGATTGGGGTTACATGATTAGTATACGATATGTCTGGTACTGCGATCCGCTTGCCGAACTTAACGATTGGGGTTACATGATTAGTATACGATATGTCTGGTACTGCGATCCGCTTGCCGAACTTAACGATTGGGGTTACATATTAGTATACGATATGTCTGGTACTGCGATCCGCTTGCCGAACTTAACGATTGGGGTTACATATTAGTATACGATATGTCTGGTACTGCGATCCGCTTGCCGATCTTAACGATTGGGGTTACATGATTAGTATACGATATGTCTGGTATTGCGATCCGCTTGCCGAACTTAACGATTGGGGTTACATGATTAGTATACGATATGTCTGGTACTGCTATCCGCTTGCCGAACTTAACGATTGGGGTTACATGATTAGTATACGATATGTCTGGTACTGCGATCCGCTTGCCGAACTTAACGATTGGGGTTACATTATTAGTATACGATATGTCTGGTACTGCGATCCGCTTGCCGAACTTAACGATTGGGGTTACATGATTAGTATACGATATGTCTGGTACTGCGATCCGCTTGCCGAACTTAACGATTGGGGTTACATGATTAGTATACGATATGTCTGGTACTGCGATCCGCTTGCCGAACTTAACGATTGGGGTTACATGATTAGTATACGATATGTCTGGTACTGCGATCCGCTTGCCGAACTTAACGATTGGGGTTACATGATTAGTATACGATATGTCTGGTACTGCGATCCGCTTGCCGAACTTAACGATTGGGGTTACATGATTAGTATACGATATGTCTGGTACTGCGATCCGCTTGCCGAACTTAACGATTGGGGTTACATGATTAGTATACGATATCGTGTCTGGTACTGCGATCCGCTTGCCGAACTTAACGATTGGGGTTACATGATTAGTATACGATATGTCTGGTACTGCGATCCGCTTGCCGAACTTAACGATTGGGGTTACATGATTAGTATACGATATGTCTGGTACTGCGATCCGCTTGCCGAACTTAACGATTGGGGTTACATGATTAGTATACGATATATGTGTCTGGTACTGCGATCCGCTTGCCGAACTTAACGATTGGGGTTACATGATTAGTATACGATATGTCTGGTACTGCGATCCGCTTGCCGAACTTAACGATTGGGGTTACATGATTAGTATACGATATGTCTGGTACTGCGATCCGCTTGCCGAACTTAACGATTGGGGTTACATGATTAGTATACGATATGTCTGGTACTGCGATCCGCTTGCCGAACTTAACGATTGGGGTTACATATTAGTATACGATATGTCTGGTACTGCGATCCGCTTGCCGAACTTAACGATTGGGGTTACATGATTAGTATACGATATGTCTGGTATTGCGATCCGCTTGCCGAACTTAACGATTGGGGTTACATATTAGTATACGATATGTCTGGTACTGCGATCCGCTTGCCGAACTTAACGATTGGGGTTACATGATTAGTATACGATATGTCTGGTATTGCGATCCGCTTGCCGAACTTAACGATTGGGGTTACATGATTAGTATACGATATGTCTGGTACTGCGATCCGCTTGCCGAACTTAACGATTGGGGTTACATGATTAGTATACGATATGTCTGGTACTGCGATCCGCTTGCCGAACTTAACGATTGGGGTTACATGATTAGTATACGATATAGTTGTCTGGTATTGCGATCCGCTTGCCGAACTTAACGATTGGGGTTACATGATTAGTATACGATATGTCTGGTACTGCGATCCGCTTGCCGAACTTAACGATTGGGGTTACATATTAGTATACGATATGTCTGGTATTGCGATCCGCTTGCCGAACTTAACGATTGGGGTTACATGATTAGTATACGATATGTCTGGTACTGCGATCCGCTTGCCGAACTTAACGATTGGGGTTACATGATTAGTATACGATATGTCTGGTACTGCGATCCGCTTGCCGAACTTAACGATTGGGGTTACATGATTAGTATACGATATGTCTGGTATTGCGATCCGCTTGCCGAACTTAACGATTGGGGTTACATGATTAGTATACGATATGTCTGGTACTGCGATCCGCTTGCCGAACTTAACGATTGGGGTTACATGATTAGTATACGATATGTCTGGTACTGCGATCCGCTTGCCGAACTTAACGATTGGGGTTACATGATTAGTATACGATATGTCTGGTACTGCGATCCGCTTGCCGAACTTAACGATTGGGGTTACATGATTAGTATACGATATGTCTGGTACTGCGATCCGCTTGCCGAACTTAACGATTGGGGTTACATGATTAGTATACGATATGTCTGGTACTGCGATCCGCTTGCCGAACTTAACGATTGGGGTTACATGATTAGTATACGATATGTCTGGTACTGCGATCCGCTTGCCGAACTTAACGATTGGGGTTACATGATTAGTATACGATATGTCTGGTATTGCGATCCGCTTGCCGAACTTAACGATTGGGGTTACATGATTAGTATACGATATGTCTGGTACTGCGATCCGCTTGCCGAACTTAACGATTGGGGTTACATGATTAGTATACGATATGTCTGGTACTGCGATCCGCTTGCCGAACTTAACGATTGGGGTTACATGATTAGTATACGATATACGTACGTGTCTGGTATTGCGATCCGCTTGCCGAACTTAACGATTGGGGTTACATGATTAGTATACGATATGTCTGGTACTGCGATCCGCTTGCCGAACTTAACGATTGGGGTTACATGATTAGTATACGATATGTCTGGTATTGCGATCCGCTTGCCGAACTTAACGATTGGGGTTACATGATTAGTATACGATATAGACTTGTCTGGTACTGCGATCCGCTTGCCGAACTTAACGATTGGGGTTACATGATTAGTATACGATATGTCTGGTATTGCGATCCGCTTGCCGAACTTAACGATTGGGGTTACATGATTAGTATACGATATGTCTGGTACTGCGATCCGCTTGCCGAACTTAACGATTGGGGTTACATGATTAGTATACGATATGTCTGGTATTGCGATCCGCTTGCCGAACTTAACGATTGGGGTTACATGATTAGTATACGATATGTCCGGTACTGCGATCCGCTTGCCGAACTTAACGATTGGGGTTACATGATTAGTATACGATATGTCTGGTACTGCGATCCGCTTGCCGAACTTAACGATTGGGGTTACATGATTAGTATACGATATAATTATGTACAGCGGTAAATTTTCGCAGGCAGATGAAAAAAGAAAGAACAGAGAGTAAAATTATTTTATAAATATGAAATACAAAACGATAAAAACATATAGACAAAACGGTAGTACGTTACTAATGGATACAGGACCGGGTAAACATTTAACCGTAGCTTACGAGAATTTAATGATTCCGTGCGAGATCACAGGTGTATTCACAGATGTAACGGTTCGTTCATATTATGGCTGCAGTGCGCAGTATCATTTACGTCCAACTGTCATAAGTAGAGATTAGGACTGAAAAGGAGCAGAATAATACAGGGAGGAGTAAATATGTGAGCGTCCATATGTAAAATATTTCATAGGCTAGGTTTTTACTGTACAATTATATTACACTATCGATTCTGCTCCGTTTTCGCAGGGGTGATTTCTGTATCTCGAAAATAGTGCCACCTCCCTAGTCTAAATGTGAATATAAACTATAACATTTAGGGACCTATTCAAACACGCACAAAAATTTAGAAAAATCGGTTAAATGTTTTCAAAGTCTATAACGGACGTAGGTAGAAACATTTTTTGTGTTGTATATATACTGGACGACCTTTTTTACCGTCTGACATAGCGTATCAGTTAACATAACGCTTTTTTAATTGTATAAATATTTTACAGAACTCTCATAATTATAATCGTAACACTATCTAAATTTTTACGCTCAATTGAAACACTTCAAAGCTTGTGGTAAGTTTCAACAACTTCTAATAATAAGTATAAAATTTCATAACCTTATTATCTATCTATTAGATGACCTTTTTTGCCGTCTGGAAAAAATAGGGACATGTGAATTGAGTAGAAACACTGATATTTTACAAAAAAAAATGATTTAAATTTCCATAGACTTTAACACTTGGATGCAGTTTTAAAACTAATTTTCTCAAATAGAATTAGGTAATTTAAAAAGGTAATTTATATATTACACTTTTTGCCCAGAAATTTAATAATAAATATTAAATTTCTGGGCAAAAAGTGTAATATATATTTCTATTATTTCAATTTAAATAATTAAATAAACGATTACCGCCCTTTCCCATTCTATCGATGCAACAGTCTTTATGCATATCGAGCTACCAATGACTTTGAGTTTCACTCGCATGGTGTAGCTGTAGAGATGTGGCTGATGTGTGGTGGGTGGCGGCAGGTTCCAATGACGGCGTGTCCGCTGCTGGCGTGCGGCGCGGAGCAGCACTGCGGCGTGTTCTGGCAGCTGCTGGCCGCCGCGCCCGCGCAGCGTCTGCGCGCTCGACATATCTTAGCGGCTGGTGGCAGGTACGTCTGTACGTCTTTTTCTTTCCTGTCGCCATATTGCCATAGTTGCCACGCTTGGCGAGCGAGTTGGCAACCGTAGTTTTGTTGGTACGAGTATGTTACTGTTATTATAAAAATGTTGCCGTCCGTCTCCTGCATCGATCTCCTCCGTCGCCTCGTATGACACCCACCGGAAGATATGGGGAAGTGAATATTCGTACAACGCCATAAGAGGCAGTGACTAAAAACGAGAATAAAGTTAGAATAGTTTGTTGTCCATCTCTTTAATCCTATACATGATATACGACCCTGCAAGATGAAACTTTATCACTCAGTAGTATTAGTTAACCATCACGCGCTCGTTTTTCGCCCTTTTTATATGTCTATAATATAATTTCGTCCTCGTAGACTGTTCACAACTGTACTCCAACTTCCACCATCCTTTTCGTGCAGGTATGACGAGGCGGTGGAGGCGTTGGGCGAGGGCGCGCGCTTGGCGGGACGTGGTGCATGGCGCGGCGCTGCAGTAGGCTTCTCGCTGTCACTGCAGCGCGCCGCCACGCTGCTGCACGCGACCACGCAACACACACACGCACAGGTACATTGCTGCACGTGACCACGCAACACACACACGCACTGGTACATTGCTGCACGTGACCACGCAACACACACGCAAGGTACATTGCTGCACGTGACCACGCAACACACACACGCAGGTACATTGCTGCACGTGACCACGCAACACACACACACACACGCACAGGTACATTGCTGCACGTGACCACGCAACACACACACACGCACAGGTACATTGCTGCACGTGACCACGCAACACACACACGCACAGGTACATTGCTGCACGTGACCACGCAACACAAACACGCACAGGTACATTGCTGCACGCGACCACGCAACACACACACGCACAGGTACATTGCTGCACGTGACCACGCAACACACACACACGCACAGGTACATTTCTGCACGTGACCACGAAACACACACACGCACAGGTACATTGCTGCATGTGACCACGCAACACACACACGCACAGGTACATTTCTGCACGTGACCACGCAACACACACACGCACAGGTACATTGCTGCACGTGACCACGCAACACACACACACACAGGTACATCGCTGCACGTGACCGCGCAACACACACACGCACAGGTACATTGCTGCACGTGACCACGCAACACACACACGCACAGGTACATTGCTGCACGCGACCACGCAACACACACGCACAGGTACATTGCTGCACGTGACCACGCAACACACACACGCACAGGTACATTTCTGCACGTGACCACGCAACACACATACGCACAGGTACATTGCTGCACGTGACCACGCAACACACACACGCACAGGTACATTGCTGCACGTGACCACGCATCACACACACGCACAGGTACATTGCTGCACGCGACCACGCAACACACACACGCACAGGTGCATTGCTGCACGTGACCACGCAACACACACACAGCACAGGTACATTGCTGCACGTGACCACGCAACACACACACGCACAGGTACATTGCTGCATGTGACCACGCATCATCGACAGGGTGGGCCAAGAATTCGTTAACATTTAAATGTAACACTTCGCGCAAACACTGGCCGTGCGGGGCGCGGGGAAGGGTCTTGCCACTAGCTCTTTTCTTGGAAATTTAGTCGCAATGGATCGCTTCACTGGGCCGCAGCGCGCTATTGTGTGAAACAATTTTATTTAAACAACAATTCGCTCATTACTGTGAGACGCTTATTTCGCGTTGAATACGATTTACACGACTTAAGTCAGTGTCCGAGTGCTCCTTTAATAAAGAAATGGCTGAAGAAGTTCGAAGAGACGGGATCTACACTAAATGTGAAGCAAACCGGCGGCCCACGGAATTCTCGGAGCGATGGGAACGTGCACCAAGTTTCCGCTTCTGTTCAACGTGATCCAGATTTATCGATTTTTTAAATGTTAACGAATTCGTGGCCCACTCTGTATAACACATCAAATATAACTTTACCTGTAAATAAAGAAGGACAATGCAAATATAAACCAATTAATCGCTGATTTGGCATTGTATTCATATTAATTGGAGTGTCTCAAACTGTAGGAGATACAAAAACGTGTTTATGGTATTTTATTGTAGTAAAAACATTTGAAATTTAAATTTTAACTCAAGTGTAAAATTTAATATGAGTCGTTTTTATGCATGTATTATTTTAATATACGTACATATTTGTAGGTATTAATAACCATATTTTTTTCATTCACAGAAAAACTAGTCACCTAAAATTAAAAATTAAATTAAAATGATATACATACTTTACTTACATGCATCTTTAATAAATTAAGAGAAGTATCATTATTACAGTTGCTCTGCCGTTCTTACGATAAGTGCAATAACTCGAGTTTTTGGGCTTTCTGACTTAAGTACATATCCGTAATCAGGAAAATGAGCTCTATATTTTCTTCTTAGACGTAGATTCCGTTCTTTTGTTAAGCATAACTGCAATATCTAATAATACCATTTGTAAGTTGCATATCATGAACGAAATAACTTGAGTTATGCCAAGGTAAGATATAATATTTTGTGATATTTCTATAGATTACCGCAATAAGTTCAATTATGACTACTGACTACACTTATGACTAGCGCATTTTTTTTTCAATTTAGGACACATTTACTAGTCATGAGCGTAGTAAAAAATGCAAGTAAAAGTTATTGCAGATATGTTAAGGAATCTTTTTATTTAAAATTTTAAGCTGACAAATTCTAACAATAACAAGTAAAGTTATTGCAATTATTTGAAAGAAAAATAGATAAGATTTGAATGGCTATAAATACTAAATCACAATTTGTCTTCGAGTTATTGCGGCTATGAGTTGTAAAGAGCTGCCAAGGGGCGTTTTTGATTTCCGAAATGTATTTAGTAATTCTTTTAATGTGGTTCGAGATATTGATCTTAATATTCTGGTTTCTAAAACTCAACAAAGAGAACAGTTTGTTACACGTAATTGTTTAAAATGACTTGAAATCCTTCCATTGCTCGACGAAGATGATTTTTATAGGAGAAAGGTGACAAACGAGCACCCAGTCCACCTGATGGTAAGTGGTTGCTGTGGCCCATAGACATCTACATCCTAGCCTTTCCAGTAAAAAGGGTGTCCGGTTCTCTACGAAACACAGCAGCGTGAAGCTGCTATTTTACGCCGGTATTCTGTGAGATCGTGGTCCTTCCTCGGTCGAGCCAAAACATTCTTGTCACAACTATGCTACTAACATAGCTGCAGTATGGCTTTACCGCGTATGACTGTGACAATAGTAAAGTCATCATGTTTGAGGACTCCGCCGGTAGCGTCAAAAACAAAGAATATTTACTTACACCTGCACTGAAATTAGTACAACAAATATAAAACTTAATGCAGAAATTCACAATTAATCATAAAACAACATCTAAAGACAATCACGGAGACCAAAATAATGGATCAGATGCTTTATCTGATTTTCAAAAAAATACAATGAAGGACCAAAGGCTTGATGTAATACATTTAGTGCCTGACGCTAGCACGTGTGACCTCAAGGAAAAAAGACGTGTGGCACTCGGGGACTGCCGCGGTAAAGCTATTGCATAGCATTTTGTATCAACTTATGCAATTATAATTATTTATTTATTTTATTTATGCAGTATTTCTTTTTCTTTGATATTAATTCAAGTTACTTAGGTTAATCCAATCAAATTCAACCAGATTTAACCGAACCCGCGTTATAACGAACTCACTATTTGTGAAAAATGCTGTATCACCGGAACACGTCGCAAAAAACTCAGGTTCGCGCAGTACATACGTCAGGGCGGCCGTACGGCATTTATATTAACAAGACGCGCAACTACTCAGTTCCACGCTCCACGGAAAGATTTGTCACTTATTATTTATTGTCCAATTAATTGTCTTTAAGTTCAAATGGCACGCTCTATTAACATAAGTCTAAGACAAAACAAGGATACTTTCAATATATGAACAACCCGGCTTCGCGCAAAAACTCTCGCGACCCCTATAATGCGACCGGAGAACGTCATCGGCGCAGGCGCCGCGTGCCTAGCTAGGAGCGCGCCCTAGCGGCGGGCCGGGTGCAGCCCGGCCCCGCCGTCTGCTCCCTAGCTCGGCTCGATGCCAACAGGGGTGACTAAAGATGGGCGAAACTGTTATATTTTTCTAATTCGTTATGTTGTTGTAATATATTTTTCTAACTGTTGTTTTAAACTGTTATAATATATTATAACAGTTTTAAATATTACATTGTACACGCGGTAGTTCAGTTCAGTCGTCGGCTGTGTTCGCGTTTTGTTTAACGAAAAATAAACAAAAACAACAATAGCTTTTTCACGTAATATGGGGACCTGCTATCAAAACATTACGTATATAATTTAACAGATAACAGTGTCATTGTCATCTCAGCTAGACAGCTAACTGAACACTAAACTGATATATTATATATTACAACAGCCAAATTAAATAACAGGCACAACAGGCAACTAATGAAGGAAATAATATATTTTTGTTTACCGTTATAATTTAGTGTTAGTAAAATAAGCTCTTATTAAGTTAGCTTAGAGTTTAAATTAGTGTAAGCTATACGCAATCCTTGTGGCATAATGAATGTAGGTAGTATTTTATTGACTCCCATTGTCTCGGCCGACGCGACGGTTGGACCGTAAACGTAAACAGATGACGCTTTCTAACGATAATGAATATAATATTATAACAGTCAATGGTTCATTATTCTAATGTGTTGTAAGATTAAAAATATATAATGAAATATATTATCTGTTGTATGTTATAACGCCCAACTTTAGGGGTGACCGACCGCGCGCACAAATGCAGCTAGCCTCCCCCTCCCGCACCTCACTAATCGTCGCTTCACACCGCTTGAGATAAGACGATCTACTATCAGGCGCTAACAAACCCCCGTCCCGGACATAAGGACCTATGTCCGCGAGTAAATTGGCAATTAGAAGACTCTTTGTATTGTTGGTTTTTACAAAAACGATCAACTGGGCAAATGATATCTGGCCCTTTGCTTTGTGAAAAAGCATTACAGTTAAATAAAAAATTAGGTGACGGCGGCTCGTTTGTCGCAAGTAACGGATGGTTATATAGATTTATATCTCTTCATGGAATTTAATCAATGTTTATTAAAAAATAATAATTTCATAATAAACATTGATTTTCGTTGAAATTGTTGTTTTTAATAAACGCATAACATTATGTATGTACATATGTACTACAAATGCACAAAACCCGCTTTTCTTCATACATTCGATCATCCGGATTTTCGATTATCCGAATCCCTAACGGCAACAATTAGTCCGGTTAATCGAGTATATATATAAAAAAAAAAATTTTTCATTTACATATTGAGAATCTAAATTGAGAATTTAAACTATACGCGTGTGTGTGTTTGTGTGTATATAAAGAGGGCTACTTTTAATATCGCTCATTTTAATATCAAAAATTTAGGTTATCTTTATAGCAGTATTATATTTTCAATTCAAAATTAGTACTGCATTTGTGATAATAATAAAATGTAGGTATGTATATAGAGTACTCACTCATTTTCTTTCACTATTTTTTCGTGACTTTCTTCATTAATAATAAATGCACTTTGTTCATTCATATTCAAAATTTCAAAACACTTTATACACAAACACTGTGTCGAAGACTGAGGAAAAGAAACGACGTTAGACCATCGTTAGACAATGCACGACCTTCAAGCCACACCTCCGTGCCCGTCGGAGAGCGTGAGGTTTTTTTCGTTACGGAATTTCTGGATTTTCCCGCACTCAAGGCCCGCGATAGAAGCTATGCAATAGCTTAATAATTAATTGTTACACCCGAAACTAAATAAAAAAAGGAAAGAAGGGGAATCTGTCATTGATGGACTAAAAAGTTAAATTGAAGATGCGTATACCGAACAGAAAGCCCTTTCTTTCTGTTCGGTTTACGCATCTCAAGTAGAGTCACCATCAATATTACCTGCAAATCAAAAAGGATTTACCAAATGAGGTCTACCAAGGAAAAGGTGTGCATTTAATATTCCATTGAGACAACGCAGCAAACAGAAGGAAGAAGGCGCTGATGCAGAGTTAGCATTATTACCACTATGTGATGATTAATGTGGAAAAAAGTGTATGACAAAGTTTGCAGAAAAAACTTGAACAGATATTCACAATTGGTACATAAATTTAAATTGGGAATCAGGAGGGTTGTTTATAAAAGGGATGGTTGAACTATATATCGTAAAAACCCGGAAAAAAGTTTGTTTTTCTGACAACACTTGGATGTAAGCCAACAAATAAGAGATACATTAATTTGGCGCTCAGTAAGGAAGTTGATGACCAGAGACGAACGAGGAAGCTACGAACGTATAAATTCGTTGGACAAAAACATAATTAAAGAACATATTCAAAGTCTGAATCCAACAATATTACATTATCGCCGCGAACATGCCCCCAATAAGTTTTATTTACCCGGTGACTAAATACTACGATGATACATTAAACTCAGACACGTTAAACATACATTTTACTCAGATTCCAATGTTTTCTTTATGTTGAATAAGTTACTTTAAATGAATTAAGATTAACTTAAAGATTGATCTCATAATCTGCCTTAGTAAATTAAGTATAACATTTTTTTATATCCTAGGAAAAAAATAAAAATTGTCTAAACGTTTTGTTGATTTTTTAAGTTACTTATCTTGTTTTTAATATGTGCAATTGCAAAGTTCCTTAAGTCTCGATTACGTAATTTTCGTGAAAGAAAACACTTAAAATGGCCTAAAGGGATTTAATTTTTATTTTTAGGTGGTAAAGTGATATTTTTGTAACATTTTTCACAACAGTTAATTTAATTAATAAATATTTTCATACATAGTAATTAGGTTTTAATCATTTTTCATATAAACCTATAATATTCTTGCAATCAACCACCGCTGCATTGTGTCTGATTAAAATACTTTACTAATTAAAGCCGCAATAACTAAGACATTTATTGCACTTATGGTTGGAAAGAAACTACAGGACATATAGTTTATGCTACTCAAAAGAGCAATGCCTTGCGCTTATGATTAGTAACTCTATCAAAACAATTAACAGTCCTACAGATCAATACACTATTGTGTTTTTAAAGTATATATAAACGTATGTACAAATATAATATACTACAAAGAATTCTGCATCATTTTATCTGTCGTATAGTAAAAGTTTCAAGTAAATAGCTGTCATATATAGAATTAAATATTTAACTGCGATTATCTCGAAAGTAGCTGTTACGGCCCTGACTTACCCTGACAAAGGTCGTTGAACTAGGGCCCATCAGTAGTCCAACTCGACGAGTAACAGAGGGTCGGGCCCAAAATGGCCTATGGATAATTAAATTAGAACGGTTAGATACGCAAACACAAAACTTACCGAATTCCAGAAGTGTAGGGTCTACCACAAGGTGGCGTCAGGGGCAAGTAAATGGTGATGGGTGTGTAGTGTAGGAAAGTGTATAGTATAACCTGACGTCACCAATACGATCAGATAGCAGCACCACGTGCGCCGATCGCTCCACAACATGCTCACCGCTACCGGAACCCAAGTCCAGCGTCACTTAGCACCAACTATAATCGCGCGCGATCTACATAGGGATCACAAAGTTCAGCGTTCTCAGCGACAAATTAAATGTCTTATTACGCTATCAAACGAAGCACTAATAAATAGTCGATACAATTAACTGCATAAAAGTTCCTTTAATCATTCCAAACTCAAATTAGGTCTCTAATCATGTAACTCGTTCGAAACAGACAACTAAATTCGAGGCGGTCTAGACTAGATCCGAATATTCAATAGTAAATTCAAAATGGCGGGCACAATTAACACAAGCTTTAGGCCTTCAAGGCAAAACTCCGGCCGCGCGCAACCGTATACCAGTCACAAACAATACTTAAAACGGTTACAACAACAATTATATGATTACGGCCTCGTTATCACGGAGACAAATTAATATAACACTGTAAGAGGCTCGCTACGTATAATCGGCCCGGGCGTCTCGCAAATATACTCAAGAAATAAGCCTCGTTGTCACGTATATTAACGACAAATACAACACAATATAGGCCGTCGTTATCGACGCAGTAATTATTATGTAACTCCCGACGTCTAACTGGCTCGGTCGCAGCGCGCCAAGCTTCCTGCCGACTGGGCTTGCTGTGCGCGTACGACGCAGCAAGCCCCCGCCTCCCGCGCAACGCTAACCGTTTCCTCACTCCGCTTGAGACGCGCGATGGAAGTGTAACAATCGTGCGTGAACAGTAGCCAAAACCAAGTTATTGTACTCTTCATAAGAAGGGCAGTGCTGTTTTTTAAATAACTTTAAGATAACTTTAAAGTACACTCCGAACCATGAAGTTTTAATTAAAACTACTAAACAACATTCATATATATTCTATTCCTATATATACATACCTTTGGACGTTTCTTTTTCGGAGAAGTGAAATCTATTGATTTATCTCTCAACGTACTTTTTTGTGGCTCCGTCATTAAACACTCTTAATAAAAAGCAATTATCAACAAAACAAAATAACAATTATTAAATAAACAACGATTACTAAAATGGCCTCCCAAATGTTGGCGAACCCGTCTTGACCCTGATATGTTCTTGCCGGGAAAACGAGACATTACGACAAATACACAAGATGGAAAGATATGTATAATAGATTTTCAACTCCACAGTCCTTTTTAAGGTAAATGACCTTTCGTATAGCTGCTAATTGGCCGTACTATAGATATTTTTTACGCAGTGGTCTAGTGCCGAACTGCCCGTGCTGGTGTCAGTGGGTGGGAGCGGGGGAGAGGGGGGCGCGGAGCTGGCTCGCGAAGTATGGGCACGCGGGCTGCGCTGCGAGCTGTGGCCGGAGGAGGGGCAGTGGGAGGAGCAGGGAGAGGCGCAGGGGGAGGCAGAGGAGGCGGTGCGTGACATCTTCCCCGCCGGCATGCTTTTGCGCCAGCTAGCAGACTCCGTGCGACTCGACATCTGGGAGGGCAGCAAGTCAGTTGTGACAATCATTTACATTATATCGTAGCAATTTCTTATGTTTAATGATGATCGCGGAGAAGTTTTTGGCAAAAAACCAAAAGGTTTTTTGTGCGTTCATGGACTTGGAAAAGGACAGAGTGGACAGGGATGTGTTATGGCAAATGCTGAACGCATTTAGGTTGAGCGCTGGTTTAATACAGGCATTAAAGTCTCTGTATAGGGACTCGAGTGCTTGTGTTAGAATCAACGGGGTCTACTCGGACTGGTTTGGCATCCATAAAGGTGTCAGACAGGGCTGTGTAGCTTCCCCGTGGCTGTTCAACCTATTTATGGACAGTTGTTTGGAAAATTTGAAAATTGAAGAATGCGGGTTAAGAATGGGTGAGTTAACTATCAAATGCCTTTTGTACGCCGATGATCAAGTCATACTTGCTTCGTCGGCGGCCGAGTTGCAAATGATGGTTACATTAATGAACAGGTCATTAAAAGAAAGGGGAATGAAAGTGAACGCAAGTAAGACGAAAGTGATGGTTTTTGAAAGAGAAGAAAGCAAAACGGTATGTGAAATAAGAATAGAAGGAGAGTTAATTGAGCAAGTGGATGAGTTCGTATATTTGGGATGTGTATTCAGCAGGGATGGCAGATATGATAAGGATATTGAACGACGAGTGAATGCAGGAAATAAAGTAAATGGGGCTCTACACTCTACTGTGAAAAGTCAGAATATGTCAAAAAAAGCACGTATGGTATTTCACAATGCTGTATTAGTCCGTACTTTAACGTATGGTAGTGAAAGTTGGGTGTAGCAGAAGAAGCACGAGAGTAGAATAAATGCAGTAGAAATGCGGTCGCTAAGGAGTATGTTAGGGCTGAATCTGAGTGACAGGGTGAGAAACTGTGTGATAAAAGAAGAGTGTGGTTTGCAAGATGATGCAGTCACCAGGATTAAGAAAGGAATGCTTCGGTGGTTTGGTCATGTAGAAAGAATGAATGCGGAAAGACTGACAAAGCAAATATATGTTGCAGAAGTGAATGGAAGAGTCGGAAAGGGTCGTCCTAGGCGGAAGTTTGTCGACCAAATTGGCGACATACTAAAAATGGGCGAAATTAAGAGTACCCTTAACCGACGAGCATGTATGCGTGGGTATATGGATGTGGAAGAGGCGAGAGAGGTATGTCAGGATCGTGCTAAATGGAAGTCTGTAGTCTGCCTACCTCGCTGGGTTACAGGCGTGAGTGTTTTTGTTTTTATGTTCTTATGTTTATATGCAAACACCGCACAAATGAGAAAAAATACTTGATGAATGATATTATATCACGGATGGGTTTTCTGTCTGTAATTTAATAACAAATTCAAATATTATAATTAAAACAAAACGTTAAATCTCGGAAGAATATTATGCTAGTTTTTGTAATAATATTGTTGCGCGCCATAATTAATGCCCGATATATGGCGGGTGATTATTAGCGCCATCTACTATCAAGTAGCCGAAATAGGAGCGTCAAGATCTTTCATCTAGTGTCGAGGGCTTTCTGGAGGATTCTTTGCTAGAACTTTCGACATTCTACTCGAATATTCTAGATGTTTTCGGCGAAAAAATCCTATATAAATTTGGTAAGGAGCGCGACCGAGACTGTATTGAATTGGCGACACAAGCGAAGACTTTGGAGCGAAATAAAGTGAACTAAAGTGTTAAGTGTGATAGATTATTAATATTTTATTTAAGTTTTAATTGGTGTAAGGTAATTAAAGTGGCAATTTTGATAATTCGATCGGCGGTTTTTATTACGAACCCTAAGCTCGTAACAATACTGTGCATTATTTTCGTAGAAAAAAGGTGACTAACATGAACACAGTTCATCTCATTGTAAGTAGATTCCGTGGTATATAAACATCTACATCTACCCTCGATTAAGACTCTCGAGAAGATGTGTTGTTATGCCTGAGGACAAAAATGGCATGTCACATTTTCTGTAAAATGGGGTTCTCTGTACTCACCATACAAAACACTAAAACACGCTGGTATTCTGTGAGAGCGTGCTCTTACCCCTTATACTGGATTGACTTTTTACCGTCTGGAAAAAAATTGGGTTGTAACATGTGAACAGAGTAGAAGCCCATAGCACTTATATTTTACAAAAAATAAAAACAAAAATTTTGAATTAATCGTTAATTGTACAATTACTTTGCCCTTTGCCCTTGAGCCTGTAACCCTGCGTAGTGAGACGGTCAAGGATGCCTATTAAATTTATTGTTTTATTGCCGTTCGTAAAATATGGTGGATATTTTTTGAATTTCGATATATTTTAATTAATTAATTAATTTAATTCATAACTTTTGTTTTTATTTTGTCTAAAATATCAGTGGCATATGGTTTTACTTTTACATCGGCTGTAGAAAATAAACAGTATTGCAGTTCCGCCATTCCACGCTAGATGCCGCTCACCTAATAAAATACGCACTATTGAGTTGCTGTACTAGAAATGACATAGCGTTGAGACTTTGAAATAAATGTGTGCACCACTGAATGCGTTGTTTACCTTGGTTACCATAGTGACAGCAAATATCAGTAACAGTCCCTCAGACTCCCCCCACTAGAGGGAAGGAACCTTGCCGCGAATCAGCGCAGTCGAGAAGTACATCGTCGTGTGGTGTACATCGGCGTTACCCATCATAATTAAACGATAATACATATGTATACCATGCACATGCAAAACAACATATCCACCTTAAATATTACATTATACTACTGATTCAAACTACATAGCTATAAGACTTTTAGAATTTAGGTCGTATCACATGCAAGCACTAAATATCTACAGTCTACTCTAAATCAGTGCGCCGTTGTCCATGTAACAATAGTTTGCTCCTTCTCCAAACTCACTGTCTATTCTGATAGTTAATATAAGAAGCAATCACTTTAATTTGGGTCGTTTTCTAGTGTTTGTTGAGTCGCTTAATATACCTATAAAGATTCTTGTTCTAACCGAATGTTGAACAAAAAAGATCAAGCCACCGCCGCCTTTAGATAACTATCATATTATGTTCTACACAAAAAATAAACTGAACTAAAATGATGGTGCAGTAGCGTATGTGCGCAGTGGTTTGTTTTGTGGCCTCCGCTAGAGAACCGGACTGTTCAGAAGGTAACTGTTTGGTTCTGCATTTTGAAGAAAGCTGTGCGGTTATTTGTTCGTATAGACCAGCAGGTTTTCCGAATCCTGCGAATTATCTAAATTCTCCGGAGCGGATTTTAAAGGACACACTTCAAGATACTATAATACTTACAGGTGATATAAATATAAATATACTGCCGGGAACGTATCCATGAGTGGTGCAGGTTACATAAGTCTCTTGGAATACTATGGCTTACTTCAGTGTTTTGACAAACCCACACGCGTAGAATCATGTATTGACTACTTTATGGTTATAACGAAAAGTAATTGGCAAACCTTTGTATTGGATCCATTAACTGCCCACTCACCCATACTATTAATTTTAAATAGTCCGGAAATTAAAAAGTCTGTACCTAATACTAAGCGGCTCTAAATTGACTTTGATGCTATAGAAACTCAATTGGCTAATGAAAACTGGAACGAGTACTACAAACTTACCTTAGTTAATGAAACTGCTGAATATTTAATCTCTAATTTACAATCTGTTATTACATATCTCATAGAAAACAAAGACTAAAACCCTGGATTACGCCACCTATCCTTATCTCATTTCGTAAAAGGAATAAGCTTCAGAGACAACATAAAAATGCACCAAACAATAAAAATCTGAAAACCATATAATATAGTTACCGAAACATATGTAATAAGCTTGATAAATTAAGTAGAACAAATTGCTATTGCTCTAAATTCAATCAAAATAAAGATATTTGTGACTTGAGTAAAAAAACTGAAAATACATCTGATGAACTTCTCAACACTAAAACAACAACGACAGAGTCTCTTGATAAGGTAAACAGGTACTTTACTAATATTGGTCTGGAATTGGCGAATAAAACTTAACAAATTAGTAATTACAGAAGAACAAATGTCTATCAATGCAGCCAGGTCGAACTCATTACCAAATTATTTTTCCTTGTTTTTGACTGATTGCGCGTAAACTCATCAATTTATTTCAAGCCTGAAATCAAGTAATGCCTTTGTTTGGGACAGCATAACATCACACATCATAAAATATGCATGTCCTTATATTGGTGTACCTAATAAACCTTAGCTTAAAAACCGGTATCTTCCCAGATATCTTCAAAAAGGCTTTAGTAACACCAAGATAGACAAAAAACCTACCATCGAATTACAGACCTATTTCATTGTTGCCAACTCTCTCTGAAGTCTTAGAAGAAAAAAGTAAACAGTTGATTGGTTAGCTTCCTAGAAATTTGATCTGTTGAGCCCTAACCAATACGGATTCAGGAAGAATAAATCCACTAAGGTTGCTTTCCTCCATCTCACGTCCTTAGTGAATTCTTACTTTGGCAAAAATGAAAGGTGTATCGGTGTCTTTTTAGATCTTCCAAAGGCATTTGATATGGTATTGATCCCTATACTATTGATAAGGCTAGAAAACTTGGGTATTAGAGGTTTGCCACTGCAATCGATCAGGTTCTACTTAAGTAACAGGACACAAGTAGTCAGGATCTAGGAACATTTAAGCAGCAACGCTATTTGCCATTTCGGTGTGCCTCAAGGCAATACGCTAGGCACGACTCTTTTTCTCGCCTACATAAATAACCTATGTAAGTTGCAGTTAAAGGGGTTGCTGACATCGTGATGTTTGCAGATGGCACAGTACTTTTGTTTTACGGCACATCGTGGAGTAATGTTAAGTCTCGTTGAAAAAGGGATAAAAACTGTAACGTCTTAGCTTAAAGACAGCCTGCTCACTCAGAATACTGCAACAAAAAAAAGTTATATTAACCCGTTCTCGACCAGGCAGTAATTTCCAAATTCAAGTCCATACTCACGCATGTAACAGGCTACTGCGGGTACCTGCCACGTGTAATTGTGATTATTTGTACAAGCATAAAGTATTTGGGAGTTATTCTTGATGAAGGTCTTAGATGAATCCCACAAGTAACTGCCTGGCGAGTAAAACAAGGAGGCTAATTTACATATTTAAAAATTTACGTGATGTGGCTGGTTATGGTATTCTTTTGCTCACTTGCAAGTCCTTGTGTGAGAGCATTATTTCATATTGTATTTCCATCTAGGGATGTGCAATAAAGACACACCTATACTACTTGAGCGTGCGCAACACGCCGTCGTAAAAATTGTGACGCGGTTGCCTTTTAAATACCCTTCATATTACCTGTACAAGCGATGCGGTATGTTATCAGTACGTAAATTATTTGTATACCAGTGTCTTCGTAGATATCACCGCCATTCTGTGCCTTGTCCTCCTGAAAGTAATAATGGAGTAACAAGATCACTAGTACCTAGAGTCCAGACCGTGTTTGCTAGAAGAAGCTACGACTTTTGTTCACCAATGCTTTATAATAAATTATTAAAAAAAGTTAAAACTGTTAACCCCTTGTATGGCGATCGGTAAAAGTCTGGCCGATGGTTTATCACGCGCGTCTGGCAAGCAATCAGATACTGGCCGATCCGGGGTTGGGTATTTGGCGGGTAAAATGACCGGTTAACAGAAATATAAATAAAATTGTAATTAACCTTAATAACCGAGAATTTAAGAAAATACTAAAAACAAACTTGACTTACGATGCGAAACGGCTTGAATTACGATGCGATTGAAGAATTGTTCATGTAGATCACTTAATCACAACGCACGCACGCATGCACGCATGCACGCCACAAAGCACGGTCCTGAGCCACCTGCATCCATCGACTTCCTGCATGTCTTACCAGGTCGTCACTCCATCTAGTGGGGGGTAAAAAAGCGACCCTCGTTGACACACTCCCAATCTTTACAACGTTGTTGACGAGAGACTTGTGGACGATAAATCGAATTAGTACCATATTATTACTTTTTAATTATTTTTAAACAGCATATTTCTTTATAAAATTAATATACATTAAAATACTTAGACGATATATGGGGAAGTGTGAGGCCTGTAGCACAGTTTTAACTAAGCTCAAAAATAATTGTAACTATAATGTAATAAAAAATAAAATAATTAATAAAATTCATTTCATTTCACTTTACGTCGTTCATATGTTAGACTCTTTTTTTCCAGACGATAAAAAGGTCACCAGTATAGCCCATAATATAGTCGCAACATATATAGCCCATAATATAGCTGCAGCATGGGTCAAAGATGTATAAATAATATGTTTTACTACTTATAAATGATGAATATGTTTAAAAACAGGAATATTGCAGAGTAAATCTTCAGAATATAATGAAAAATGATTTTTTCTTCTATATTTTGAGTGACAAATGAGTTCTCACAATGTTCAATATGTATATTAAGAGTTCCTGTCTTGTTTATAGGCAATTCCTGGTAATGAAGTTGTTGGTTTGAGGTGAAGCATGTGGTAATGTGGTGACGTGTGGTGCTTGTGCAGGTCGCGCGAACTGGTGCTGGCTCCGGCGGACGCACTGGAGGCGCTTCGACAGCGCCTGCGCCCCGCGCCTGATGGTACGTACGCACACGCACATACACACACAAACACACACACATGAACACATACACACACACGCACACACACGCGCGCGCGCCCACACTCACATGTACAAATGAACATACAAATACACACACATGTACACGTGAACACACATACTCACGCACACACATGTATACATAAACACATGAACACATACACACACACTCACGCACGCACACATGTACACATAAACACACTCACACATACACACGCACGCACACACATCCACTCACGCACACGTCCATACACACTCACTTGCGAGCGCGCAAAAAAGTATGATTTACTTTCTTTATCTTTTAATCTATTTAAATCATAGTTTGCGTTTTACATTAATATCAAGTTAGTTTTAATCCGTTACTTGATACACTTTGTAGCGCTCATGAGCACAAAAAAGCTTGTACAATATCAGACGATACAAATATTTAAAAGAGTCTCCAACTATGTTGTTATAATTTAGTTTTGTTATTCAATATTTTTAAAACCGGGGGCAGCGAACCGCAGCAGCAGTTGGAGCGAGAGCGAGAAGCCCGGCGCGCTCAGCGTGCTGGTGTCCTTCGTGACCGGCGAGGAGAAGCTCACCAAGAACCAGAGGAGACAAATTGAGAATCAGGTTACACTTATTACTATTATACTTACTTTTTTATCCCTTTAATAGATATTTCTCCTATTATATTATTAATTGCAATTGAAAATTGAAGTGAAGTTTTCATAGAACTAGTTCACGCCGTGCGCAAAGATTATACGAAAGTGAGTTTTTACCACGTTTGCAAAGACAAGAAATTAAGTGTCAGCCCCAATCGGAGAACAATTTTACACCTAACTAAAGGCTGTTAGGACTTTGGACAGTTCGTCACTCCGTCACATGAAAGTGCTCGTGGTGGTCATTAAGTAATATGCCCGGCTGTCGAAAACGCAGTGAGTTAGTTTTTCGAGCAAAACCTCCGCGCTACCACCAAAGGTTCAGAGTTAGCCAGTACGTGTGGAAACTCCTGAATTCTTCTGGATATCACCCATTTTATTACCAACGTCTGCAAGCACTGAATATTAACGATGGTCCACCTCAAAAACAGTTTTGTAAATGGTTAGTATTATTTTAAGTGATTGCATATTTAAGTTGTAAATAGTTCGTTATTGTAAACACAAAGGGCTTTCAATGTATTTTCTATATTAAGTGGTTTTCTACTAACGTGAGTAATTAAAAGAAATATTAGCTTTCAACATCACCTGAGAGTATGAATATGAAATTTCTTCTTAATAACTTCATTATTTTTTATGTCACCTTAAGTCTACGACGAGAATGACTGACTTGACAATGTTGAAAAAATGGAACACCGGAATCGGAAAATTTAAAAAAAACATCCATGAAGAAATGGTGCCCGTTTACCAAGACTCTGCTCCTTCAATGTCAACCGTACTTATGTGGTCAAGTGAATTCAATAGAGGCAGAAAAAGCATCGAAGATGACCCCTGCCTGGGTGGGCCAATCACAGCGGCTATAGAAGAAAATGTGAAAATTACTGAAAAACTTTTAAGAACATGCATGAGTAAGAATTAAGGGTATTACATTGCCCAATGACCTTAAGGATTTGTGGATTTGATTTATAGTCGTCAAGACACTGATGTATTGCGTTCCGAGTATCCGTCACAGGTCTTTGTCCCCCGCAAAGACCTGCTTGTCGAGGGGTGCTAGTGTAATTTTAGGTATTTCTTTGTTATTTTATAATGGTAAATGAAATTTAAAAAAATAAACAATACAAATTGTTAAACGCGGCATTATGAGTTTTTGGTATATGATACATGCCTAAACTATTACGCCGTTATGGAGACAATTTACAACTTATCTTAAAAAAGAGCCTATTTACTTCGATTGTTTTCCAAAATTTGGACATTTTTATTAAAATTTTAAGCAATACAATTTATTTAGGATGACCTGAATTTAAACATATATTTTTATGAGGCACAAAGCACAAAGAGATTCACATACCAACTTCTTTAAATATAGGGTGTTTTTGGGATTTGCGCAATGTAATCACCTTAAAATGTTAGTAGCAATAACTAACCTGTACGTTGGCACTATACACACCATGTTACTGTCTCAACCTCACAAAAGTCAGTGCAAGATGGGTGCAGCGAATGCTCACTGCGCTTTAAAGGTAGGCGCGGGTTGACTGTTGCAGGGCGTTTTTGGAGCTGTGTGGTGAAGATCTAACAAGTGTTTTCAATTGGATAGTTACAGGGTATGAAAGGTGAGTTTACCACCATGACCTTGAGAGTAAACATAATGATAATAATAATAATAAGTCGATGTCTGTCGAGCTTGTCGCCATCGCGGTGAGTCACTTAGGCATGTTATCTCCGGTTGTTCGGCGCTTTCTAACTGTGAGTTATTGTACTTGCACAGGCATAACCTAGTAGTCAGAATTCTACACCAGGAGCTCGCTAAATTGCCTTATTAAAGTACTTGCCGGAAGCCGTGCTCGAAAATGACCGCGCCAGGCTCTACTGGGACCGGGCCATCATCACAGACAGGAATATTCTTGCGAATAAGCCTGATATTGTGCTGATGGACCGGGCATAGTCAAGTATATTATATATTTATATTTTTGGTCGACATTACCATTCCGTATGACGAGACCCTCGTGAAAGTCGAAACAGATAAACAAACAAAATATCTGGACCTGTCTTACGAGGTGACCGAAATTGTTCAGCAGATTGTGACCGTCTCTGCGAATGGGCTAATCCCAGTCAGCCTCTCGGGTCATCTGAGGCGACTGGGACTCCGTGACGGACCGCTCCGGGCTCAAATGCAGAAGGCGGTGCTCCTCGATACCGCCCGCATCGTCCGCCGGTTTCTTTCCCTTTCCCCCTAACCCTCGGCCGTTTGGTCTCCCTGCCGAGGGCTTCCATCTGTTTGGGCTTTTATTCATTTATGTATTTTTATGTTCTTATTTATTTTATTTTATGGATATTTATGTATATTTATCATTCTCATTCACAATTATACATTTATGGAACCCAACCAGATGAAAAAACCATATATATATATACCCCAAAAATAATAATAATTTATTTATTTCTCACCACAAACGACATAGAAGATACATTCATGTTACATATCTATTTTAACAATATTATGTTATTCATGGGAGACTGGTGCCCATGTAGGTTCAATGAACCGTATTACAGGTCACCAGCCTCCGCCCCTCCACCCGAATTGAATTTGCAATTAGTATAATATACAGAGATCACTTATGTTATGAGTAGAAATAATATTATATAGAGCGAATGAATGAAAATAATTTTATAAATGAATTAAATTAACTCGAAAAGTAAATATGAATAGAAGACTTTATCTTATTTTTTTTTTTTTTTTCTTATCTTTTGCTTACTTTTTTTTTGTGGATCTGCTTGGTAATTAGTTTTGGATATCAGTTTGGATACATAGAAATAAAAAATGAAAACTATGACGTATGTCTGTAGCGTATGTATGTGAGTGTGTGATTGTTAGTACATCCTTGTGTATGGTTGTGTATTTTTAAGAGATTATTTGAAGTAATTGTTCAGTATCTGTGTATGAAAGGGTCTGAAGATATTCCGCGAGTCTATATTTACATGACCATCTGCTGACTTCACAATTTTTGGTGTAATTTATGATATAAATACGGACCCAAAAACGTGAAGAATTTCCCAGCAAAAAACGTGAAGCAAGGCACTGACTGAGCTACTAGATGATTACGGCGATGTTCATACAGTACGAAACAGGACTCTGTGCATGGCATTTAAAGGGGTGATACCCCCCCCCTCTCAGGGGGGGGTGTCTGATCCAAAGAATGGTCACGGTGTTTTGACACTTCAAACGAACTACTCCAAGAGATACTATTTATCGAGTACTTACACAGAAAAAGATGAAACCATCAACTCATACACTTTACACTCAGCCGCTTTATGCTGTCTGAGAAAAGTAATAACAGAAAAGAGAAGAAGAAAGCTGAGCAAGTGAATGTTGTTTCTTCATATATATATATATATATATCAGATGTTTTCAAATAAATGTAGAATACTTACTACGCGTATTTTTAAAAATTGCAAAAGTGTCTAATATTGATTGTATTTAAATCTTTACTTTAACTTTTTTTATTATATATTTTATTATTAAAATTGGCTTGTCTTTGAAAAATAGATCATTAAACTCTATTAAAATAAGTTTTTTAGTTTCGTTTAGTCTAATGTTTTAGTTGTTCCGTTATTTAAAATTCCTAGAGAAAAAATCAGTGATATAATAAATATAACATTTATTTCAAATTTTATAACAAAATGATGACAACTTTTTTTTGTTTGGGTATCGAACGTATGTTTAATGTTATTTTATGTTTAATCGAAGTTTATGTAAAACAGTTGAATTAAAGAAGTGAGAAATATAAGGATAAAATATGTTAAATGTTAATGTTATGTTGATGAGTACGCATCTGTTGCGGTTAAGGTGATTACGTGAATTAACAGAATTTTTATAATTGTCAAATTATAGCGATTGCTTCACGTACAATGAAAACGCTAGCGGAAATGTCGCGGTAGTATACATTTACGGGTGTGTGTATGTCCGTGTGCAGGCGAGTGCGATGGTGGCATCGCGCGTATCGTGGGCTGCGGGCGCTCGGCGCGCCTGCGTGTTGGCGCTGGCGGCTGACGCGCCGCGCCTGGCCGCGCTTGCCGCGCGCCTGCCCGCCGCCCCGCGCGCGCCGCTGCCCCCCGTGCCCCACCCGCCGCCCGAGCTGTGCGTATCTCACACTGACACTACTTACACTCACACGTCCATGAACACACAAAAAACTTTCTGGTTTTTGGCTAAAATCTCCGCAATCATGCGCATATTTGATCTGTACACCCCATTCCCTTTCCAAATCCAAATATTCCATTAGTTTCTTTCATAATACTTTTAATTGAAGCGACAGTCGCCTAATGGCAGGACGCGGACCGCGAACTGAAAAAGGTCGTGGGTTCGAATCCACCATTCGACTACTGGCGTGAACCACTCGTAACACAAGCAATTTAAGCTTACCACGAGTGGTTAAGGGTATATTAGTAATGTTTGTAGCATTGTTAAATATTCTTTAAAAAAATTAATACTTTAGCATACAGTTTACCCACAATACTAAGCAAGCTGATACCACGGTAGTTTTTGCAGTCCTGCTGTGACCATTTTCCTTTATATATTGAAACAATAACTGCTTTCCCCCAGTCTTCCGGTACTCGCTTCAATTCCTAACATAAATTAAACAAGGTGTACAGCAGGCCTGCCACCACTCCCTCTCTAGCCCTTAGCATCTGGAGTGATACTTTATCATATCCAGCTACCTTACCTGCTTTCATGCTTTTCATTGCTTTCATTATTTCATCTACACTTATCTCTATACCCCTTTACACTTCTTTCGGAATTTCTAGTTCAACTCTACACTCATAAACATGCTTTCAAAGTATTCCTTCTGAAATAGAAATAGAAATAGAAACTTTTTTATTCAATGTAGATTATAAAAATACTTATTGAAAGTCACTTTTTTAATTTATCACTGGCTCGCAAAAAAAAACCTCTGTCCTGGGAAGAACCAGCAAGAAACCCAGCGGGACTATTTTTTTTTAATAATAGCTTACAATCATGTTTACAATCAACAACACAAGACAAATTAGAAATAGCTTGGTAGCGATCACCCTTCCCAGGGGTTATTATCATCTATAAATTCCTTAATATTATAATAACCCTTTTTATACAAACTTAGTTTAATAACATTTTTGAACTTTGTGTATGACAAATTTTGTATATTTTCTGGGATTTTGTTGTAAAAGCGTATACATCGCCCCAAGAATGAATTACTGACTCGGTGGAGTCGAGTAACTGGTACTACCAGCTTGTGTCTGTTCCTAGTATTTATAGAATGAATATCACTTATTTTCGCAAAACTACTTTTATTTTTGTGTACGTACATTACATTTTCATAAATGTATTGAGAGGCCAGAGTTAATATATTAATTTCTTTAAATTTTTGTCTCAGTGACTCTTTTGGTTTTAAATTATATATTGCTCTAATGGCCCTCTTCTGTAAAATAAATATAATTTCAGTGTCAGTCGCGTGTCCCCATAGCAAAATACCATACGACATAATGCTATGGAAATAACTGAAGTAAACTATTCTAGCTGTTTCAACACTGGTAAGAGTTCTAATCTTTTTTTACAGCATATGCTGCAGAACTAAGTCTGCTAGCTAGTTTTGATATATGGGGGAGCCATTGAAGCTTTGCGTCCAGTGTGATTCCAAGAAAAATGGTGGTATCAACAAGACTCAGTTCCTCCCCATTTAAAATTACATTAGTATTGACATGTTTAACATTAGGAGTTACGAATTTCATACATTTAGTTTTAGTTTCATTCAAATGCAAATTATTAACATTAAACCAATAAACTAACTTAGCTATAGCATTATTTACTTCGTCGTAATTTAATAACTGTCGTTTTAATTTGAAAATTAATGAAGTATCATCAGCAAATAATACTATATCAATCATGGTTATCCCCTACTATGTAAGGTAAGTCATTAATATATACAAGAAACAGAAACGGGCCAAGAATTGAGCCCTGAGGCACGCCCATTTGTACAATCGACCCGGAAGAACTCATACTATTAATAACAACTTTTTGTGTTCTGTCACTTAAATATGAAATAATTAATTTAAGAGCATCATTTCTTACACCGTAGTGTTGAAGTTTCCTGATTAATGTTTCATGGTGAACACAATCAAAGGCCTTGGATAGGTCACAGAACAAACCCAAAGCATCCTGTGAATTCTTCCATGCATTAAATATATATTTAATCAGCTCAACACCAGCATCAGTTGTCGAGCGACCCCTTGTGAAACCCAATTGATTTTTATGAAGTAATTTATTTACATTAAAAAAAATTAACAATTGATCAAGAATAATTTTTTCAAAAATTTTACTAAGTGTTGGCAGTACAGAAATAGGTCTAAAATTAGCGGGGTCCAATGTACTACCAGATTTAAATAAAGGTATTACTTTACTATGCTTCATTAAATCAGGAAACACACCAGATTTGATACTACTATTAAAAATAATAGATAGTTGAGGTGCGATTGTATCTATTATAGACGCAATAACTTTAACAGAAATCCCCCACAGATCGGCGGTTCTCTTAATATCAATAGTCTTAAAATATTTTACAATATCTTTTGATAAAACTTTATGAAATGTAAAATTCTTTGTACACACATTTACATTTTGTTTAAGTAATGATTCGGCGACGGTAGGAGAAGAATTCAGTGACTTAGTGGTTAAGATCGGAATATCAGTAAAATATTTCTCAAAAACCATTGCAACGTCCTGATCAGATTTAGTTAATTTATTGTTAAAACTTAACTGGTAGTTTGAATTGCGAGAGTTGACCTTACCAGTTTCACTATTAATTATACTCCATGTCATTTTAATTTTATTAGAAGCAGTCTTTATTTTGTTGCTTAAATACAATGACTTGGCTAAGGAGCACACTCTTTTAAATATTTTGGAATATTTTTTTACATATTCCCTAAATTCGACGCTAGGATTATATGACCTTTCATTGTAAAGTTCATATAACCTTTGTCTACTCTTATGGACTCCTACCGTCGCCCATTCATTAAATGCTTTACGATTATTCAAGGAGAATGTTTTAGAAGTAAAAGTATTATTAAATTCATTGCAAATGAGCTTAAATAATTTTGCATACAAAAAATTTGGATTATTTTGGTATGAAAGTAATGGAAGTTTTTTTACTATGTTACTTCTAAACTTCTCCAAGCGATGTGCATTTACTGGAACAAACACTACTTTTTTATCTACCTGCTTTTTGTGAACATAAGGTAATGAAACAAATTGTCCACAGTGATCAGAGCTCAATTTTTGAATAATACATTTATTGAACGGCTTAACATTTGTAAAAATGTTATCTATACATGTTGCACTAGATTCTGCAATACGTGTTGGCTCCAAAAATAAATTAAAAAGACCATAAGATTTAAACAATGATCTAAATTTAATATTAGTGGAGGAAGCTTCTAGGAGATTGATATTAAAGTCTCCACATATTACAACAGATTTATTCTGTTTATTAAGCTTAGTGAAAACTTCCCCCATAATTTTTTCAAAAGTATCATATAATGAACATGGGGGTCTGTAAACGCTCACAACAATGAGGTGCTCAAACTCAACACATGCCATTTCTACAGTTCGCTCAACAGAGAGGCTCACAATATCTTTACGTTCTTTATATGATAATAATTTACTAGCTAAAATTAAGGAGCCACCTCTTAAAATCGTTTCTCTATTGAAAGAACTGAGCACCTGGTGATTACTAAAGTTAAACATTAAATTATGAGCTTTTAACCAATGTTCAGTAATACATAAAATATGAATATTGTTGCTATTTAAAAACAATTCAATTTCTAGCTCTTTGCCTATCATGCCTTGTATATTCTGATGCACCAGGTGTAAACATCTTCAATTAACATTCTATCTCTTTAAATTTGAAACTTCGTCACGCAGAATACATACATACGTTTTCGTCTCGTATAGCAATCATTCTAAGCTGTTTCGAATGTCCCCTGGCAGTTCTTACGAGTTTCCAGGACATTTTAATATTTGCCTGGAAGTTATCATATATCCTTCTATGATTCTAATGCCTTCTTTCTTGCTTTTTCCTTTCAAATACTTCTTTTACTCTCTTATTTAGACGTCTTAAATTCTGCCTTTTTTCTTTCAGTCTCATCATTTATACCGCCAGAATTACCAGCTTTGGTTGCTCGTAAATCTAGCCATGCTCTCTTCTTTGCTTCAACTTCCATCCGTACCTCATCATCTCACCATAACGTATTTTTTCTATTCATTTGTTCTCTTACTTACACCACATACTACGGTGGCTGCATCCACCAAACCTTTCTTAACATTATCCCACACAGTATTCAAGTCTAAATCATTCATACACAACTCATTCAAACACTTAATATTTTCGATCAGTCTAAATTTATACTTCTCTTTCACATCTTCATCTTGTAACTTCTCTATTCTTCTACGCAATAACGCAGTGGTAGACACAGATGTCCGATGCCGCCAACGCTTAAATAAAACACTAATCCGACATAAGACCAAATAATGATCCGTTCCTAGGTTGAACCCCCGGTAATCCCTTGTATCTACCACTGTGCTTCGCATTCTTTCATCTACAACTATTATATCTATCATGCTTCTATCATCATCTCTTTCCCATGTATACGTGTGAATCTTCTTATGACGAAAAAAAGTGTTCGACACAAAAAGATTCTTTTCCACACATACGGTGAGGAGGTCTTCACCATTCTCATTTAAACTTTCATCACCAAACGTTCTCCTATCTTCTATATATCCTTTGATAACCAGACCTCTTCATCCCAACCCTTCCATTAAAGTCTCCTAAAATAATAATATTTTCATTTTCCTTACATTTCATCAACACCATTTTTACCATATTCCAAAACTGCTCTCGGATATAAGTGGTCTTAGACATATCCGGGGCGTACACCCCTAGCACAAACAGCTTCTTTAAGCCCACTTTTGTTCGTATCTATAGCAACCTAGGGCTTATACATTCATACTCTTTCACATACTGACCCACTCTTTCTGAAAGGATGGAACCGACTCCCTGGCAAGCCCGTTCGGTCTCGTCTACACTAGACCAATACGCGGTATACGTGCCATGTGCAGTGGCATCCTTTCCCTTTCGTTTCGTCTCATTTACACATAACACATCTATTCCTCTGTCATTCATCATTTCGCATACTTCATCCATCTTATCATTCATTGCTCGACATACATTCAGCGTAGTCAGACGGGCTTCCGCAATCCACTTTTCGCCCCTCCGGGAGAGAGAACGTGACGGGTAGTGAACCTCGACGCCGGTTTTACTCCCGGAGATTCTTCGCATCCCTGCCCCTGAACTGAACAACGAGCGAACCTGCGAGTGATCATGTTCGCTCTAACAGACAATGTTCTGCGCTCTCTCTCTATGTCAGCATCATCTTTCAGGTCAAAGGATATTGTATGGCCCAGGTACTTAAACGGAAGCACCCTTCTTAACAGGGTACCGTATAACTTAATGGGTGGTGCATATGAGGGCAAGGCTTTCGACATTATAATAGTTTAACGTTAATAATTTGCATTTAAATGGTACTAAAACTAAATGTATGAAATTCCATAACTCTAAATGTCAGACATATAAATGCTAATGTAATTTTAACTGGGAGGGGAAGCTGAATCTTTTTTATTGAAGAATGCACTAGTTTTACTTGTAATACCGGTGAAATCTAATAGATAGTCACTTTAAATTTGTTTTCAGGTTTCAAATTATTAGTATTCCCGATAGATTCGGTAAAACTAATATAACTATTGTAATATGTTGATTATAAAAAATAAATCGACATGAATTTCTTTACGTTACGCGAAAATTTGTGATTGGCCCATTCTCCATACAATAAGAAATTGTCTCTTTTTAATGATACGCTTTAGAATAGAAAATTTTGAAGCTCATCGTCTAATGAAAATACAATTCAACAAAGCGGTATCGTATGTACAACACTTCACAAAAGCGCTATCAACATTATTTGTATATTTCACATTTGCATGTCAATTTAATCTCAGACATAAAGAACAGACTTTATCTCATTCTTTCGCAGGCTGAATCCTATAGACGTATATGCTTATCTCTTTTTAGTGTCGCTTTTTCGTTTCGTCGGTTTCAAATTATAAAGATTTTAAAGAAGTTGTTACTTCAAAGACTAGATTTTTTAAACGTTAGATCATAAAGTAGTTTAGGAAGTTCGTTGTTGCGTGTGCAGGTTTGCGAAGCGCACGGAGATATGGGAGGAGGCGCACGCGGAGCTGGCGCGGCTGCTGCGGGGGGGCGGGGAGCCGCCGCTGCTGGCGCTCTACTCCATCCCCGACAACACGTGCCGCCTGCTGCTGTGACGCACGCGCGACGCACACCGACCGATTTATAACATTGGTTCCCTTTTAAAAAGCGTTATTGTTACCCCACACGAGTATTTTTCCTATATCGTGGAGGAAGTTTACATACATATATTGCACAAGGACAAACATCCAGACCCCCAAGTGAACAATTATTCCGTACTACATAAATACCAGTATCCATCGTTAAAATCTCGAAAATTATAATTGTTGGATAATTCTCGAAAGTAAAATATACCAAGAGTAATATAAATATTATAGGTAATTGTAAATATAGCCAAAGCTAGTTTTTATATTCTACACAATTGTATATAAGAAAAACTTTTTATACAAAATAAATGTACTTTGTTCTTAGAAATCGTTTCATTATGCTGTTTCGTAAAAATCCGTGACACACTGACACAAAAAAAAAAAAACAACAAATAACAAAGTAATATTCTGTAAACAGGATGCAGATTTTAGTAATCTTTTGTCATCTTATACGTGGTATAGACATGCTGCAGCTTTATTAATTGTATAGTAGTAGCACAAATGGGTTGACTCGACTGTGGAAGACCACGCTCTCACAGAATACCAGCGCAAAATAGCAGCTTAATGCTGCTGTGTTTCATATGATAAGTGTAGAAATCCGGAGACCCTCTTTTACTGGAAACGAGGCATTCCATCTTAGTCTTTTTTTATTTTATTTTATTTGATTTGATTATAAGGAACAGCAAACAGCTACAAAATACAGTAATATCTAAAATAAAATAACATGATGTATTCACAATAATGTAGCCCACAACGCTATCCACATATTACTTACAAAGTTAATTAAATTGTCGCGGACGCTGAATAAAAACTTAATAACTAAAAACTAAAAAACAGAGAGCCAAAATAATACTATTTTTACATTTTTAGTTTTTCAAATATAGATCTTTTAAAAGCAAGAATATTCGGTGTAAACAAATCTATGTCACCGTCATTGAAAAACTCGTTAAAGGAATGCATCATACGGCGAACTGGCGCGCGCAAGCCGGTATTTGTACGACATGTACTGACGGCGAACAAGTTACGAGTGCGCACAGCGCGTATATGAGCACTTCTAGGAACTACGAAATTTAAATTGGAAACTAACTCAGTACTGCTAAATTTATTGTTTACTATTTTATACAATGTTATAGCTTCAAGATATTTACGTCTACATTCAAGCGACAAAACACCAAACTCTCTCAGCAATGGGATACGAGACAAGTAAGATTTATGGCATCTATAGTACATGGCACGCAAAAACTTATTTTGGACTTTCTCAATAGCTTCTTTGTATACTTTATAGTAGGGATTCCATATAGGTATAGCATATTCAAGCTGGGAACGAACAAGAGTTTTATAGAGGTATAAGTATGTAGTTGTTCGTTTGAAGTCAGTAGAAGATCTCATAACAAATCCGTACATTTTAAAAGCTTGTTTGACTATTTTATCAATATGGATGCTTAGTTGTAGCTTAGAGTCCAACTGAATCCCCAAATCCCTTACGTCTGTCACTTTGGCCAAGGACTTTTTACAGAGGATATAATTAAACCAGACAATATTTTTCTTTTTTGTAAAGTTTATATAGTGACATTTTGGAATGCTCAATTGTAATTTATTAATGTTGCAATATGTTGTCAATCTGTCAAGGTCGCTTTGGAAAGATATACAGTCTTCTATATTTTTAATAGTTTTGCAGGCTTTCAGGCCGTCGGCATATAACAGGAAATTGGAGTTAAGAAAACATTTGTCTATATCATTAACAAAAATAATAAATAACAATGGTCCAAGAATGGATCCTTGAGGAACGCCCGATGTAACCAAAACGTCTCTTGACTGATATCCATTTATTACAACTTTTTGGGAACGGTTTTGAATATAACATGCAAACCAGCGCAGCAAATTACCACGAATACCATTGAATGCAATCTTGTTAAGAAGAATCTCATGATCCACCTTGTCGAAGGCTTCTTAAAATCTGTATATACAGCATCTACTTGAAAGCCATCATCAACTCTTGCAAATAAATTATTCATAAAGGTAAGTAGATTACTAGTAGTAGATCTATGTTTAACGAAACCGTGTTGTTCTTCAATGATAGCCCTGTGTAGAATCGGGTAAATTTGGTTGTGGACTAATTTTTCGAGTACCTTCGACAAGACGGAGAGGATAGATATAGGGCGATAATGTTCAACATCATGTTTTGACCTACTTTTATGAACTGGAGTTATATTTGCATGTTTCCACCTCCTAGGGAAAACACCCTCTGACAAACACTTATTATAGATAATGTGCAAAGGCTTATAAATATTTTCAGCAGTTTGTTTGAAAAAGAGTGGAGGAAGGCCATCTGGACCGGGACCCTTGGAAGTGTCTAAATTTTTGAGTTCATTTAGAATTTCAGTTTCAGTGTAGTAAATATTAGAAATTAAAATATCGTGACTTGAGGTACAAGATGGAGGCTGCCAATGCGAAAGAGAAGGGGGAGAGGACTCAAACACTGATTGAAAGAAGTCAGAGAACATATTACATACTGTCTCGGGGTCACTGGATTTAAGGTGATGGTAATGCAAAGTGGACGGAATTTTAGTCTCAGTTTTGCGACTTGATACATAGGTCCAATAGTGTTTTATATTTTAGTTATATTTTCCTCTACAGTGTCCATATACCTACGATAGCATTGTTTGCATTGGATCTTAAATGTATTTCTGTATTGCGAAAATTTTACGTAGTCACTTGGGTTTTTGTATTTCTTCCACTTAGTCCAGGCTTTTTGTTTACATTTAAATATTTTAATCAGAGGACGTGTAAACCAGACAGGAAATCCACCGGGGCGAGAACTAGAACGTGGTGCATGTTGTTTTATGATGTCATCTATGGTCATATAAAAGGTTTCAATGCAGGCTTCAGATGGAAGCGTTTGCAGTAGTTCCGTCCAATTTGTTTTTTCAAGCTTGGAATTAATGAGGTCAAAATCTGCTTTACGGAAGTTATACTTGGTTAGAGTGCGCCTTTTCATTTGTTTATACGTCTGATGCATATCAGTAATCGCAATGAAAGGTGGATGATAGGAATCAGGAGGAAGTAGTGGATCCGTTGGGGCTCTAATTGTAGATGAGGTGTTAGAGATGAAAAGGTTCAGTAGTTTACCATTAGAATTAAAAATTCCATTATATTGCGATGCATTTAGAAATGCCATAAAATTCAACAATAAGGAATGTGTATAGGCGGATCCAGATCCATTCAACGGTAAAGGTTGGTTACAATAATCAGAAGTGGAGGATGATGATGGTGGAACCCATGTCATATCAGGAATATTATAATCACCAATCACATAAAAGCTATCAATAAGAGGATCATTAAGGCAATCAAGTAACAGGTCAAAGTGTTTTTCATATGCATCCGGGGAGCTGCGGGGCGGAATATACACTGCACTAGTTACATGTTTCCTAATTTGGCTTGAATTAGGAATTTCGACCAGTAAACATTCAATATGCTTAGATTGCAGAGATTTATCCGGGTTTGAGGTGTTAAATATAGCAGGTTTCAGTCCACGCAGCACCGCCACCAAAACACCACCACCATCCTGTTTGTCGGTAGCTAAGCAGTCTCTGTCACATCTGTAAACCACGTACCTCTGATCTATAAATTCGCCGTTGCCAATGTCCGGAAGCAGCCAGGTCTCAGTGAGTACAATAACATCATAATTATTAGATAAGGTATTCATGTAAAGTGTGTTTAATTTGGTCCTTATACCTCTACAATTTTGATAATAAATAATAAGATGATTTGTTTGAGTCGTGTTATTCATTTAAAAAAAGAGCATTGTATTATGTTTGTTTTACTAAGATAGTGTCGAGTAACACGAGTTATTTTTAGCATAAATTTGTACCTTATTGTACAGTAGAAAGCCAGATTGTAATGGTTAGTATCTGATGAGAATAAGATTTGTGTTTTAATTTTAAAATTGAAAAATCGTGAGAAATTTTTCTGATTGCTCAGACAGACGTGTAAGTCGCTCGTTTGTTCTTTTAAGCTAGCATTGAGAAAACTGCAGTCAGTGCAGATGAGTACATCAATCAAATACATAAAAAGGTAGTAAAACGTTATAAATATAATTACGACTAGACTTTTCGAATTAGTACAATCACTTCTTTTTAGTGATTCGAAGTTTTTTGAGGTCGTCTTCTCCTCGGATGACCAGTGCTGGACTGTCGTCTTTCTCTCTAACAAGAATGGCTGAGTTTTTGATCCAGCAGTACTTGTAATGAAGTTCCTTTGCAACCTCCCGACATTTACGAAATAACAGTTTCTTCTGTAGTGTAAGGTGTTCATTCAAATATATAGTGGTAGATTGGCCCTGAATGCCGAGCTGATCAGACCTCAGTGATTTTGCTTTACGATATGCTGCAATTATATTGTCCCTCTGTGTACGTGTGCTGAATTTAGCAATAATGTTTTTAGGTCTATCATTTGTGCTGTGTGCGTGAGGAACCAGATGTATCGACACTATGTCTGCCTTTGAAATGGGGAAGCGGATCGCTGTTCCAATGGCTTCGATGATACCTATAAGGTTTTCATTTCTACGCTCCGGTACGTTACAGATTTCAACATTTGTCTGCCTGGCTTGTTGTTCCAGGGAGTCGATTCTGTACTGTAGTCTTGCAGTTGCTGATGTGGTCTGTTCACTAGCAACACGTGCGATTTCATCGACTCTTTGTTTTAAAGTATCATGTTCGTCAGATTGAAATTGAATGGAGTTTTGAATGGACGTTAATTCTATGTTTATATTAGAAACATTTTGTCTCAGGGTGGCATGCTCCTCTCGTAGAGACTTAATTTCAGTTTGGATGTCACTTAAGGTATTTTTAATTTGCTACGTGTTACTTGTACTATAACACTTTGTATATTTGGGAACGAAACTTGAAGTTTAGCGCCAGTTTACAATTTTTATTCGCAGATTATTCATTTAACGTCTCGATCGTTACACAGCGCGCGACGGATTGAGTAGAGTCCTCAGGGGTGACAACGTATCTGTGTTTTGATTTTTAATCGAAGATAAATGTAGATGTCTATTGGCCGCAGCATCCACTTACCATCAGGTGGACTGTGTGCTCGTTTGTCACCCTTATTCTATTAAAAAAATCACCTTTATGATTTCATTAGTGACAATTATCGCTATTATCATATAGTATAGTATGTATTGGCGATGGTGTGATTAGGGAGAGACCAAAATCAAAATACACCAGTGTGCATGTAATGTGCATGTGTAGGTGACAAATATTGTTGCAATATGCGTTAATTTTTGATACCCATTGCAGTACATTCGCGTCTTCCGATTTCACGCAGATAATGTTAATGAATATTTTACCCAACTACAGCGAAGCCAAAAGAATGGTTATAATTTTAGAAGGCTTTGTATGCATGTATGTTCATCTGTTCCCCAAGATCAAAGCTATTCATCGTATTGTTACGAGCTTGAGGTTCGTGACAATAAAAATTGCCGATAAAATTACCTAAATTAACACTTTAATTTACTTTACACAAATGAAAACTAAAAACACTAATAATTAAACACACTAATTCACTTAATTCCGCTCCGAAGCTTCGCTTGTGTCGCCGAGTTCAACTCTACTACTCCGATCGCATCTTGCAGCGCCTACTTATTTAAATTAGCAAAGAAATATCCAGAATGTTCAAGTAAACACGCGCAAGGTACCGAGCGTTCGAGTATCGACTAGGCGCTGTCGGTTGAGTGATTTGTGATGTCATTTTCTCAATGCTCCCCTCGCTCTCGTTCCTGACACTAGATGACGCTAGTGTATCGTCGACTTGAGCGCGTAACACTGCCCCCTCCTAAGACATGCTCGTCCCGAGCATTATCGGCCCCATAATAACGCGCCAAGTGATTCACATGGACGATCTTAGGAGTCCCTCTTGCGCCTTTCTGTAACGGCTCCGCAATGTCAAGGGCTGTCCTATCCCGTGGTGCACCAACATTGTACAATTTCGGTGCTCCTCTACTACGTGTCCGAGGTCCCCGCACGGCCGCACAACTTGTACATGTACGACACCAATCCTCGACATCGTCACGATAATGGACCCAGTAAAACTGTTCTCGGACCTTCAGTAGAGTTGGAGTTCCCAGATGGACTCTTGAACGACCATTATGGCATAACTGTAGAACATTCGGCACTTTAGCTTTAGGGACAACCATTTGCAAACGACAGCTGTCTCTTCGACCATTGTCCCATTTACGGCACAGGAATCCATCCTGAATCAGCAAGCTGTCCCATTGGGCCCAATAGCTTTTCGTGGTTGAACTCATCGCTGAGACGTCCCTCCACTTAGGCTTGGTAGCACGGGCCTTCATCCATCCCAGAATCGGCTTGATGTCCGGATCTTCCTGCTGTGCATGTCGTAGGTTGTCCTTCCACCCGTTGCTGAGGTGGTCTGTCCTGAGCATCCTCACGGATACCACCTCCTTACTCTCTTGCATACTACAATGGTTGCAATCTTCAGGACAAGGTCTTCTTGACAATGCATCTGCGTTGCCGTGAGATTTCCCGCTGCAGTGTCTGATAGTAAAGTCGTATTCCTGCTGCTGCTGGGCGGTGCTGTTAGCCGCACTTCCTTTCTGAGACCGTTCACCTTCCCTTCGTAGGGTGTGCTCAGGGCAGCTGGACCGAAGATGGCCCCTTTCCCCACAGCCATAGAACCTAGGGCTGTATCTTTTATTGTGGTCGCGAACCGTAACTGCTGTAACCTCCCTAGCGTGAGGTGAACGATGATCCTGTCGCCGCCAGGCAGTGTCGTTAGCTGCACTACCCTCTCGAGATCGATCAACTCTCCTTTCCACGGTTCGCTTAGGGCAGCTGATTCGAAGATGGCCTTTTGCCCCACAGCCATAGCACCTAGGGCTGTATCCTTTGTTGCGGTCGCGAACTGTAGCTGCCGCAACCTCCCTGACGCGATGGGAACGATGATCCTGCCGCACGGCTTCCACTTCCAGTGCATGGGCCAAGGCGTCCTTAAGCGTCTCGTGGTGCCCGAGCCTCACAGCAGCTCTGACTTCCAGGTCGCGGATGCCGTCGATGAATGTCTGCACCAGGTTCCCTTCAATGAGCGCAGGTACAGACCGGTATGCTTTTCGCACCAGCTTCTCCACTTCTAGAGCCCACTGCTGCAGGTTTTCGTTGATGCGCTGCACACGATCTTTAAGCTGCGCACGAAAGACGTGTTCCAGGTGAGCGTCGCCATATCTCGCCTCCAATGCCTCAAGGAGTTGCTCATAAGTCACTTCCTCACCGAGAGCTTCCAGGACTGTTAAGGCCTGGTCGCGCAGGCCTAGTGTGAGAGCAGTCATGGCCTGACTTTTATTCCAGCCGTTCGCCTTCATAACAGCCTCGAACTGGATTTTGTAGGCTGACCAGGAAGAGGTACCGTCGAACGGTGGCACCTTGAACCCACGTAGCGAAGGTGTTGTCGCTACTACGGGAGCTGTAGCTCCATCTCCAAGTTTGAGTTCGTCCAGTGATTTCTTCATGTCAGCCATTACGTTGTCAACCCGATTGTTTACTTGGTCGATTCGGGTTTCAGCTTTCTCGATTCGGTTTTCAGCTTTCGCGATTTGGGTTTCAGCTTCCGACAGGCGTTTGTCATGCTGAGCAACCCTATCCTTCACCTCCTTTATCTCCTTCCCGAAGGTAGCGTGAAGGTCCTTCATGAGGAGCATCTGTTCCTCCTGTCGGCGGGCCTGTTCCTCTTGTCCGCTCTGCAGCTGCTCTTTCAACTGACGGACCTGTTCCTCCTGTCCGCTCTGCAGCTGCTCTTTCAACTGACGGACCTGTTCCTCCTGTCGGCGAGCCTGCTCCTCCTGTCGGCGAGCCTGCTCCTCCTGTCGGCGAGCCTGCTCCTCCTGTCGGCGAGCCTGCTCCTCCCGTCGGCGAGCCTGCTCCTGCAGCATCACCATCAGGGCGCCTAAATCAGGTGCTGCAGATGCAGGAGCTACTGACGAACCGGCCTCCGTTGCCGGCGGCTGGCCCTCCGACGTCTGCGGCGTTGCACCACCAAATCTTCTCTGGTCCGTCTCATGCTGGCGTTGACTGCGGGTATGAACACCCTCCGTTTCCTCCTTATGTAAAATCGGCATGATTTTATCCCACTTCTGACACCAATTGTTACGAGCTTGAGGTTCGTGACAATAAAAATTGCCGATAAAATTACCTAAATTAACACTTTAATTTACTTTACACAAATTAAAACTAAAAACACTAATAATTAAACACACTAATTCACTTAATTCCGCTCCGAAGCTTCGCTTGTGTCGCCGAGTTCAACTCTACTACTCCGATCGCATCTTGCAGTGCCTACTTATTTAAATTAGCAAAGAAATATCCAGAATGTTCAAGTAAACACGCGCAAGGTACCGAGCGTTCGAGTTTCGACTAGGCGCTGTCGATTGAGTGATTTGTGATGTCATTTTCTCAATGCTCCCCTCGCTCTCGTTCCTGACACTAGATGGCGCTAGTGTATCGTCGACTTGAGCGCGTAACAGTATATTGACAAATTAGATATATTTAAAAGCATTGATCCCTTTCGAGGGTTTTAAGTCGAATGAAGTCACTTAAAAACTAAAATGGCGGCATATTGCGGACATATAATGAAACATTGAAATATATACAATATTAAAAGCTATAACAAAGCAAAACTCATACTAAATCCTAAATTATCACACAGTACTACTCCAATGTATGTATCCAATTAAAGGTGTCATTCAGAATATTCTCGACATTTCGAAAATAAATTTTAATATTAGTATTTATTAGTTAAAAAAAATTATAAACTAAAGTACTCAACCAACTTACAGTCCACCTGACTACGGTACGTGGCTACTGCAGCCCATGGCAACTTGCAGCTGACTTCAAACTAAGAAGGTCTTTGTTACCTCTACGGACTGAGATGGAAAGCCTTACAGCCTGTATTTATACCGTTCCTAGGCAAGAGGATAACTACCCAGGACTTCCCAGACAGAAATGGGTTTCTATAGATAGGGTAGTGGATATTCTTACACTGCAACACACGCTGCACCTCTATGAGAAAAAATAATTTCTTCAAAATACTTGCTGCATATAGTCTAATACTTTTTTGGGTGACCCATTCCAACATCAATATTTCGTTAAATTCAGCATCCACTTACCATCAGGTGGCCTGTGTGCTCGTTTGTTACCCTAATTATATCAAAATCTAATCGTATGATGAAAATAATTTTATGTTACGATTAGAAGAATATTTAACTACGGAGTCCTGAAAAAAAAATTTTACAAGTTGAATAAAGTTGCATGCAATGTGTACCCATGCCTGTTAAGGACATATCGATAAGATATTGTTGCGCGCCACAATTAATGCCCGGTATATGGCTGGTGATTATTAGCGCCATCTAGTATCGAAGAGAAGAACTAAACTTTCTAGAAAACTCCACACTCGAATTTTCTACAATATTATCGAAAACGTCAATCTTAACAAAAGTGAGGTAAAATTACCAGAATTTTTAGCAGGATTTCTTTCTTAGGTGAGTTATGTTAAAGGTACTACGTACCTCATCATAGTTAATTACTTCAATTAAACACTAATTTTTACTTTAAGAACTGTGATTTTGCAAATACAAGTGCGATTTATTTTGTTCACGAATGCCGCCACGCCGATAGCGTGTACTTGAAGGTCTAGCATTTCTTTCTATCTCTAACATACGCGTACACTACGCTCTTTCTCTGTTGAATTGCCAATATATTATAACGTCGCTTTATACTAAATCTATATTTTATTAACAAATCGAAGTAGTGTGCGGTTTTTCCAGATTTATGGAAAGTCGCTATTGTCAAACCAAGGAAGATCAATCCTCTTTCAATTCAATACTTGCGACCAATTAGCTTATTACCTTTACATTTCCAAAATACTAGAAAAAGTAGTTTGCAATCCCGAACGTGATAATCGATCGACAATTACTCTTGGCTAAGTTTGCATTCTAATAATTTGATGCTAAGGGGGTAAATTAGTTTGACAGTTGTCTCACTGGAAGACAGCAACGTGTGCAAATCATTAAAAGTGACGTTACTAGGGTTCAATCAGCACCGCATGAATGTTACAGGAGGCGTCTCTCAAGGCTCGATATTTAGGCCTGTTCTATTCATGCTATATTTTGCTGATATTATTTGGAAAATTAATCACCATCATTACCACCTTTATGTCAATGAGCTGTAAATGTATCATTCCACCATAGCATTACCATTGGAGTTTCTTCAAGCTATTCACAAAATAAATTACGATTTAGAGGCCATTTGTGGTTAGTCAAAAATAATTTCATTACTTCTAAATCCTGACAAATCAGTTTAAGTTTACATCCCAATAGCTTTAAAAATTGGATGCAATCATATTGAACAAATCTCCGAAACCAGAAGCGTTGAGCTTGAAAATCACATGTCACAGTGTACAAAACTGCTTGAGATTACAAATCTTCTAAAAAATGCTTGCAAGCACTACTACACTAAGTAGAATTTAGAAGCTCATACATCGTGTACAGAATGCATTTGCGAGGTTCTGCTTACACGTACCACCTCGTATCCATGCTACTCCTTTTCTTAATAATGCATGCCCATTAAAAGTGTATCGCATCGAAAATTACATCTTGCTATGATGACAAATTAGTGTGGGTAACAATCACTGCGTCTATTGTTATATAATAGAAGGTATATTCCTTCTATTATCAACAATTTAAACTGTTTAATTGTTGATAATGTATATCACACTGTTCACATTATACTTAGTCTTATATTGAACTATTTCTGTTTTATTTATGTCTGCACTGTTTTATGACATGCTCTTAATAATATCGTAATTTTGATTTCTTTGAAATTTACTATTACTTGACGTAAATTGTAAATTATGAAATAAATATGGAGGACAGTATATTTAAATAATTGTTCTTTGGTTCTGCTATACTGTATAATCCTAAAGTATGTTGGGTTTAACATGTACCAGATAAAAATAGTGTAATGCTTTCATTTAGACATTGAGGAAGTGCCCTCCAAGATGTAATGTTTTTGGTGTTGGTCTTTGACGGTCGCCAGTAAAGGCGCCATAGACACGAATACTGGCTGCACGAATGGAACGAGGGAAGGCAGGGGCAGTGCGGCAAATGAGTGGGGCGGGGAGGGGTGGCCGTGCAGCGAGGTGAGTGCGTAGGCGGCCAGCGCCACGGCGGCGACCAGCAGCGCCCACACCGCCAGCACCAGCAACACCAGCAGCGCACGCAACCGCCGCCACGGCATCGCCTCGCCGTAGCGCGACCCCTCGTACGACTGTGCCCTGGCGCACACGATACGACACTTTTAGCATTAACAATTTTAGTAGTTTTATCATCAATCTGCCAAGAACTAAAAATAATTTTAATTTTGTCGAAGATATAGAATCACAGGTTTACGCGTTAGTCCAGATACACAGAGTTATAAGGTGGTAAATGAGTATAAAGAAAATCATTGCACATGAACAAAAATATATGTTTTTTTTCTTTAAAAAAAACCACACAAAGATGTTCTCCTGTATCGTGAGGGCAATTTATATACATAAATTTTCAAAGACGAACATACAATTGTTTGTAAGCCTTTCACAGATTTTTTTTCTAGAGATTCAAACCTGCGGCTCAGCATTGCAACTCATTGCTAAGCCACTGCGCCATGGACACGTAAAAAAATTTTGAACCTACAATATGCGATCTAGTAGCCAAGAACACTGACTACTAATCATGTGGTTTTCAGAAGAATATAATTATTCTCTTGCTTTCTATTTTTACCTGCGCCGGGAATGGAGTAACAACGGTTGTCTTTCTGGTTCCATATTAAAGTGATGCAAGACCCCGACACACCGCGGCTCGCGGTGCTAGAAACTGTGTGCCGGTCCGAACTTCGATGATGAACTGTAGAAAGTAAATACATTTTAATTTGCACTCGCGTGTAGGAGAATAGGGTTGGTTACGAGACGTAGTAGCGTGCAAAATAATAAGGCTAATTTCATTTATTTAAAAACCAAAATTCAGAGACATAAAATGCAGACCACAATATAGCTGTAGCATGAATCTACCATGTAATAAATACGATTAGTTCAATCAACTTTTACTAATACGAGAATAAAAACAGTTGTCATCTGTTGTAATATCTGTAAGGCGTTACACCTGGTGGGAATTACGAGTACAACGTTGCAAAAAGTGTCGCAACATGTATGGGAAATATATGTATATTGATATATTGTTTAATCATGTTTCAAACTTGAACAGGTTCATGGTCCTCGCATGATTTGAGTTAATCCAGGCAAGATAGGCTTAAAGTTCAGTTCTCGAATAAAAATAAAGTAAAATAACTTTTTCTTGATGTTTCAGCTTTTGAACGGTGTTCAGGTTTTATGCGTATTTGATGCGAAGGCAATATAAACTATTTTAGTCTTCCGTCTTCTCATAATATCTTTGTTAACAGTTCCACTGGAACTATCGGAAAACATCATTTTTCTTATCTATCCATTTTTAGTTATTTAAAATAAATAATAATAATAATTAAATTAATTTCAGCAAATAGAATTGGTTTACAGACATTAGTGGCCGGATTCTCCTTTTAAGCAAATAATGCCTGTACCAGGTGAATCCGCTCTTCCATATCAATATCTATATATTATATTATTTACATTATGAAATATGACATTACAAAGAAAAACTTAAAGACTAAAAGGGAATATTTACAGTTTTTTTCCTCAGATTATTGTTATTTGTTATATGTATGCGAAAGCGTGCGTGTGTATGTATGTGTGTGTATGTGTGTGTGTGTGTGTGTGTGTGTGTGTGTGTGTGTGCTTGCGCGTGTATGTGTTTGTATGTGAGTGTATGGGTATGGAGTGTACTATTTTACTGTATGTAAAAGCAGCTCAGTGTTCTCATAATTAAGTGACTCTAACCAATTTTTTACTACCTTTTTTACATTCGATATATTGTTTCGAATAAATATCAAGTTCTTTATTGATTTTGTTATAAATTTGAGACGAGCGACTATTATATTGAGTACTAGCAAACTTAGTTTTAGTTTGGGGTACTGAAGCCAAATTATTTTTTCTTCTTTTTTCCTTTTTTACTTGCATCGTAGGGTATATTTTTGTGTTTATTGAGTGTTATCTGTTTTATATACAGTTTCCTTACCGAAAGTAGCCCACTCTCGAGATAAAGCCTTTCCGTGGGGTATCTAATATTTTTGAAGTTCATAACTTTAATAAGCGCACGTTGTGCTCTCTCAACCTCTATAAACTTAGTTTTTGCCGCACCTCCCCAAACAGGAATACAATATTCCAAGACAGATTGAACCAAGGCGATATATATCTCATTCAGAATTGTTCTTGAGGTTTTCCGGTCACCATTTTTTTCATTATTACCTGGAACCACATGCCTTAATGATCTAAAGACCCAAATAAACTTTCTGGCTCTTCCGGCAACTTGCTCAAGCTGTGGGTACCAGGACAGTCTCTGATCCAATATGACACCCAGGTACCAGGTACTTTGTATGGGTAACTTTATTAATGATCGGGCAGTTGCAGTTACTATCCTGGGTGTTACAACAATCATGAACCCTTATACTAAATCTGTCATCAGGTTGGATTTTTATTGTAGATACTGAAACATATATAGTTAGTTTTATTTGTGTTCAGCTAGAGCAAGTTATATTTTAACCAAGTAGCTATTTGAACCATTCCATTTTCGGCACTATTTTTCACAGCTTTCCAGGAATTTCCAGAGAAGACGACTGCAGTATCATCAGCATAGGAGAAGATTTTTGCGTTATTTATTTTTAGGCTACAAAGGTCGTTGATATATACAAGAAATAATGTAGGGCCCAAAACGCTTCCCTGTGGAACTCCGTATGTTATTTCTGCATCTTCACTTAAGTACTGTTCCAACTTTACTCTCTGCTTCCTATTAGAGAGGTAGCTTTTAAAAAGAGTTAATGGTGCTCCCCTTATACCAACCTTTTCCAATTTATTTACTAGGGACAGAGACGGTGTCAAAGGCTTTTTTGATATCAAGAAACACCGTTAAACATTTATTTTTATTATCAATTTCTTCAATTATTAGCGAGCTTAGAGAAGTTACAGCATCTTCTGTGGATTTACCCGTTCTAAATCCAAATTAATAAATAAAAAATAAGACAAAATATTATATTTATTTAAAAAATTTACTAAACGATTATTAATAAGCTTTTCCAAAATTTTTGATATGCTAGGTAATATGGATATGGGCCTATAATTATTCACTTCCGTCCTATCTCCACCCTTGTGTACCGGAATAATAATAGATTGCTTTAACAGGGTAGGGAATATCCCCTTATTAAAACAAAGGTTGGCAAGGTGAGTTATAATAGAAACGACTTCATATCTTACAAATTTTAAATACTTTGTTGAAATCATATCCCAACCTGGTGCACTGTTAGATTTTAGGCCTATCAAGATTCTATCCACTTCATCATGATCTGTGTCAAGGAGCATGAAGGAATTTCCCAGTGCAGGCGGTGTGTCAGAAAGGTTATATGAGTCATGCAAGGCAATATCTTTAATTTGTTGAGCAAGTTGTTTACCAATGTTAACAAAGTACTCATTAACAAAATTTGCTGCTTCGGTAGGGGTGGGCTTAGTATTTAATAATTCTGTGTTTTGGTTTTTCGATTGGTTCGAGTTTGTTATATTTTTTATATTTTTCCAAAGTAGCTTATTATTTGAAACTGATTTAGCAAGTTGTTCTCTTTCATATCTTCTTTTCAGCTTTTTAATTAAATTATTGCAGTAATTTCTATATCTTAAGTATGTTATTTTTAAAATTTCATTGTGTGGGTCTTTTCTTAAATTCTTTTGTAAATTATTTCTATTATTTATACACTTAAGAATACCAGTTGTAATCCAAGGTTTTATGATACGTTTACTCTTCGGAATTTCAATAGTAATAATATTGTTTTTTTTATAGAATTAGCTATATTATGCAAAAGAAGGTCAGTTAATACATTAGGGTCATAACATTCTAATAACTTAGCCAGATTACTTTCTTGTAGATATTTTCGAGCTTTGTCGTAGTCTAGTATAGATTTAGTTTTATTTGAAAATTGATTATATTTAATTTTGGATAAGCATTAAAATGTAGTAAAATGGTCTGTAATGGTGGTATGTAATATTGCTATGAAAGGCAGATCCTTTTTTACTGTCTGTTTTGAGCATAAAGTGATCCAAACAGTTGAGGTTCCTTGTAGGTAGCACATGTCCCGGAAGTATTTCAAGTTCTGCCAACATGTTAAGATAGCTCATTCTATTCTTATATTCTTGCGATGGCTCCATATTTTTAGGTCTAATATTGATATTTATGTCCCCAGCTATTATTATATTTTTATGCATTGATATTGTCTCAAGATGTGCACTAAGAGAAGCTTAAAAATTATCTATATTTGTATTTGATTGCGAACGATAGATGCATAAGAATATATTATTTGATATGTCTACTTGAATACAAGACACCTGTGCCAGTTTTATTTCTTTTACTTTATTAATATATCAATATCGATGTTCTCTTTGTTGTTGAATGGATGCCTGTTTACGGATTGAGGATGATGATTTTAATGTTCTTCTGAGGTGTCAAAAATGACAAAAACCAAAATGATAAAATTTGTTGCATGAATTAACTTAAATACTAAAAGTAAAGCATGACTATGTAAGATGTTTAGATTTCCGACGGACCCAATTTCTTTACACGCGCGTGCACAATATCTTCACGCATACACCTATTGTTTTGTTCAATGGGGGCAAAGGGCTTAGAGATAACATTTACAGTCATTGTACTTGCCATTCTTTGTCTCAAGGATTATGTAGGTACAATTCACTTTAGCGCGTAGATATAAAAGAATAAAAATAAACATTGTTTAAATACGATAATAAAACATTTAAGAGTCACAATCTTTATTTATTACATGGTAGAGTCATGCTACAGCTATATTGTGGTCTGTATTTTATCTGTCTCTGAACTTTGGTTCCTTATCGAAGATACACGCAGATGTCTATGGGCCGCAGTATACACTTACCATCAGGTGGACTGTGTACGCGTTTGTCACCCTTATTATATAAAAAAACTTAAATGTTTTACTTTAGATTTGATTAACTTATTCTTCTATTTATGTTTTATCACAGAACAACTCGATACAAGATTTTATTTCATCCAAATGTACTTGCGAGTACCTCGGATAATTATATAGCGCTTATTTATTCACAATTATCGACAAGTAACATTAAGATTTGGCGACTGGTCGCTGCTCAGCGCCGCCATTCACTCGATTTGTTTTGTAATTGATTTTTACACGTACTATTTACGTTCTTAGAATTTAATTTAAAACATAAAACGTGAGGTACACTAAAATTTTTACACTAATAAAAACAATTAACACGCGACTTCCCAGCAAAAATATTTTAATCAATATATGAGTTTCTTAATTCATCTATTATTTCCCATTTGTGCAACTCAAGATATACATGACCATAACGAACCATCTCGTAAACCACCACTGCCCTGGACTCTCCTGAGGGTAGCCCGCGTAAACTAAGAGTACCACGAATCAATCTGTAGACCCACAGCAACTAGTTACTAACTAAAAAATAAGTGAAAGTGATTAAATTGTATGTCAGGACTACAGACTCGATCTCTTACCTGTCGATCCTATCTGAGTATCCCGCGTCAAGCTAAAGTAGTATGCATAAGTATTTTTCTTCTAAAAATGTTTATTTCTTACAGTATACAATAACATTACAAAGTTGTAAGTAGTTTTAGGTCATTTTTATATGGAATTGTAACAAAAATTTTCTAATTCAAGTGCATTTCAAAAGTTGTTCGACTGTTACTTATTAACTTGTTTAGCCTACTTAGTTGTGATATTACTTTATCTTCATTATACTACTATTGTGCATACTTTTCATATTTACATATCCACAACGACATACCAGCTAGCAGGTACTCCATTAGGACGTGTCTAAACAATTCGAGATCTAGGCCTAATCATGGATAGTAATTTGAATTTCCATGAATATATTATTAAAAGAAGCGAATAAAAGTTTAGGTTTCATAATTAGAACTTCTTATCAGTTTAAAAATGTCCGTGTGATAAAACTCCTGTACAACGCCTACGTGCAAAGTAAGCTAGAGTATAATGCCTCAGTATGGAACCCATAGAAACCATGTATATAATGATGGTGGAAAAAACCCAACGTAATTTCGCCAGATATTTGTACAAACGCCAGTATGTGTACTACCCATTTCTATATCCTTCAACATTTGTATCGGGCATGGCTGGTTTGGATACCCAACAGTGTAGGCGGGAACTTATGCATATAATACTGTTGCGTGCCATAATTAATGCCTTTCACATGGCGGGTTATAAGTGCCATCTAGTATCAAGTAGCAGAAAGAAGGAAATGTTTCTAGAAAATTCGATGATAGAACTTTCGAAATTTCGTTTCGATTTCTTCTGTTTGTCCATAATTTTAGTTTTCTAATTTATTTATGCAATATTTATATTAGATTGTGCTCGAGTAGGTATTCAGTATTCACTCACGATGTTAAAAGTAAAACGAAGGAGAAACGTAATGATACGCTACAAGACGTCGTTGGGGGATCCCGGCGAACATTTTATCGCCACTAGTGCTACCACATTTAACGGTGGACACCAATAACGATCACCTCGCGCGCGAGCCTGAATTAATGCATCTACTGCTGGTGACCTACATTTTTTACGATATTTCGCGTTATACAATGAGTAGCCGAAATCTAAAAATTTGAGATGATTTATTGACGTAACGGACATCGAAATGAGTAGTACTAAAATGAAATAAAGTTGATCCACTATATTTACCAGTACTAAAAAGTTTATTGACATTAGCTTACTTACTCCTTATACAGCATTAATTTTTTAACCGTTCTTGAAAAAAATCTTGACTCGAATTCACAATAAAACGCATATCGATGAATAATAAAATTCACATATCGCTATCCGTCAAATTGACAACACTGCCAGCCCACAGAAATAATTTGGAGAAATTCCCTAGGTGTAACTTTAGAATTTCTCTCGACGGATTCGCCATGATTAAAGTCGGGTTGCAACCTGTCCACAGAAATCGTAATAATAAGACAATAGAAGTCATAGACGCGTGATCTTGTCGCAGCTATGATGTGTTGACGAACATCATTCATCATTTTGTGATTATGTTGCTCGGGGAACGTCATACGTGAATTTATGTTAATAATTGGTTACCAACCCTCCTGTTTTCCCAGGACATGTTCTGGTTTGTGTAGTGTCCTGGGATGTCCTGGATAGCTTTTAAGCAGCGTCCTTAGTTTTTAAAGCGCCCTGATAAGTTCATGCATTTTAAAATTCGCGCGCTACTTTTACAATTCTCTTACATTACGGGCGGCCTCACTATCTATAACATAGATATGAAGTGTGAACAATTTTATAATTATTTGTTAATTCAATCACAGACACTAAAGGAAATTGATGGTATTGAAAAGTATATTAAAAATAAATAAGTTTGTAATAGGTATTAGAATTTATTAGATACTATAACTAACCTAAGTTTAAGGAATTTGTTACAAACCAAAGTGTTTGTTTTATATTTTAATAACTAGTTTCAGCTCGTATAATTTTATTCAAATACTTTTTTTTAACCTATGATTAGTATCATTACTTGAATTTCATTTAACCTATTTTCACTACATATTAATTTAACTATTACAACTCTATTAAGCTCGAGTCAAATATACAGCGAACTGATAGCATGGCGAAGCGTTTTTATTTTGTTATATAGGTATGTTATCGTTTGAATCTACTCACATATAAAAAGCGAAAACGTACCGATTCTTGCATACGTACTGCATACGTTCGCCACGTTTTTGGTTCATTTCGGTTCGCAGTTAGGTTTGACAAGGTCTTTACTGCGTCCTGTTTTCAAACTGAATAGTCCTGGTTTTTCCCTCATAAAAACCTAGTTTTTTATATTTGGGATTGGCAACCCTATATTATTATAATCTAAGATGTTTTTAAACTTAATTACAATACTGAACTACAGCATAATCAGTTGTAAAAACTCATCAAGGACGTGTAATTCAATCAACAAAGGCATAGTATATCATCGGTAAATTGATTATTTACTAATTATCATTGTTTTAACTAACTTACATCTAGATGAACACTTTACTATGATATTTACCTACGTAAACTTTCATTTATTACTTTTCGCATTGTACAGTTACCATTGCTGATTTTGTTCTACCGTAATACGCAACGTTGACAAACTCGCCAAGCAATGTAATGTGAAACATTAGATATCATTGTGCATTGCGTATGTTTATAATACGGCTGCAGGCATCGGTTGCTTAACGAGTATTGTGGCGACATGAGTTTTGGAAGTAATCGAGCGCTAATTCATTTCTATTTTCTTATTATCACTCTTTCTGTGAACATGTCATATTTATTTTTAAATTGGGAGAAATTTTCAAAAGTTCAGTTTGATCGACATTTTCTGGTAAGGATTCGAGGCCTCCCTGAGCTTGAGGGCCCCGAGGGCACTGCCCCGCCTAGCCCCTAGGTAGCTACGCCACTGGTGTTCGCGTAGATTTAAGAAATCATTGGATAAACTGAGCTTAATGAGAACAGATGTGGAAAAGTACAGGTGCAACGAGGTGGATGTTAATGAGCGACATTCTGTAAGATATACTTACTTGCTGAGTGATTAACTATTGCAATAATGTAACATTTGAAAATTTATTGCATGTTAGGTTCGAGGTTACTTGATAATGAGGGCGTTAGAGTTGCAATTTTTTTCCAAAATCCTAATAATAGCTTGTAAACTATGTTAATAATAATGAGTAATGATTTTTTAACTATTATTAGTTACATAATCACTTACGCCTGACACCCAGAGCGGTAGGCAGAGACTACTGACTTCTATTTGGGACGACCCTGATGCACATATGATGCACATATACAGGAGGATATGTGTACCCGCCTGCTTTACATCCGTATATCTACACATTGTACATGCTCGTCGGTCAAGTCGACAAACTTTCATCTAAGGCGTAATGTAAGGATGATTTTTCTGTTCATTAAAGATTATTGTATAATATTGAGTCATTTTTTATTTACCACTGGTTGGCAAAAAAAACTTCTGTCCTGGAAAGAATTAGCAAGAAACTCAGCGGGACTTTTTTTTACACATATTTATTTACAATAAATTTATTTTTTTAAATTTTTGTATGAAATTTTATAGAACCAGCATCGTGGCGATCACCTCATCCCCAGGAGTTTTTTTTTCATTTTTGTACTCCTTTATATTATAATAACTCTTTTTGTACAATTTTTCTTTAATAAAACATTTAAATTTGTTTAATGACAAATTTTGTACATTGTCTGGGACTGCTGTAAAAGCGTATCCATAAATTAATTACTAATTCTGTGGAGTCTAATAACTGGTACTGGCTTATGTTTATTCCTACAGTTTAAAGTATGTAATATTTTTAGTGAAAAGAGTGAAAGCTTAGAGTTTAGAGAGAAAAATGATGTTCCATACCTTGTTTCTTAAATAAATCTAGAAATCGTGCACGTTTAATCGACAGAGGTAAGAGTAACAATCAAAGCTGTTGTTTACTTATTTTATGAATACAACATTTTATGTCAACTTATATTTATATTTGAAATTTTAAAGTGATATCCGTGGTTTAAAAATATATGACAAAGAAATAATAAAGTTAAAAGAAAGAGACTTTCTAATAGAAAGTTTTTCCAGGATTTTCGCACAATAGGACTTCCTCTAAAACCTGACCTTTACCAATGAGCGGTAATTACTTACAGCTATTATCGCTGTTCAGACCTGAAAATTATAAACTGTTTTATTTTTTACAAAGTCTAATGTGAGATTTAAATTTAATATGATGAATTAGAATTTATTTTAATATTCATAACATAGAAATACGAATTAATTCAACGTTAAAAAACTGATAAAGTAACTGAAACTAAAAACTTCGTGATAGAGCCATGCTGCAACTATATTATGGTCGTAGCGCTGATGGAATGGCGCGCTCGGCTCGATTGGTGTAAGACCTTGCTTGACCGGCTTGATGCTACTACATTTCGTATGATCAGTGTGGAGGACCGACCGGGTTTTTTTTACTAGAAACGAGGCATTCTATCTTAGTCCTCAGGGGTGATAGTCCATCTGCATTTGATTCTTAATCGAGGAAAAATGTACATGCTTGTGGGCCACAGCATCCACTTACCATCAGGTGGACTGTGTGCTTGTTTGTCACCCTTATTCTATTACAAGTGGTAATATTAATTTTTTTTACAAGCGACTTTAACATAAATAAAATGAGAACATCATCTATGTATTTGAAGTCAATTGAATAGGCATTATTAAGGTTACTCAAAAAACACTGGTCAGATCTTGATCAACACCACAACACCACGACCACACGAGAAACACCAGCTTTCAAATAAAAAGAATCATCAAAATCGGTTCAACTAGAAAAAAGTTCTGAGGTAACACAAATAAAAAACATACAGTCGAATTGGACACCTCCTTCTTTTGGAAATCGGTTGAAATAAAGACTTAAATCATCATAAAATTATCACTTGTCGTGGTACCCTACTATAAATGCTGGCTGCATTTCCTACACCTAACCTCTGAGTAAGAAAAGAATCAGAGCTCTTATCACCAGCAGCAATGACCAGTCGTGGATACAGTTCCTGTAGGAAATTTATCGCACGTGGACCTCTCGGTCAGATAGTTTCTATAGCAAATGGCACAAATATGTATTCTTCTCTCAGAGCGCTTCTTACTTAGTTCAACTACCTCTGATGCCACTCCAGCTCTAAACGAGATAAGACTGCCAATGTCTACGCAACTAGCAGGGTTTTCTAAGGGACCAAGGTCACACCATAGAGTCATCTCTAAATATTCCATAAGGCTCTAAAACCGGAAGAATTTTTGTAGAGACAAGAGCTCTTCTAATGACATCGTTCAAAGACGTGTGACGGGAAATCCTACCAGCACATTTCTTTGAATAAATATTTCTATACCTATCTGCATGTAACTTGTATTCATTTAAATGAAACTAGATTTTACGGATTTTATCGCGTATATTAATTTTATATTCCCAACGTTTCGAGTATTTTACAGCACTCGTGGTCACGGGGAAGACTGAGGTGTTCGACGTCCCAATGTCATAGTTAACCACTGCTACCTCCAGATTAAAATTATTAATTTTTCTTCCGATTTACGTAACAAATGGTAGCACCCAGCCATCTATTGCGGGGTTTTATTGATCTTTAAAGATCAATAAAACTCGCGTTAAAGAACACACAGCTGATGAGGAGAATCGACGCCCCGGGACGTCTGCAGTCTATGAACACGTACAGGATCACCGTCACTACATCAGATTTGATAGACCACAAATCCTCGCTAAAGAACACCGATTCCTTCCAAGAATGATTCGCGAGGCTATTGAAATCAAAAAAAACATCCTAATTTCAATAGAGAAGATGGCTGGGTGCTACCATCTGCTTGGGATCCTATAATTAATAAAAATAAATCCCGCGTCCCATAATTAATAAATGTAAATTGTATTTTATTTTATTATATAAATTTTATTTTATATATTAAAATAAATTTTGTTTTGGTTTTACATCCTGGAATACTGCCAAACGTTATTCATTTGTAAATATATTTTCAATAAAGCAGTAACAACAAAATAATGAAACACACAAGCCATAAAATTACGCTTCCGTCTCCCGCACGCGTATTGTTGCGAATATGGGCATTGTGTTCATTTTATGATTTACGATTTGTGTGTGGCGTACTGTATTCAGTTGACTCCATCTCTATTCTGCTATCCCAATTTAATGAGCGTGTTTAAAAAAGCCTTGTGTCCATTCATAAAAGATAAATGAAAATCGCCATGGCAAATATCTACTGTTTGATGTAATATTAACGTAGCAGTTCAGCTGTGGAGTTTTGTAAAGTTGTAACGGTAAATTAGAATCAGACTCGTTAATGACATAGACTTTGTCAGAAATATCTCATTTTGAGTTGTCCAAAACATCCAGGAGTGCTTAGCATCAAGTTATATGCTTACATGTTCAGCTATTACTGCGGGGTGCTTACCGTTTGCAGGGCCTGACACACACAGGCTAACGAGGCTGGAGTCTAGGGTGCAAGGTTCGATTTGGTACTGAACTTGCCTTTGCGAGCACCACTTACAGAATACATTTTAAATAAAATTCTTATAAAATAATAGAAAAAGTGCTGTAAGCATTTCGCTTGTCGCTCTTTTTTTTGGTACCTACAAAATAAATAAAATCGATTGTAAAAATAAAGTCTTTGAATTATTTGGTACCTATTATCTTTCGTTGACCGACTAGTATGATTCGTGATTTGAAGATACTTCCATCTAATTTTATTAAAGTGTTTTGTCAAGTCATTCTAAGAGAACTTTAGTCAGCCAACTGCTCCATCTCTTCACAGGGAGACCATTGTTCAAGGCGAAAGTTGATCTTTAAGTTTTCTTTTTGAATTCAACTCGACTCTCGATGACGGGCAACACACACCGCCGTTCATCCCGCGGTGTGAAAGTTTCATGCTGTATGTATGTTTTATACAGCACTCAGTGTGCAAAGCATTTCTCTCCCTGAACGTCAAGAAGTCGTTTGGGCCTGAAGGAGTACCTCCTATTATGCTATAGACGATTGCTACGGAGTTAGCACCGTTCTATTGCGTCTTTTTCGGTACTCCTATTCCCTAGGCGTAATCCTGAATTTACGGAAGAGCAGATTTAATGCACGCGATCAAGAAAAGGTGACCGAGGTGTAGTTGGACGGGTCTAAACACCCGTCCAACTACAGGCGTATTACCATCGCCTCCGTGTTCTCCAAAATAATGGAATCTATTATAAATTACCAGTTCATAAGGTACCTTGACATAGTGTTTAGTTTACCCACAAAAATCTAATTATTAATATATCTGTGGTTTTACAGTTTCAAATTCCAGAGTTAATGTTAATGTATACATATATATATATACACATATATATATATATATATATATATATATATATATTTATTTGTTATGTACACATAAGACCTGGCAAAAACTCACCTGGGTAATCTTTGATCTGTTTTGCGATTATTGGGCCCGGTGTGAGGTGGATTCTGGCCAAATGTGTCCACTATTTTTTCCTTTTCCACAGGTCAGGTACAGAAAGCTGCCTTAGTATTACGATGAAGCAGGGAAATGAGATCTTATCTGCGTGCCCGTTATCAGTAACGGAGCGCGTACGTAATGTGTACCGTCAAAAGCGTTAATGCTTGTGTTCACGAAGAAGTTGGCCGTTACTAGTGGTCGTTGTGGGGTGTGGTTCAAAAAGGGTTGCTCGCTTCAACTTTAAGAGTGCTTGCCAGTAAGAAAAAATATTTATTTGAAACATTTTAAATAAAACGAAATGCTTTCCTTTCAAATTGCACTATTTTTAATTGTAAGAATTATACCTAAACCTTAATGAAAACATATAAATAATAATATAATATCATGTATGTAACATGCCGCTCACCTTAAAAGTACGCAGTATCTTTTAATTAAATTTAAACGAATCTTCAATACAAACTAGTACCTTGACATAAAATGAAAATATATAAGGAAAATTGAAAGTTATACCCGAAAGTACTTATTAAAAACTATATCTTAAGATTAATGATAAATGTTTAAAGCTATTCCTAAAGAAAGTAAAATACGAAATCTTAATTATTATTTACATTTTCATTACTCTATTGGAAGCGGACAAATTTTGTTAAGTGGTCGCTTCAAATATGTTTTCCCAATTTGGAGAGTTACAACACGCGGGGTCCCATCAGAGCCTGGATGTAGGCAGTGTACACGTGCAAGCCGCCATTGTAAAGGTGGAAGGTTATCATCGCATACCGTCACAATCATGCCTTCACGGACCATATCTCCACGGTTAGTAAACCATTTGCCACGTTGCTGAACTTCATGCAAATACTCTAAGCTCCATTTTTTCCAGAAATGTTGAACCGATTGTTGTATTAAACGCCACCTGACTAATCTACTCGGATTTTCATCCACAAGCGAAATGTCGGGGATTGCTGTTAGCGGTTCACCTATCAAAAAGTGAGACGGAGTTAAAGGGAGGGGATCTTGCGCATCGGAGCTCAATACGCAAAGCGGACGCGAGGTTAGCACTGCCTCTATTTGACACAATAGGGTGTGCAGTGTCTCGTCATAGGTTAGAATACGAGGACCTTCTACCCGATGAAAATGGTGTTTAAAACTTTTGACGCCCGCTTCAAAAAGTCCACCAAAATGACTTGCATACGGTGGCTGAAAATGCCATGTTATTCCTTCCTCCAGAATCTTGTTCTGGAGCGCGCCTTGTACAGTGTCATTGCGAAGGAAGGCATACAAGTCCTTTAGATATCTGTCACAGCCGATGAAATTCTTACCGCAGTCGGAGTAAATATCTTATGACTGTGATGGTGTAAGAACTCGGTAAGTCGAAAGAGTGTAGGTGCGCAATGTTGTAACATTTATTTTTGCATTTTTTACTTTTAGCGAGTAGGGGAGTTTTAAGAAAGGGACGTTCAGGTCGCAAGCGTGCGGCAGGCAATGGACCCATGCTGGGGTGCGGGCGCACGGGACGTGCTCGGAAACAAAGGACGCAGCGATGAATACACTGCCGTATGACGTCACGACCGGATAAGATCCAATATTTTTGTAGAAGTATGTATTGGGTACTCTGCGCACCAGCATGTAAGTGAGATTCATGAGTGTAATTAATAATTAGAATCGTTAACAGATGTTTTTTATGTAAAATTAATTGATGTTTTGAATCAAATGGTAAGAGGGACTTATGTATCCTTCCACCTACGCGAAGAAAATTGTTTGAGTCAATAAAGGGATTTAAACGTCTCATTTGATTTGATGGGACTTTTCCCTTAGAAAGGTTATAAATGTCATCACGAAATATGGAATGTTGAACAAGAAATATAAGTCGATTTAAAGTAAAATTGAACTCGGTTACGGAAATGTGTTTAGAAAGAGGAGTTTCAACCTTCTTACATTTATTATAGAAACGGAATAACGTAGCAGTGATACGAACCAATTTATCCAGGGATGAATAACGTGATATAATTTCTACGTCTTCGTTAGTGGAAGAAGAAGTACACGGATTGGAAACAATTGCAATGTTCCGTTTTTCTTCTTGTGTCCGGATAACTTCGGAAACAGGCCAAGTAGTCTCGTCCTCTTGTAAAAAGTGTGGACCGCGGAACCATATGATGTGATTTAAAAAATTGGTGGGAAGCATTCCACGTGAAGCCGCGTCTGCCGGATTATCTGCAGACGGAACATGCCGCCAATGACAATACGGAATATTACTTAAAATTTCTGTTATGCGATTGGAAACAAAGGTTTTCCACTCGTGTGGAGAAGAACGCAACCACGCTAGTACCACAGATGAATCCGACCGCGCGTATATCTGATCGCGAGGTTTGCGATTCCCATAAATGTTTAAAGCAGCTTTCATTAATCGAGATAATAATAGAGCCGCCATGAGCTCTAGACGTGGTGTGGACATGCGTTTAGTAGGCGCCACACGTGTTTTAGCTAGAAGAAGGTAAGTGTCCACTGCACCCATGTCTCCCTGCACGCGAAGATAGACGCATGCGGCATACGCTTTCTCGGATGCATCTGAGAAGCCGTGAAGTTGTACAGAATGAGTGTGGGTAAATACATGACGCGAAAAAATCAGGAGTGGGAGCTCATTAGTAAAATTGGCCCATGAATTTATTATATCTTGGGGTGGATGTTCATCCCAATCTACACGTGCTATCCATAACAACTGGATTAAATGTTTAGCAAAAACGGTGACTGGCGATACAAGGCCAAGTGGGTCATAAATTTTAGCAATTTCTGTTAGAATCGAGCGCTTAGTACATTTGTTAGAGGCAATTTGAACACTGAAAGTAAATGAATCTGAATGGGGATTCCACTGAAGACCAAGTACTTTAGTTTTCATATCATTTTCCATCTCCGCAAAAGGTACGTTATGGTGCCGCTCACCATGAGAACTTGTGGGCTGAACCGCAGCGAGTAATGCAGGCGAGTTACTGTACCACTTGTGAAGAGTGAAGCCGGCAGCCCGGCATATGTTTATCAACTCCTGTTGTAGAGCAAGAGCTTCTGCCTCCGTATTGTCACCTGACACTATGTCATCCACGAATTTGTCGTTTTTTATGACATGAGAAGCACGTGGAAAGCGCGTGGCTTCATCAAGCGCAAGCTGTCGCATTGTACGAAGTGCGAGGTAAGGCGAGGAACTAACTCCGAAAGTTACAGTACGAAGACGATAATCGCGTATAGCTTCGTCAGGAGAAGTACGCCATACGATACGCTGAAAATCCCTATCTGTATCACGGACTAAAATGTTGCGGTACATTTGTTTAATGTCAGCTGTGAAGGCAATAGAATGAATTCGAAACTTCAATAGAACGTCGATTATATCCAGATGAAGTTTGGGTCCTGTAAATAAAACGTCGTTCAGGGAGCTCCCGTTGGTAGTCTTACAACCTGCATCGTAGACCACTCGCATCCTTGTTGTCTCGCTAGATTCCTTCACCACGCAGTGGTGCGGAATATAAAACGAGCCACCAGATTTTGGTGAAGGGCCATCACAAGGTTCCATGTGATTTAGATCCAAGTACTCCTGTAGGCATGCATGATAGCTATATTTCAGTGGTGGATTGCGCTCAAGCTTATATTCCAATCTGCGAAATCTAGCGATAGCAATATCACGCGACTCACCAAGGGACAAGGCGTCAGGTTTGAAAGGCAGAGCGACTACATATCTTCCTGAATCATTACGCGTATGCGTGTTTTCAAAAATTATCTCGCATAAAACTTCATCGGGAGTGAGAGACCTTTGTTCTGTAATTGATTCTATTTCCCAAAACCGCTGGAGATCAAATTCATCGTTAACAGAGCTGTGTAACACGTGAACAGGGAACGAGGTTGGGGACTAAATATTAAAATCTAGCTTGCCTAACAGCAAATATCCAAAAATACTATTTATTGCTATGGGTGTACCAGGCGGCCCGATCACCGTGTTATGTAATAGAATTTGGGGAAGTATGTCCGCTCCAAGCAACATTTCTACTGGTTGAGGTGTGAAGAAATCGGGATCAGCCAATGTCAAATTTTTTTATGTGTGACCATTCCTTATAAGGTAATTTACAAGAAGGCATTTGTGTAGTAATAAGCTTCGGTAAGATTAAGGCATTGATTTGTACCGAAGGTTGTGTTTTATTTTTTGGTGTAATATAGCACGAAACTAAGCCTTTTGGATAGACCGGTTTGTTTTCATTAATACCGTAAACAGGAGAAATATTGACATGTTTTCTTGTTAAACCCAAACGCTGTACGCATGCTTCACTAATAAAAGAGACCTGGCTTCCCGAATCTATGAGACAACGCACGGTCGATCGCTTATGATTATTTACGTAAACATCGATGAGCGCTGTTGACAGTAGCACTGTACTCGTTCGTAGCGACGGAGCAGAACTAGATTGCGCGCTAGCGTCGCGAGTATTGTGATTTACCGACGTCATAACCAGCTGAGAACCGTTCGACGTAGCGGGATCGTACGCTGTGGGAGGGAGTGAAGCGGAGCTGTCATGCGGATCAGCTGTCTCGGTAGCACCTACATAAGATTGATTATCGAAATGAATTAGCGTATGGTGATGTTTGTTGCACGTTCGACACACAAAATTTGATCTGCATTGCTTAACGTCGTGTCCAACATGCAAACAATTAAAGCAAACGTTTTTATCACAAATAAACGAATAGCGCTCCTTGGGTGATAAGTTACGTTGGACATTTAGTTAGAGTGTGTTGAGCGTCACAGTATACACAACGGAAATGTTTAACACTCGGAATTTTGTTTGGTGTATTACATGTAGAATCTGAGATCGACTGAGATGTGTTGTTTGATATAAATATACGGCGTGCGCCCGGAGATGCCGTCGTGCTACCGCCGCGGCCTAATGGTGCGTTTGATTTTGATTGACCCTCGGATTTAGTAATCTGACCGAAATTCGAGTGACAAATTTCGCTTGCGGCTAATTCTCGCTCCAAAAAGGATATGAGTGTGTTGATATCATGAATTTCTGATGGTGATTTTAATGATAACTCAAAACGTTTGCGAATAGAGGAGGGAATTTTTCGTAGTAAAATCGTTAATAAAATAAAACTCCATTCATCATCATCATCATCATCATTACAGCCCTTCACAAGTCCACTGCTGAACATAGGCCTCCCCCAAGTAATGCCACAAAGCACGGTCCTGAGCCACCTGCATCCATCGACTTCCTGCATATCTTACCAGGTCGTCACTCCATCTAGTGGGGGGTCGCCCTACACTACGCCTACCGGTACGAGGCTGCCACTCGAGAACCTTTCTTCCCCATCGGTTATCGGTTCTTCGAGCTATATGGCCGGCCCATTGCCACTTCAGCTTACTAATCCGTTGGGCTATGTCGGTCACTCTGGTTCTACTGCGGATATCCTCATTTCTGAGTCTATCACGCAGAGAAACTCCGAGCATAGTCCTCTCCATAGCTCGCTGAGCGACCTTGAGCGTCCTCATACGGCCAGCAGTGAAGGACCACGTCTCTGATCCGTAAGTCATCACTGGCAACACGCACTGGTTGTACACTTTAGTTTTCAGAGATTGAGGTATACCTGACGAGAAGATGTGTCGTAATTTCCCGAACGCTGCCCAGCCGAGTTGAATCCGTCGATTGACCTCTCGGTCGAAGTTGGACTTACCTAGTCGGACTATTTGTCCCAGGTAAACGTACTCGTCAACAACTTCGAGCATAGTGCTCCCCACAACTACCGGCATAGGTGTGACATGGACATTGAACATAATCTTTGTTTTGTCCATGTTCATCTTAAGACCTATCCGTTGGGAGACACCATTGAGGTCATTGAGCATAGTGCTAAGGTCCTCCAGCGATTCTGCCATAAGGACTATATCGTCGGCAAATCGAAGGTGAGTGATGTACTCGCCATTGATGTTAATACCGTATCCTTTCCAGTCCAGTAGCTTGAAAACGTCTTCCAAAGCAGCGGTGAAGAGTTTCGGGGATATAACGTCACCCTGTCTTACACCTCTCTGCAGTTGGATAGGTTTCGAGCTCTGGTTCTGTACTCGGATAGCCATCGTAGCCCTACTGTACAAACACTTCAGCACTTCGATATACCGACAGTCAACTTGGCACCGCTGAAGGGACTGCAGCACCGCCCAAATTTCGACGGAATCAAAGGCTTTCTCATAGTCCACATACGCCAGGCAAAGTGGCAAATTGTACTCTTCAGTCTTCTGTACAATCTGCCGCAGGGTATGTATGTGGTCTATGGTACTGAAGCCTTTTCGGAAACCGGCTTGTTCGGGAGGCTGGAAGTCGTCGAGTCTGCTTGCGAGACGATTCGTAATGACTCTCGAAAGCAGCACGTAGACGCGGCTCAGAAGGGAAATCGGTCTGTAGTTCTTCAAGAGAGCGTTGTCGCCTTTCTTAAAGAACAAGACCACCGCACTTCTGCTCCACGCCTCTGGAGTAGTGCCACCATGGAGGACGGAATTGAAGAGCTTCTGAAGGACTTCAAGTACCGGTGTTCCACCCGCTTTCAGAAGCTCCGCTGTAATTCCATCCTCGCCCGGGGCCTTGCCGTTTTTAAGGTGTTGGAGAGCCATTCTAATCTCGCTCAGACTGACGTCCGGGATATCATCGGAATAGTGTCGGATAAGACTTGCTCTTGGATCGTTACTCACACTTGAGTGTGGCTCCAACGATGATGTGTACAGCTGCCCATAGAACCTCTCAATCTCACTCAGAATCTCAGGTGTCCCGGAAACGATGTTGCCACACTCAGTCTTCAGCTTTGACAGTTGGCTCTTTCTGGCAGACAGATCTCTGGCAAAGACTTTGGAGCCCTGGTTCCGCTCGATCGCTTCTTTAATACGAGAAGTATTAAAGTTGCGTAAGTCTCGCCGCATGCATTTGGAGATCTGTCTGTTCAGTTGCCTGTATGCTGTCAAATCTGTTGACGATTGCAGCCTCATCTCCCTCCAATCTAACAGCCATGAGATTAAGAGTGTGATCGGAGAGTTTTTGTGTTCTTCTGCGGCGGGTCTTGCAGAACTTAGCTCCGACCGCATGGACAGTTTCCACGAGCTTGTCATTCATATCGTCCACTGCATTGCAATCTTGTAGGCACTGAAAGCGGTTGTGTAACTCGAGCTGAAAGTTTTCGGGATTCTGGATTAGAGCACGAGGGGGGACGGAGCGTTGACTTCATTAGACGAGACCTCTCCAACTTAACGTTTAGGTTCAGTGTGCCTCTAACCATTCGGTGATCGCTGCCAGCTTTCACCCTTGCGATCACTGAGACATCACTGAACAGTTGGCGTCTGGTCGTCATAATGAAGTCAATCTCATTTTTTGTCGAACCGTCGGGGCTCGACCAGGTCCACTTCCTGTGGGGCCGCTTCTGGAAGAAAGAGTTCATCATAAAGAGTCCCTCTTTCTCCATAAAGTCGGCCAGCTGCTGGCCCCTTCGGTTCCGTTGCCCTATTCCAAATTTCCCTAACTTCAGCTCACCGTTTTCTCTTGTGCCTAGTTTTGCGTTAAAGTCTCCCATCAACACCGTGTAGTGGGTTTTGGAGGAATGCATGGCTTTGGAAATGTCCTCATACATTTCCTCCACCTCCTCATCGGAATGTGCCGAGGTTGGTGCGTAAACCTGTATGACCTTCAGCGAATACCGTTTGGTGATTCTGAGTATCAGGTACGCGACCCTCGTCGACACACTCCCAATCTTTACAACGTTGTTGACGAGAGACTTGTGGACGATAAATCCGACACCTCCTTGGGACAGATGGTCGCCCTCCCGGTGATAGAACAAGTTGCCGGATTCGAGAATCACCGTGTCCTCCCCCTCTCTTCGGACTTCGGATAATCCTATAATACTCCAGCGCAACTTGTCTATCTCTTCTTCCAGCTCCAGGATCTTCTCGTCAGTCCTCAGTGTGCGTGCGTTAAATGTTGCCAGGTCGAGTCGTCGTAGGTGGCAACCGAACCTCCACCGGAGATTCTTAGCACCCCCTGCCCCGCCGTTACCATGGTCGCCACCGTAGCCAGGAATAGCGGAGCCGCCGGGGACTGGGGGCCGTCTATTTGTGTAATTGTTCATGGGGGGTATATTGCCATAGTTGCCACGCTTGGCGAGCGGGTTGGCAACCGCAGTTTTTTTTTTATCGTACAGTTGCTGTTATCAGGAAGATGCTGCTGCCCATCTCCTGCCTGTCTCCCTCTGTCGCCTTTTACGACACCCACGGGAAGATATGGGGTAGTGGATATTCTTAACCGCCACTACACGGCATTCGGTCACAAACTCCATTCGGTTGTAGGAAATTTCATAACTTCAAGTGCTTTAATGTTTTCTTGGTAAATGTTCAATAAGTTACGTAATCTGCTTGTAGATTTTTCTGAACAGGGTTCAACATAGAGAATTTTGTCGAGATGGGTGGAAGCTATAATTCTTTTGTTCTCATAACGTGAAATTAATACCTGTAAGGCTACTGAATAGTTCGCGTCGGTAATGGGAATTGATTTAATTAAATTGTAAGGTTCATTTTTTAAAGTAAGGAGTAAATACCTGAATTTCTCTGCATCCGTGTAGGCATTATTGTTATGTACGAGTGACGTATACCCGAGAAACTGAGCAAGGGAATTTTAGGTAATTTTGGATTGTGGGATTGTGAAAAGGATTCGGAGTTAAAGGACCTACTCATACGCCTGCCTTGTTCGTCATCCTGTTTTAATTTGCTCAAATGGGTGACAATAGGGTGTTGTTACGAATTTTAATTTGTTCATCTTTGTTGAACATTTTTGTCCTTATTAGACATTTTTCAATTTTAGTTTGCAATTTACTAAACTTTCTTTGTTGTGCAGTAAGATCTTTAGTTCGCGAACGGAACTTTTGTTCATCGGTCGTTGCGAATTGTAATGTTCTTTTTAAATCATCTAAAATAATATCGCGTTCGAACATATCCTGCTCGCATGAAACATCACACATAGATTGTTCACCTAATGCTGGATTCGGCATTTTGCGTTGCAAAGATAGCCTATATGACACGTCGATGAAAGTACGTATGTACGTTAAATTCAAAAAATTTTTAACTGTGTGTAAACTAAAGATAACACTTTTACTAAGACAGCACTATTTGAAAGGAAAAATTCGGCTCGCAAGGATCAAAATAATTATGTTATGTACACATAAGACCTGGCAAACACTCACCTGGGTAACCTTTGAGCTGTTCTGCGATTATCGGGCCCGGTGTGAGGTAGATTCTGGCCAAATGTGTCCACTATTTTTCTTTTTCCACAGGTCAGGTACAGAAAACTGCCTTAGTGTTACGATGAAGCAGGGAAATGAGATCTTATCTGCGTGCCCGTTATCAGTAACGGAACGCGTACGTAATGTGTCCGGCAAAAGCGTTAATGCTTGCGTTCACGAAGAAGTTGGCCGTTACTAGTGGTCGTTGTGGGGTGTGGTTCAAAAAGGGTTGCTCGCTTCAAGTTTAAGAGTGCTTGCCAGTAAGAAAAAATATTTATGTGAAACATTTTAAATAAAACGAAATGCTTTCCTTTCAAATTGCACTATTTTTAATTGTAAGAATTATACCTAAACCTTAATGAAAACATATATATAATATCATGTATGTAATATATATATATATATATATATATATATATATATATATATATATATATATATATATGTATACATTGTATACATTCGTGTGCACCTCAACGAGCTGAGCCTTGCCGACGTGCGCCGCGCTTTAAACAAACTTAAGCCCAAACGCTCCACAGGTCCAGATGGTATACCTTCGTATATTGTTAGAGATTGTCGTGAGGCATTCGAGGCCCCGTTTCTCCATATATTTAATATCTGTCTCAACAGTGCAGTTTTTCCTAATATATGGAAGTTAACCAGGGTGGTGCCGGTACCCAAAGGCAGTGGTGGTACAAAAGTTTCGGATTATAGACCAGTGGCGGTTCTGTGTACGCCGGCAAAGGTTTTTGAGTCAGCATTACATCACCCACTATATACGCAGATAAGCGCTCAAATTTCGGACGCGCAACATGGATTTCGCCCGGCGCGTAGCACCGGCAGTAATTTGCTTCATCTAATGTCAGAAGTGGTACCAGCAGTGGATTCGGGAGCACAGGTGGATGTCGCATACCTTGACTTCCGTAAGGCGTTTGACACGGTCGACAATGATATCTTGCTCATGAAACTGGCGCAGGCGGGTTGTACGCCGAAAACATTGTCATTTTTGGCCAGTTACATGAGAAACAGGAGCCAATTTGTAGATTGGGCTGGTCAACTGTCAGAACCATACCTTAACAGGTCAAGAGTAAGTCAAGGTAGTAATTTAGGCCCCCTGAAATTTGTCCTAATGATTAATGATTTACCCGATGTTGTATGACAATCAACATGTCTTCTATTTGCGGATGACCTAAAATTGGTGTCAATAGTTAAGGACTCAGCTGACTGTGGCAAACTACAGGCAGACATTGACAGAGTAGTACAATGGAGTCATAGGAATAAGTTATTTTTTAACACTTCCAAATGCTCAGTCATGTCGTTCACATATTCACGCCAGCCTCACACATACAAATATAATTTATACGGAGTAGTCTTGCAGCGGGTAACAGAGGAAAAAGACCTTGGTGTTCACTTTACTTCAAAACTCAATTTTAGGGACCACATTCATAAGATTTGCAAGAAGGCGTATAGAAATTTGGGATTTGTGTTGCGTCAGTCGCGGGAATTTACAAATCTCGGTGCGCTCCGGGCTTTGTATGAAGCACTAGTGAAAAGTCACCTAGAGTGTAATGGCTTTATATGGAGCCCGCACGAAGCTAAGTACAAATTGATGGTGGAACGGATACAAAATAAATTTATTCGATTTCTTTATTTAAAATTATATGGAGTGTATCCGTTCAACCCATTAATGTACCCAACATTATTTGTTCTAGGCATGGTGGGGTATAACAAACTGGAGGTTAGGAGGGAGTTAAGTTTGGCAACATATATGTTTAAATTGGTGCGTGGAAAAGTGTATAACTAGGCGATATTGCGAACGGCTAAGTTGGGTGTGCCGGACAGGTACGTGTGGCACCGGAAGCGGCCGTCGCTGTTCGAGGTACCGCGCGCACGCACCAACCTTTTAAAGGAGGCCCCACTGACCCGAGTGCTGCACACTCTAAATAAAGTAGCACGGGCAATTTAACAATTTATTCTGCTGTTCCTTGGGTGAATTCATAAAAGTGACATTATATGTATTGTGTTATAATAGTTGATAAGTTGTGTTCTGTACTTATTAAATTAGATAGTTTTATGTGCCTACACTGTCGTATTAGGAATGCCTGTAAAGACAGAGGTAGAAATAAATAAATAAATAATATATATATATATATATATATATATATATATATATATATATATATATATATATATATATATATATATAACCGTTCTCCTTGAAACCAGTGGTTTGGTTTCACTTACAGAACGTAAATTCAATGAAAAATAACAACACTTTTTTTTAGTAAAATCACAATTTTTCCTTAAAATTATTTCACCCTATGCGCGTAGGCACAGTAAATTCCAGTAAAGAACACAGCAGCGTGCGGCTCCGCGGCGGAGGGTGGGCGGTGATCTTTACAGTGATTACATCACTCGGGCGCATAGGGTATCCATGAATTTACGGACGGTGTCGGACAGAAACTTTTTAAATTTTATGAAAGAAAATAGGTTTTTTTTTTAAAATTCGGATAAATGTTTTTATATTAAAGCCATACATTTACACACACACACATATATATATATATATGTGTGTGTGTGTAAATGTATATATATCATCATCATCATCATCATTATAACCCTTCACAAGTCCAATGCTGAACATAGGCCTCCCCCAAGGAATGCCATAAAGCACGATCCTGAGCCACCTACATATATCGACTTCCTGCATGGTCGTGGTGTATCTTACTAGGTTGTAACTTCTTCTAATGGGGGGCCACTCTACGTCTACCGGTACGAAGCTGCAACTCGAAAACCTTTTTTCCCATCGGTTGTCGGTTCTTCGAGCTATATGGCCAGCTCACTGCCACTTCAGCTTGCTAATCCGTTGGGCTATGGCCGTCACTCTGACTCTACCGTGAATATCCTCATTTCTAAGTTTATCACGCAGGGAAACCTCGAGCATAGCCCTCCTCATAGCTCGCCGAGTGACCTTGGTCCTCATACGGCCAGCAGTGAAGGACCACGTCTCAGTTCCATTAGTCATCTCTGGTAACACACACTGGTTGTACAATATCGTTTTAGGTTTTGAGGTACACCTGACGAGAATATATATTGTACTTTCCTGAACGCTGTCCAGCCGAGTTTTCTCCCGAATTGTTTCTTTCGAGTTGAATCCCTCGATTGACCTCTCGGTCGATGTTGTACTTATCTAGTCGGACTATATATCCCAGACAAACGTACTCATCAACAACTTCGAGTTTACTGCTTTCAACCCAACAACTACCGGCATAGGTGTGACATGGGCATAACACATGATCTTGGTTTTGTCCATGTTCATCTTAAGACCTATCCGTTGGGAGACACTATTAAGGTCATTGAGCATAGTGCTTAGGTCCTCCAGCGATTCTGTCATAAGGACTATATCGTCGGTCAAGCGAAGGTGAGTGATGTACTCGCAATGATCTTAATACCGTAACCTTTCCAGTACAGTAACTTGAAAACGTCTTCCAATGCAGCGGTGAAGAGTTTCAGCGATATAACGTCACCCTGTCTTACACATCTCTGCAATTGGATAGGTTTCGTACTCTGGTTCTGTACTCGTAGAGCCATCGCAGATCTACTGTACAAACACTTCAGCACTTTGATATACCGACGATCAACTTGGTACCATTGAAAAGACTGTAGCACCGCCTATATTTCAACGGAATCGAAGGCTTTCTCACAGTCCAAATACACAAACAAAGTGGCAGATTGTACTCTTTGGTCTTCGGTACAATCTGCCGCAGGGTATTATGTGGTCTTATAGTACTGATGCCTTTTCGTTTTCAGCGTGTTCGGGGGACTAGAAATTGTGGAGTCTGCGTGCGAGACGATTTGTAATGACTCTCGAAAATACCACGTAGACGCAGCTCAGAAGGGAAATCGGTCTATAGTTCTTCAAGAGAACCTTGTGCCCTTTCTTGAAGAATAAGACCACCGCACTTCTACTCCACTTCTCCGGAGTAGTTTATCCATTGAGGACCGAATTAAAGAGTTTCTGAAGGAATTTAAGTACAGGTTTTTCACCTGCTTTCAGAAGCTCAGCTGTAATTGATTAAAACGAATTTTATCGCGTTCAATTTTAATTTTTTATTTTTATTTTTAATTCCCGAAGTTTCAACATATTGATGTAGTAAGTAAGTGAGTAATTAATGATGAAGTAAGTAAGTAAGTAAGTACGTTCTAATGTTGTCATTACAAATAATGCACAAAAATGACGTGTTGGATTTAACACCTGTTTAATCCGCGCAAGCAAATAAATGATTTTGTGAATGAATTTTTATGCCCCCCTATTTTGACTTATTTGCACATGATGTCTTTTCGAAACTAATGTTAAATTTTTTGACGGATTACTATCAGGTCTATTGTTTTTACAATTTAAAGTTTCAAGAACGTCCGCAAAATCTATTAAAAACTTCGAAAATTTATTCAAAGTTGGCACATCACCTTTTAAATTATTTCGGTGTTCTTCCCATTTCATTAATGTAACACTGACCAATTTTGCTGATAACATAAAAATAACAAGAGCATCCCACACGTCTGTTGGCTGGCCAGTCTTTGGTAGAGCACGTAAATTTTTTTGTAACATGATCGACTGAAAATTGCAAAGACCTTTCCAATTCACGTAGAAGTGGCTTAATACTTCTAGATTTGGTATTATTCGTGCTGCACCGCCTTGTAAATATGAAATAAGGCAATGAAGTTTACTAACAGGTTAGAGCTTATTATTGTTGAGAATTAAATTTTCAAAAGTACCCCAAAATTCTAGCCAACAGAAATACGCACCGTCAAACTTAGCTGTTTCGATCTGTGGCAATTTCAAACCTATTTCTTGATGTTTGTAATGGCGAAACACCTACAGCACTTTAAACCATCAAAACTTATATTTAGAGACTACTTTTTTTATGAAGAAGTTTGGCATTATAGAATTAGTATGAAATTTTCTATCCTCTAGTGCAATAAAAAGTCAAGTTATCCTATGGATATTTATTTATAATCTACGTACATTTCGTACGCCATTTTCACGTAAATGTTATTGTGCTGATTTTTTGAATTTTTCTAGTGTTTTAGTAGGTATAGTGTTTCATTATAAAATTGGAAGGAAAGTTTTTGTGTGAATATAGTTTATCTTTTTACGTAAATAATTTAGAGTATTATAATATTACGAGCGTAGGGTTCGTGACAGTAAAAACTACCGATTGAATTACAAAATTTGACACTTTATTTCCCGAACACCAATTAAAACTTAAACACACTAATAATTAATCGCACAGATCACTTTGGTTCACTTTATTTCGCTCCGAAGCTTCGCTTGTATCGCCAATTCAATACTGCCCCGGTCGCGGCCCTCAGCGGCTATAAATATGCTTTTTCCACCGAAACATCCAGAATATTCTAGCAAATACGTACGCAGACCGACCAGGTGCAGAAAGTTCGAGTGTGGGGCTTCTAGAAAGCTTAATTCTTCCATTTTTTACTAGATGGAGCTGTTGGGAGAGTTCCAGAAAGATCTTGACACTCCTGTTTTTGGTACTTGTTACCAGATGGCGCTAGTGCCATCAAATGTAGCGCGCAACACTGCCCCCCTCACTGGTACGGGCCGTCCCATTTACCTTGAAGCTTAGGAGATTTCCCTTTGCTGTGGACTGGATTGTGTAACCACACTAGTGGACCTTCGTCGAACCCTTTGTTGTTGATTTTGCGGTCATACCGGGTTTTCATCTTTTCAGACATTTGGTGGCCCGATTGTCTGACGCCTTCATAAAAGTCATTCATTTTGTTCCGCAAGTCATTTGCATAATCGGTTATACTGCGTGGGGCATCAGGTGGTATCCCGGTGACCAGGTCTGCAGGCAGCCGTAATTCTTAATAATAAAGCGCTTCGATATGACAACAAAAACGGTTGTATGTGCTTGTCCCAATCTCGTTGCCGATTGTCTACAACTTTTGCTAGGTATCTCTCCATCTCTTGTCTTGTAGTATGGCATCACGAAATTATATATATTTGTGTTAAGTGTAGAATAAGACAGTATAATTGAAGTCTTGACTGGAGAAACACGTCTCCCTTTCATTTTAACAACCGTACAACATTACATGGTGACCCTGCCAGTCGGTGCGCGCGTGACTCCGCTCGCCGCGTGCACCGGCTGGCCACCGATAGTAAAATTATAACAAATACCTAAAAAATTGTTAATTAAAAATTATGATACATTCCCAGATTGAGAAAATTAATTAAAAAGTCGTGTTGAGCCAGCCATCAAAAAGTTATATCTATATAGCCATTAAATTAAACATAAGAAGTATGAAATCAAAAGGCAGAGGCATCAAAAAGGAGAAAAGAGGATGAGAGAAATTACCCTTTTACTCCGGATAAGAAGAATATTGGATGAGATGATCTAAATTAAAATAATGGTGTTCACATAGGAAATTTTACATTATTAAGATATAAGTATATACACATTTTACACATACACAATACATATACACAATTTTCAAAAACTCGTAACAACCAAGCAAAACAAAAAAGGGATATTTATCAAATCATAAAATTATCAAGAATTTAATCGAGTGGCCAGTTTTTAGACTTAATTTTTCGTGTACTCCGTCTACAAGAAAACAGAAAGTACTTACGTTATTTTCAAGAAACATAAAAATTTTTTTTAATTGTGACTATAATGTGAACAATATGCTTGATGTATCTAAAAAATACTGTATAAAAAGCAAATTGTATGATATTTGAATATTTTTAAGGTTAAGGTGATTTTAAATATTTATCTCTTTTAAAATTATAATTTCATAAAATTAAAAATATAATAACTTTAGTCACCAATCATATTTAGAAATGTTTTTACCAATTTTGTTAACTCATTTTGTTCATTTAATAGACGGAACACTGTCAATGTGTTCCGTCTATTAAATGTCAATAGAAAGCAAGTGCTACTTGTATATTCATATCCGTATTATTATGGCGTTAATATGTTAATTATCTGTTTTGTTTTAAAATATTTAACATAAAGAATGAAAAAAAGAACTTTATTATATTACTATCAGATTGATCGATGAATAATATTAATTTAAAACGCGTCTTGATTGATGAGATGAATTGATCAATGAATAATATTAATTTAAAACGCATCTTGACTTAATAACGCAAAATAATATTAACTAATATATTTATATTAATAGTGAAAATTGCAATATTTTATGTATTATGTAAGAATTAATCGAAATGTAATATCATGTTTTAATTGTATTAATATAGCGCATTAAATTCTAAACAATGCTGACGTGATCTTTTGCATATAAGGCATCGGAATATTACACGTAGTTAATACAGAATGGTGCATTAATGTACACTACTGTTGTCTCCTGACTTGCCTTCAAAATATTGATTTTATACCTTTTAATTCACTTTATCTCCGATTAAAATCCAGTATTCAATTGATAAAAAAAGACTTGATAAAATAAACTATTATTTTGTAATACAAAACTGCATAGTAGTTCGATATTTTTTTTTTTGAGATAATATTATGATTATTGAATTTAGGTAATGGCTCTAAACTCTAATGACTTATGAACTATTGAAGCTAAGACAAATATTAAACAACTTATATAAGAGAAAAAAAATGCGAAATAGGATGAATGATATCAAAACATTAAGTTTATATAGTACGGAAAAAAAAATTGTATGTGCCTTAAAAAGTATAAACTGCACAAAAAGAGTAAAAAGAAAGGATAGAATAAAAAAGGGTTAAGTTAAATTATAGAAAGAAAACTGTATGAGAATCTTAGTATTGATAGATGTGATGACACTAAGGTTGTGTTCAAATATATTGGGATGGTGTTTACATTTGAAGAGAACAGTCAAACATTAGCTTAACTATTTGTAATCGCCTAGATCAACCGACGAATAATTGTGGGTGTGTTAATTTTTTTGTTCTTGAAGAATGTTGGGGTTTTGATATGGATGTGTGAAAGTTGAAGATAGATTTCGGCAAAGAAAGTAATATAATAGTATGGATTTTAAATGTTGTATATGTGGGATGATGTAAGTGAAGTTTAGATAAAATATTAGGAACTATGCAATAATTTTGCTAGTCATTGGAATGAAGGAATTAGGTTATCGGATATTATCTTAGCCAATGTTTAGGCCCCAAACTCTGGTTATGTTAATAAACCGATATGCTAATTGAAAGGAGATGGAATGAGATTTAAAGAATATAAAAGTAACTGATACAGACAAAGATTTATGAAGAGAATAAAAAAAGATGACCTTGGGAAATAAATGATGGAGAGATACGGGAACGGTCATCACTGGTATAGCGTATAGTCCTGGAGCAGGGTACGTTTCCGTGATTGGACGATGAAATCGGAGTAACGGGTATTAGTTACTCATGTTAGTACTGTTATGGACCAGAGAAGTCTTAAATTTGTTACCCTTAATAATGGTACATTGAGGTTACATCCTTCGTTGGATCATGGTGCGAACATAGTTTTCCTCTGTGACAATTGTTGGAGTCCTTTTAAAAGTGACTTAAAAATGTAGACTTCATGGTTGTGCGCACAACCCAAGGTACACTATTACCTTGATACAGTATGAAAAAAAAATATGTACCAATAAAATAAAATAATTATAATACCAAGTAAATGAGGGGCCCATATGTATGTGTATAAAGTACCAGCATGATAAATATCATGAAATGAAATATAATTGAAGTGAATTGAAACTCCGGTTCCCGATATTTAATAGATAAATACATATATGCGTGAATAGAGAGAAATAAAGCTAGCTAAAAGTCAAAATATTAATAAATAAAAGAGAAAGTACGTACAAGATTTATGAAAAGAAATGATAATAAAAAGGCTTAACAAGCTACAAAACACAAGGTAATAAGGGGATCCCCGACCAAAAAAGAAAAACGCTACCCAAAATGCTACTAGCAAGTTGCACATATAACAACTATAGGGTTCGATTCGCACAACCACACGTAAACAAATAAAAATATATCAACCCAATATGGTAAGTACACTTTCGCGTAAATTTATATAAATTTACAAGATTTTTTCGTATTTAGGCACATTGATTCATATTTACAATGATTCTACTTTAAATAGTTTTTTTCTGTCTCATGTTTTATTATGTAAAATGTGTACAATTTTGAACTACATTTATATAAAGCTTATTATAATCAAGTCCAAAGGTTATCGATACACTATTATTGTAAATTTTATGATGTAATCGTTTTTTTTTTCTATAAAAAGGCAACGAAAACCTAAAATTGTGTCACCTGCTTGAAATAAAATTGTCTTTTCCAATGTAAATAAATATTTTGTAAAAAAAAACTTTAGCTATGTACCAAACAGTGTATTCTCTTTTTATATAAATTTCTATCCCAATTAAGATAAACGTATTTCTTAGATTTGGTTGAATATAGATATTAAATTGTTCTTCTCAATGTTTAAATAAATTAATGTTTTGTTACATAACTGTTACGGTGATATTTTAATTTTTTTTGTATACGCTATAATGAACATCATAATATTTCTAACAACGTTAAATTAATACTTATATTCATGTTATAATATATTGTTGTTATCTTAAAATTAGGGGTGAATCACGCTGTGTGATCATAGTTCGATGTAATCGCAAACATTTCCGTATACGTACTTTGGAATTTAAAACAAAGGTGTCTCAAATCGCTAGCACTGCTAAGATTGCAGTTTGTATTTTGATCTGTCTGTTGTTAGGGTAGTGATGACGACTTATGACCCCATTATTATTTCTTTGTTCTCTTAATTTTAATATGCAATATAGTAATTTATTTTCGATTTTATTATGTTTAACTTTTAAAGATTTTAAACTGTTATAATTTATTACTTTAAAATAGTACTTATTTGTGTGGATTATGAGAATATTTACTTCGTTTAATACAGTTTTGAAACTCATTACATTATGTATATAATGAATTGATTTAAATTTTGTTGTGCCCATATTGTCAGCCCCCATCCCTGACTGACAATAATGTAACTAAATATTATACTACACTATAAAATATAAATTTGTGAAAGACGTACGAAAATTTATGAATAAGATATGGAATACATAATTATAAATAAAAAGTATTGACAGTATGTAGGTGTGAGCAAAGGAAAGAAAAATTATCGGAGGTTAGCATATCCACATACAATCGGCCTGATCAGCTGAGTGTTTGGAAAACCTAATAACGAATTAATTTTTAAGGTTGTTCGCTTACTATAAAATGCGGGATGAGTTTTAATGTATTGGTAATGAGGGAAATGAGAGTTTTCTTTTAGAATTGTATAATAATATTGTCCATAATCTTGATCATATATGTATGCCGAGCCGTGTACGTGAAAGTGTATGGTACAATTAAATAATAAATAATATGAACTGAAAACTGAACTGCTATAAATATGAAGAAGTGAATGAAACGATATTGGTCATTGTCTTCAGCATGTATGTATGCGAACCGTGTACGTGAGAAAAATATCACAAATATTTATTAAATAGCAAATTGCTGTGGAGTAAAATAGAAAATAACTAGTGGTTAACAAATTGAAATATTGAAATGTGAAAACAATATATGAAAATGAGAAGAGTATTATTATTGTTCAGACTAGAAAAGTCGTATAATTACAAAATGATTTAAGTGACTAAATGACTTAATGCCTACGATTAAGTGACTTAGTTTAAAATGTACTACACTTTTATTGTGAAAAAAAAATATAAGAAAATATTTAAACGTAAGTAGATGTTTATCACTAATAAACTGTGACGAAACTATGTACAAGACCGTGACCTTGACATTAATATGGTACAGGGGGATCTGCCCACCCGACCTGCCCATAGAATACCACCTATTTTATTTTTGTAGTTTATGTATAGAAAATAATAGATATATAATAAGATTGATTGAATGAATTTTTATAATTTATATTTTTATTAGAATTAAATTTTATATTTAGTTTTATAAGTTAAAAAAACAAATGTATTAATTTATTTTTTTATTTTTTGTCAATGGGAGGTGTGGTGTGGCTCCACGAAATTATATATATTTGTGTTAAGTGTAGAATAAGACAGTATAATTAAAGTCTTGAGTAGAGAAACACCTCTCCCTTTCATTTTAACAACCGTACAACATTACAGTCTGATTAAATCGTTCTACCATTCCATCAGATTGCGGGTGATAAGAAGTCGTCCTTATTTTATGAGTACCCATAACTCGGCAAGTTTCCTGGAATATTTAAGACTCAAAATTCCTTCCTTGATCGCTGAGCACCAACATTGTACAACTTTAATGCACCTCTACTACGAATCTGAGGTCCCTTTACAGTTGCGACACCAGTCCTCGACATCGTTTCGACAGTAGACCCAGTAAAACCGTTCTCGGAACTTTAGTAGAGTTCGTTTTACTCCCAGATGGCTTCCTGAACAATCATTATGGTACAGCTGTAGAATATCCGGTACTTTAGCTTTGGGGACAACCATTTGCAAATGACAGCCGTCCCCCCCGAACATTTTCCCATTTACGGCACAGAACTCCATTCTGAAGCAGAAAGCTGTCCCATTGGGCCCAATAGCTTTTAGTGGTCGAACTCATCGCTGAGACGTCGCTCCACTTGGGTTTGGGAGCACTGGCGTTCATCTATTGCAGAATTGGCTTGATGTCCGGATCTTCCTGCTGTGCACGTTGTAAGCTGTCCTTCCATTCGTTGCTGAGGTGGTCTGTCCTGAGCATCCTCACGGATACCACTTCCTTACTCTCTTCCCTAGTACAATGTTTGCAATATTCAGGACAAGGTCTTCTTGACAATGCATCTGCGTTGCCATGAGATTTCCCGCTGCGATGTTCGATCTCAAAGTCGTATTCCTGCAGTAGTTCAATACACCTCCCAACTTGTCCTTATGGATTTTTAAACTGCAATAGCCATTTTAGTGCAGCATGGTCAGTTCGTAAGTGAAATTTCCACCCCAGAAGATATTTGCTAAAATGCTGCAACGACTTTACCACAGCTAGCAATTCGCGTCTTGTGACACAATAGTTCCTTTCCGGTTTTGACAACGACTTGCTGAAGTACGCTATCACGACCTCTTGGTCATTCCGTTGAGACAACACACCACCAAGTCCTATATCACTTGCATCTGTGTCGACTATAAATTCTTTGCTTGCATCAGGGTATCTCAAAATGGGTGTTTTGTACAGACGGTCCTTGTGCTCCTGGAAAGCGAAATTGCAACTTTCATCCCAGCAGAAATGTCGCTTCTCCTCGGTTAGTTTATGCAGAGGTTTGGCTATATCTGCAAAGTTCTTCACAAGCACAAACCCAAAAATGCTCTAACCTGCGTCTTGTCTTTTGGAACCGGCCAATCCTTGACAGCGGTGATTTTCTCCGGATCGGTGCGGATACCTTCTTCCGTCACTACATACCCCAAAAAGTTGACTTGCCGTTTGAATAGTGAACATTTCTTCGGACCCAACTTGAGTTTTAATAACACCATCCTTCACTATTCCCTCAATCATGGTTTCCACTTCTTTTTCACGTGCTACTGGCAATCTTCTTGGTCGCTGTCGGATAGGTAATTCTTCTCCTGTGTTTACTTTGTGTTGAACTTAGCCGGTCTTCCCTATGTCAGCATCGTTTGATGAGAATACATCGGCGTACTTAAGTAACAACTTCTTCGCCTTGACCATTTCATTCGGGGAGAGAATGCTGCGACAGTCTTCTAAAAGTGTGGTCGCTCTCGTTTGTGCACCCTTGCTGGGGGTCCCACTCGATAGATATTGGCACCGACGTAACCAATCCACTTCCTCACAAGTACCAACCAGTGTGCCTTTTTCTATAATCTGTTCTTGGTCACAAAGGTTCAGCACACGTACTCCTGAGATGTCAGTAGTTCTGATCAAGGTTCGAGCTACTTTCCATAGAAGGTCATTGTTTACCCTCCCTACAAGTACACAACGGTGAGCTTTCCCAGGTTTTGGAGGAAGACTAATCGGCACAATCGTTTCCGATCTCGGCGGAAGAACAATCTTCTTAATGCTGTACACGTTCCCTGGTAACGCACCATCCATAAAAAGTTCCTCCTGTCCACATTTAAAAACACCTTGCTTAACGTCGATCTCACAACAATTATTGCTCATAAAGTCTAGGCCCAGGATGCACTCGTCCTTTATATCAGCCACAATGACATTATGCAGGTAGATCATGTTGCCTAGCTTCAACTCCATCTCCTTCTCTCCACGGACGGGTATACGCTGACCGGTGGCTGTTACCAAATTAATGCGTTCTTGGTTGTATGCGGAGTCCCCAAAGAACTGACTTATAAGTTGAAAACTAATAACCGTACGAGAGGTTCCAATGTCTATGGTCAGTTTAAACGGCATTCTGTTGACCTCGCCCTTGATGATTAGACTTCTCCCATCATTGTTTTGTGAGATTGAGATCCTTGGGGCTCTTTTAACATCAGCCAGCACCCGCCCCACAGTTCTGACTTTTACTCGTTTCCCTGTTGCTGCTGGGCGGTGATATTGGCCGCACTACCCTCCTGAGATCGTTCACCTTCCCTTTCTAGGGTTCGCTTAAGGCAGCTGGATCGAAGATGGCCCCTTTCCCCACAGCCATAGCAGCTGCAATCTCCCTGACGCGATGAGAACGATGATCCTGCCGTACGGCTTCCACCTCCAGTGCATGGGCCAAGGCTTCCTTAAGCGTCTCGTGGTACCCAAGCCTCACAGCAGCTCTGACTTCAAGGTCGCGGATGCCGTCATGGAGCGATTGAATGTCAGGCTGCACCAGGTTCCCTTCAATGAGCGCAGGTACAGACCGGTATGCTTTTCGCACCAGCTTCTCCACCTCTAGAGCCCACTGCTGCAGATTTTCGTTGATGCGCTGCACGCGATCTTTAAGCTGCGCACGAAAGACGTGTTCCAGGTGAGCGTCGCCATATCTCGCCTCCAATGCCTCAAGGAGCTGCTCATAAGTCACTTTCTCACCGAGAGCTTCCAGAACTGTTATGGCCTGGTCGCGCAGGCCTAGTGTGAGAGCAGTCATGGCCTGACTTTTATTCCAGCCGTTCGCCTTCATAACAGCTTCGAACTGGATTTTGTAGGCCGACCAGGAAGAAGTCCCGTCGAACGGTGGCACTTTGAACCCACGTAGCGAAGGTGTAGTAGCTACTACGGGAGCTTTAGTACCATCCCCAAGTTTGAGTTCGTCCAGTGATTTCTTCATGTTAGCCATTTCGTTGTCAAGCCGATTATTCACTTGGTCGATTCGGATGTTAGCTTCCTTGATTCGGGTTTCAGCTTCCGACAGGCGGTTGTCATGTTGAGCAACCCTATCCTTCACCTCCCTTATCTCTTTCCCAAAGCTAGCGTGAATGTCCTTCACGAGGAGCATCTGCTCTTTCTGTCGGCGGGCCTGTTCCTCCTGATGCTCTTTCAACTAACGGGCCTGTTCCTCCTGTCGGCGAGCCTACTCCTGCAGCATCACCATCAGAGCACCTAAGTCAGGTGCTGCAGATGTAGGAGCTACTGATGGGCCTGCAGCCGGCGGCCGAAAAAGGTCGTAACTGATATTCGCAGTTACATATAGTGAAAGTGTTAGCTGTGTAGCCGAAAAAGGTCGTAACTGATATTCGCAGTTACATATAATGAAAGTGGTAACTGATATCCGCAGTTACACAAGTGATAAAATCAGCTAGATTAGTTGATAATAGCTGCTAGTCAGTAGTGCTAGAAAACCGGCTACTACCAATAGATATTTGATACTACCGTACAATAAAGAAATCTTTTAAAAATATACAGTGACCAACCAATAGTGAACAACCGTAGCTGCACAACCGTGGTCAATAAACAATAGTTATAAAATTTCGCGATTAATCAATCAGTCGAATCGCTGGCCACTACCTAGTTATGGATGCACCCCGTCCCTCTGTTTCAGACTAGTATATTAATATATATTATATTGTATTATTTAGGCTAAGCAATAAAACTAACACATCAGCATTTTATATAAGATTCCTAGTACTTAGTTGATGAGTCGAACGTCTGCGTACGAACAGACTCTTTAAGATTGATTCATTATTAAAGCCACCTCCAAATCGGTGAGACGTATTAATTTAGTTGTAGTTTAGTTTTTAAAAACTCCTTTCGAGGTTCCTGAAATTTGACTGGCGCAGCCGGTAGGATTTGTTCGTGAAAGCTGTGCCGTCTCTCGATATATTCAGGTGTCCAAATTCGCCTGGATTCGTGATAGTGGTGCGAATAGCTGTTGGGCAAATTCAAGAACCAAATAAATTTGTCATCAAGGGAAGTGGAAGCGAAAGGCATGGGAATAGCAGCTGGTTGGTGAATAAAACTCTTCACCATCCTTGATACCACTGTTATCCTTCACTTTTAATTTAATTTGTTATTATTGAGATCGGACTTCTCTCATTATAACGTATCTGGTTTTTAATTAATTCCATTTAGTAATAGACACTCCGTTACTGTAGACATAACATAACGCTGATAAGCTTAAGGGACGCAGAGTACCTTTCGCACAGAGATTATTGAACGCTTTAAAAAAATAAGACTTTTATAACAGTATTAAAAGTTTACTATAATAGATAATTAATTAATGTATGTTTTATTAATGCTAGAGATATAATACAGTTTTATTTCATTTATTTTCTTTTTATTACGTTTACACATTTTACAAAATGTATGGTTAGATTAACTTTTATTTTATAAATTATATTGTTATATGCTTTAGCGTGTTCTACCTTATATGTTTTGTTATTGCATAAAATAGTGCACTATATTAACTGACTCCTCTGACTCGTGCATTACTCTATAACGATGGAACAACCACAGGCAGCAGAACGACAAACCGTTGTAATTAATCCCATACCTACAGAAATGCTACGGCTTAATCCACTTTTTAATGGCGACAAAAGACAGCAAAATTTATTTTTGAGGAAATCTGAATATGTCATTAGTAGGTATAGGGGTGACGAAGAACAAAATTTATATGCATATCACTCCATAACTAGTAGGCTTACAGATAACGCGGCGTCGCTCTTATCGGAACGTGAGGATGTAGTGACATGGTCCGAGTTGAAAGATTTGTTAACACAGCACTTCGGAGACCCGCGTAGCGAAGAGTGTATTAGTATTAAATTAGAATCCTTAAAAATTAAATCAAGTGAAAGCTTTCAAGATTTTTGTAACCGCATTCAAAGTATTCGATCATTATTAATTTCAAAAGTAAACATATCCGATGATAGTAATCTTAAAAGCGCTAAATTGGCAATTTACAATAATACGGCCCTAAACGTGTTTCTATACAATCTTCCCGAGAATATGGTTTGAATAGTGAGGTTTAAAAAGCCAGCGACTTTAGAGGACGCGCTGAGCATTGTACTAGAGGAAGTCAACTTCCACGGTCAATACAATATGCGAAATCGTGTCCACGGTAGTAGCGGTTTAGGTTTAAGGCAGCCTCAAACATCAGTCCCAACGCAAAGATTTAAATTCGGTGGTACGCCTCACACAGTAATGCAATCTTACGGATACAAACCAGTATTACCAAATAATAGTACACAAAAATTTAATTTCGGCATTCAAAATCAAAGCCAATTTAGGATGCCGCAATCTGGCTTTCAGCCTCAAATAATGTAGCAGATGAGTTACCGTCCACCTCAATTCGGGTATCGGCCACAACTTGGCCAACAACCACAACAGTTCGGCTATCGCCCACAATTCGGATCTCAGTCACAACAGTTTGGTTATCGTCCACAATTCGGCTCTCAGTCACAACAGTTCGGTTACCGTCCACAATTGGGCTTTCAACCACAATAGTTTGGTCAAAGACCTCAACAGCAATTTGGCCATATGCCAACTACGCCACAAATTAAGAAACCCAATTTTCAGGAGACTGACGTTTCCATGTGGACAGCCCCTCCAAGGCCACAGCCCGGTTTTAGATTAAAGGAGTTAACTTTAAGAGAAAATGACGGACAGTATTATGGCGAGTACTATGACACAGACGAGTATGTAGAACAGTATGACAATGAATTGACACCATTCGCTGAGGAAACTATTGACGAAATGACTTATAACGAACTTACAGATGAAACTTAAACTCAAATTATTGAAAATTGATACATGAAAGCCTCGATAGGAGACAAGAAGTTATAGAATTAAATTGCCGAATCTCAAATTACCCTATATTTATATTCCTGAAATAGATGCAAAATTAATGGTAGATACAGGTAGTACTAGATCTTTTATCAGCCCCCGTAAGGCATACAACATTTTTATCAATATATGACACATGAACTATTCGAAGTAGTCAGCACCCACGCCTCTAGTTGACACGATGAAGTGATACAAATCCCCCTACCACCCACCTTTAAGAGTTCGGATTGTCATAAATTTTACCTATATGATGTCGACTCTCATTACGATGGCCTCATAGGTAATGACCTATTGAAACAATTAGATACAATAATAGACCTTAAAGACCTTGTAATTAAAACCAAAACAACTTGCATACCAATAGTCAATAATAATTTAAACTACGTTATAACACTACCACCACGATCAGAACAGCGCGTAAAGTTGCCAACAGATCAGTGTTCTGGAGAGGCAATCATTGATTATAAGGAATTTGTCAGCGGTGTACGAATGCCCAGTGCATTGGTAAACTGCGTTAACGGTTATGCCACAACAGTCATACAGAATGTTCCCGACAATGAAATGATATTGACAGTAACACGACCTTTTCCCGTTACTAAGTACGAGACTACCCAATGTGACATAAACTTGACAAGTACCTATTACGACATAGAGATCGATAAGATACTCGAAGAAAATATACTTAAGCTAAGACTTGATCACACTAACGACGAGGAACGCGACAAAATTTTTAGACTATGCCAAGAATTTAAAGACATATTTTACTGCGACAAACTACTACTGACCTTCGCTAATAAAATTAAACATAAAAATAAATACGTACAAAAAATGAAGACCCAATTTACGTCAGACCTTACCGACAGGCACCAACACAAGTAGAAGAGATAAATAGGCAAGTAGACAAGCTATTAAAGGACAATGTTATTCAGGAGTCACACTCGCCATGGAATGCTCCTGTACACCTGGTATCCAAAAAGTTAGATGCATCTGGTGAAACCAAATTTCGTATGGTTATAGACTATCGACGTTTGAATGACATAACCATCAACGACAAATACCCACTACCAAACATAACAGATTTGTTTGACAAGTTAGGGAAGAGTTCCTATTTCAATACAATTGACTTGGCAAGTGGTTACCATCAAATTGAAATAGAAGAGCAAGACAGGCAAAAGACAGCCTTTAGCACTCAAAACGGCCATTATGAATTCCTCAGGATGCCATTTGGATTGAAGATAGCTCCTGCAACTTTCCAGCGGACCATCGACATTGTGCTAAGGGGATTACAGGGGATACACTGCATGATATATATTCGACAGACTTAGGACGACTAATCTAAAGATTCAATTAGACAAGTCCAAATTTTTAAGGAAGGAGGTTTTATATTTAGGACATATCATTACGAAAGAAGGGCTACGACCAAACACTGACAAAATTAAAGCTGTGCTAAATTTTTATATACCAAAGACAACAACTGAAATTAAAAGTTTCTTAGGGCTGGTAGGGTATTATCGACGCTTCATAAAGGACTTTGCTAAGATCACACAACTCCTAACTGCATGTCTCAAAAAGCGAAATAAAATAATCATCGATGAAAAATATATAAGTGCGTTTGAAAAATGTAAGGAAATACTTACGAGTGAACCATTACTACAGTACCCGGATTTCGAAAAGACGTTCATCCTCACAACTGACGCCTCAAATATAGCCTTAGGAGCAGTTCTATCACAGGGCCCTATTGGTAGCGATAGACCTGTTGCATACGCTAGTAGGACGCTTAGTGACACTGAAAGTAGATATAGCACCATCGAACGCGAACTTTTAGCTATTATTTGTAATTCACACTGACCATCGACCCTTAGTTTGGCTTTATTCCCTAAAGGAACCAAACAATAAACTCACCAGATGGCGACTACGATTACAGGAGTACGACTTTGAGATTATTTATAAAAATGGAAAACAGAATACAAATGCCGACGCCCTATCCAGAATAAAAATTAATGCACTAAATTCAGACGACGAAGGTCATTCTATGGACGTTAACTTCGACAGCAAAGAGTGTAAGCTTAGGGACCATTTAAAAGACGTTGTTAAGGAAATTGAAAAACTAAATGCTGAAAATAAAAGACATAATGACACGACGTCCACTGCAATAATATCAGACTCAAGTACTGTTCCCGCGAGCCCTATGTCTCTTTCCGACATAATATCGATTAGTAGTTCAGAAAAGGTTTCCGAATACCCAATCCGATCGCCTACAGAATCTAGTAAATCCCAAACTGTGCATTCAGCCGTAGAATTAGAGTCGAACGGTATACCAATATTACATGAGGCTATCGATGCGAAGCCAAATCAAATATTAGTATTTTCGTGGTTCAAATATGAAATGTGTGAAAGTTAAAGATATTTCTAGAAAGAAACAAAAGGTACTAGAAGTATTTTTACCATTACATAATTCCGAGTTAATAAAAGAATTTTTAAAGAAATATATTAGGCCTAAAATTAAATATTTTACATATTTTGAACGGGAAGAACAGGTGTATAATCATATTACTAAATCGTAAACAATTTAGTAATATGATTATACACCTGTTCAAAAAGGACATGGTTCAATTTTTTGAATGTACGGAACGAGTAGTTTTTGTTGAAGATGAAAAAGAACAAAGAGCGATTGTAGTTAAATATCACGAAGGAAAGACATGCCACCGGGGCGTTAAAGAGACGCTAGTCAGAATCCGCAGAAATTACTACTGAAATAATTTACAAGAAACCGTTTCGGCAATAATAAATAGTTGTACTGCGTGTAAAAAAATGAAATACGACAGGAAGCCAATCAAACCTATACTTCAATTAACCCAAACACAAGATGCTCCGTTTCAAGAAATATTTATAGACCTGTTTAACATCGAAGGAAAGTATTATCTCACCCTTACAGATGCGTTCAGCAAATTTGGCTAAGCGATAGAAATTTCAAATAGGTCTACCCCCGAAGTAGTCTGAGCTTTGATGAAGTACTTTTCTAAAATACGAAAGAAAACCTACTGATGCGGCATCAGTTATGACGTATTCCATACTAGCATATAATAATACCATTCATTCGGTAACAGAGCTTACACCTTTCGAGGTAGTTTTCGGACACACCGACACGGGTAGCCCATTTAATAAAGAAATTGATAAGCAGTATTTCCAACACCTAGTAAGAGACCATGCAAAGCGAACAAAATTCTTATACAAATATTTAGCAGAAAATATGGTAGCGATTAAAGAAAAAAATAGGGAAAAGCGAGGCGGTGAAGATGAGATAGCATTTCCGTGTGGTAAGACTGTATTTGCTAAAGATACCAACAAAATAAAAAGCAAAGACAGACCGCAATATGTTAAGGCTAAAGTAGTAGGCAAAGCCGAAAGAAATATAGTACCAATAAAAGTAGGTGAAAGAAAGACTAAAGCCCCGATTAAAAATATCAAACGCCCTCCACAGGTGGTGCATACTGATGATTGCGATGCCAATGCTGGCCCATCATCTGCAGTCACTTGAGGAGAACCCAGGGATACTACCGGTAAAACAAGGACAAGCATATGCACAAACAGATCACTGGACTATAATAAAGATTTTAAATTTGGAAAATATTTATGACGACCTAAATCTAATTATTGCTCAGTAAACTAATTGAAGTAAAAGAACCATACCCTCGCGAATTTATAAGCATTAAAACCCATGCAGATCACATACGCGATTTAACCGTTCAAAATTTCAACAACATATGCCGCAACGTTTTAAGAGAGGGATCCTAAATCCATTAGGGTCAGTTCTAAAAATTATCACGGGAAACCTCGATCATGAAGATGCTGTAAAATATGATAAACTTATCTCGGAGTTAAGTCACAACCAAATTATCGTGTCTAGGAAACTCACCTTAGTCTCTAAAATGTTGGACAGCTTTATTAATGCCACTGAAACCTTAAATAATAATTCCGTTAGGATGCACGCCTAAAAAGTGTAGAGATAATGCTAAATCATCTAACGACTAGAGAAAATAACTGGGTTTTCTCTACATATATTTTTGGATTATTTAATTTATTTATAAGCAATTTTCGAACCATATTTGATAAATTAAATGAAGTAGAGACTGCCCTAGCTCTTAGTAGAGTGTCTATACTTCATCAATCTATTATAAATTCTACAGAACTCTTAGATCATTTAAAACTAATATCCAATACCGAAAATTTTGTAAAATTAGAATAAACCATAAGAGTAAAATCTTACCTTAAGAAAAACCAGATAGCATTTATAATGGAGATTCCGTTAACTGATAATAATACCTACAATTACTTTAAGGTTTATTCCGTACCTATTTTACGTGAATCCGTAAACGAAACAATTACCATATTCTCAAAATATCCTTACCTCCTGGTGAAAGGGACGAAATACTTATCAGTTACGAAACCCTGTCGCCCGCTTGCTGCTGGTAATGATTTCCTGTTTACCGAAGAAAATAGAGCCTTCTACCCTGGACTTACCTGCATAGAACGGTTGATGAAATTTGAGAATAACCTTACTTGTTGCACGCAACACGCTATTATAATTGAAGACGTTAAGGTACAGCAAATTAAAGCAGAAAATTGGATTGTTTTTACAAAGCTAAGAACGACACTTACCAAACACTGCGATAACGAGATCAGCAAGCACCCCATTTTTGGAACCTATATACTAACCAGTGATGAGCCCTGTGACCTGGAGATACATGGTACTTACATTCATAACAACCTTGTTTACACAGAATACGAAGCGGCGCTACCAGTTCCAGTCATCAACTTACCTCAATTACGTTCAACTACCAATGTAACAAGTACACGCGTGATTTACATGAATGGTGTTAACTTGGACGAAGTGAAGTATGTGTCAAATACTTTAAAACACAGTGAAATCTATTATACAGATTCAAGTATCTTCAAAAGAGAAAAAGACTCTCACTTCAGTGTTTTAACATATGTAATTTTAAATTTTCTGGCCTTAAGTTTCCTATTGTTTTTTATATACTTATTAAGAAAAAAATGTATGCCTCACTTCCAAAATTATCGTAAAAACATTAAAAATTATATTTCCAATAATTTTGTTCTTAGGGAGGGAGGAGTTATGGATACACCCCGACCCTCTGTTTCAGATAGTATATTAATATATATTATATTGTATTACGTAGGCTAAGCAATAAAACTAACACATCAGCATTTTATATAAGTTTACTAGTACTTAGTTGATGAGTCGAACGTCTGCGTACGAACAGACTCTTTAAGATTGATTCATTATTAAAGCCACCTCCAAATCGGTGAGACGTATTAATTTAGTTGTAGTTTAGTTTTTAAAAACTCCTTTCGACGTTCCCAAAATTTGACTACCTTGCTATTTATAAATCGTGCATTTTGATTTGAACCTCAGTCCACAATATCTCAGCGGCACCCACAAAGACGGCAGTGAAAGTACCCACCGGAACCTATAGGTGTAGGACGTGAGCGACTCGCGAAGTAACTTCGAAAACAATTACTCCGAAGAGTTTCGCCCGTCCGGCACAAGTACAATGGTGGCAAGAGGTTAGATCACTTTTAATCTTGGTATTTTAAAACTTAATCTATTGAATGACTTTCAATATAATTAATGAAAAAAGTCGCAACCCGGGATGTAAGAGGTAATACATTTTTATTTTAAGCTTGTACGTGGTAGAGGCACGGTGGAGCTATATTATGATTGCAGCAGGAATGGGTCGGTTCGACCGGGAAATGACCACGTTTCCACAGAATACCATGGTAAGTTTAGTTATGGTAAGCTTAGAGAACTGGAGACATATTTTACTGGAAACAAGGCATCTTAGTCCTCAGGGGTGACAACGCATCAGCATTTTGGTTTTTAATCGAGAATATATATAGATGTGTATGAGCACAGCGTTCGCCTACCATCAGGTGGACTGTATGCTCGTTTATTTATAAATTATAATCTCAGGGGAATTTTAGCAACAAGGTGTGTGTGACGAGCGGGATCCAGGTAATTAACATTAGGATATTAACTAGACGAGCGATGTTAAAATAAAGATATTGCAGGTCGCTAGTCGACATTAATTCACAATAAATTAAATGATATAAAGATCATTTTATAAGAAATTTTAACAGAAACTGATGTGTACACAGATTCGACCTGATTGTTTATAATTTAAAGCAAGGAATATGAGACTCGTGTTGTTCAAAAAGACTTGACTTTAGTTTTATTATAATTTGAGCTTGAAAATCGATTTCATTAAAAATAACTCTCAAAAGTAAAAGCCTACTTAAAACCCCGAAAACGATAAAACTATTTCACGTTCTCAAGTGGTTGAGATAAATTGTAAAAGAAGCATTAAGGTCCCGACTTCAAGAAGTGGCGCGTTCTCAAGTGGTTGAGATAAATTGTAAAAGAAGCATTAAGGTCCCGTCTTCAATCAGTGGCGCGGACTTGTGAAGGACTGTGATGACGACGTACGACTTTGAAAAAATCTCTGTACTCCTTGACCAATCTTCACTGAGGTATGTAAGGTATGTTTCTGCGAACTGGTGTACATTTTGAAGTTCGTAAGAGCTTTAAACAAGCCTTTATCGAATAAAATGTTTTGAATTCAACTTTAACTTGGAATGTAATTTCCGGCTGTGAAGCATTCCATCTTAGTGTAGGAGGAAGTGACAGCGTATGTGTAGTCTGTATGTCAATTCAGTTTTATAAAAAAATAAAGGTTAAGGATTTTTCGTAAAATGTGAAGACTAACGCATAGTCTTCATATTTTATAAAAAACGTGGAAAAATAATTCATATTAATGTTTAGGTGTTCATATTATAATTATTTGTTTATAACCAAACCAATTTGTTTTGACTGTAGGTTCATAACATTGTGAAGAAATTTTAGAGCAAATGCAATTAGGTCTGAGGTTCCAACTTAAACAAGGGTGTGAACATTAAGTTAAACAGTTGTAAATTTATCTTTCATATACTAAGTACTGCGGCTTTCTTATGTTTGAGAAGTAAGTGGTCGTAAAATACACCGGTGGGAAATGAGAGTTTTAATGCCTCGTAATGCAGAGTAATGGAACAAATTTGCGCTGCGGTGGAGCAGTATAGTCGCACGTCGCAGTCTTCTTATTTAATTATTTCATTCAGTCAACCTAATGGTAAGTGGGTACTGTGGTCGACAGACACCCACATCTACCCTCCAGTGAAAATTAAAATCTCTTTCACCTTTGAGGACTAAGTCGGAATGCTTCGTATTCAGTAAAAAGGGCCCGGTTGTCTTCACTCACCATATAAAACACAGCAGCTTTAAGCTGCTATTTTACGCTGGTATTCTGTGAAAGCATGGTGCCTCCCAGTTCGAACTGAGCTATTCGTGCCTCAACCATACTATAACAGCGGCGTGAAATTAAATGTAAACGTGGTAAAGCCACGTATAAATGTAATTTATAAACATTATCATAAAGTTATAATTTTAGAATATTCTAGACTATAAGAGTGAGGGAATAAAGAGTGTACTTGTGCTTGCACGTACATTTGGGCGCTACGTCATGTGGCTGGACACTGTGACCGAAATTCAGTCTGATTTTATTATTTTCCACAACTTTGTTTTTTTTTTTTAACTTTTCAGTAAGTCTTCCAGTTTCAATTTTTCAGTCAGGTTTTAAAAATATTATTGTGGCCTCTTCTGGTATTCATATTGATTTATTATTGTCACGTCCTGTATTGCGTCTATTCCGTTATAATTTTTTTTGTCAATCGTTTCAAACTTTATTATTACTAATTTAATTATTTCATTTAGTAATATTATTATATTATTATTTATATTTTACTTCACGCCTTTTCAACTACGTAGGCCCGGCAGTACGCATGCATTGTCGCAGCGCATGGTCGCCATGTAATGTGGTGACGAGGGAGAGAAATGAAAGCCAAGACTGCTTAGTAAATACTGATTATATTCTTAATAATCAATCCTTAAATATGTACAATTAAGTCACACAGTGTATATGTTTACATATTATATACTTATATCTATTCCTTGCATCTCAAATGTGTCGGAATACTTGTGCACTATGTGACGTAGAGCTGACGTCCGGATCCATCACGGCTCGTCGTGTACGTGTACATACTGTTTACATGATATTATTAGTGTTACTGTTCATTTACAGCTTATTAAAGTACACTGCGTAATATAAGCGTCCCCCACAGATTGCTTCACAGGGGGTATAGTTGCCACAGTTGCCACAGTTGCCACAGTTGCCACGCTTGGCACGCGGGTTGGCAACCGCGGGTTTATTCTTTCTAGTCGTTATTGGGACGACGCTGCTGCCCATCTTCTAATTTGTCACTTCTTAAGACACCTACGGTTACGGATTATACGGGTGGTGAATATCCTTACATCGCCACATTTCACTTCATCATCTTTTTTCCCCAAATCAAATAGTGTATACGAGACAACAGCGGCGTGTGACTCAACGCACGGACGTAGTTCGCTGTGATTTATGAGTTTAATTTAGCTCTCCGCGGGCGCACCTTGCACGCCATTAAGTTATTATAGTTTTATTACGAATAAAAAAATGGTATCAAAATAAGGATAAACTTACGCAGTTTATTATATATAATTATATTACCGGAAAAAGTTGGAAACATTTTTTTAAGAATATTAACAATGCTATAAACATTACTAATATTCCCCTTAACCACTCGTGGTAATTGCTTGTGTTACGAGTGGTTCACGCCAGGAGTCGATTGGCGGATTCGAACCCACGACTTTTTTTCTGAAATAAGTGTATATTAATTCTAATTTTTGGAAGAACATAAATCTTCTAGGTAAAACTCTGTAATATTTTTTTGTCAAAGAAAAAAATAAAATGACATCTTACCTGGTTTGAAGAGCTCTTACCGCCCACCATTCATAGCGTGCACTATCCCCGGCACCATTATTCCCGACATAACATTCCTAACACCATTAGGCATACAAGAAGGACGCACCACCGTCGATTAATCGATGTAATAGGTACGTGTTTCGCTTGTAAGCGAAGCATCCTCAGGTGAAGTAGATTCTATATAACTTTATTTCATTAGGCGTATCTTATCTAATTAATTTTTAACATCTCTAATGTAATGAACTTGTCCAAAGTAGCGCATGATTCTATTAATTAGTTATTTTTGTTTTAACATATCAGCTATAATACCTGTTGGATAGTTGAGTCATGTGCATTTTAAAATGTTCGGAATATATTTTAGTTTAAAATGTAAATTTTCTTACTACGTTTCTCTTCACGATGAGACGTAATAAATCAGCACTTAAAACGATTAACAACTTTACTGGTGTGACGAGTTGTAATTTGCTCTCGTATTAAGAAATTTAAGCCGCCATACGGTACTTAATATTCGGTATACAATAATACACAATGCAGTACACAGTAATATCAACATATGGTACACTAAATATAGACGTAGGTGAAGGCATCTTACAATTAACTTCGAAAAAAATTATTTTTTTTTTGCAAATAAAACGTGTAAAGGCCGTGGTGTAAAGGAACGTGTTTATGAAATTTGGTAAATGTACAAACAAATATAAATGTAGCTATATTTACATATTCGTTTACATAACTCCAACTATCTGCAGCTGTGATTTCCGCTTTTGCAAGTGATTGAACCGAAATTAAGGCAGATTAAGCCGTTAAATTTAGTTCTGATTCGATTTCGCATTTAGTTAAATGTGGTTCTGTAACGATCTCTACTCGATTATAGCTCCGCTGTGCAGGAAGCGTGCAAGTGATGAAACAACTAATGTTCACTGAGATGATTGGTATCTGTACATGATTTGATCACTAAGTGTGCTTGGAGAAAAAAGTCAACTTCTGATGATATATGGAAATTTCAAAAATAATTATTCTACTTTAACACTAATATATATTGACGTAGACATAGTTCAACATGTTAACTTCAGCAAATGGCTTCCAATAACCGTTGCTGTACCTTTACGGCAGCTGTTAATATTGAGGTTTATTCTCGTAACTTCACCGTCGGTTCCGCAAAATAGAATTTTAAATTGACTTATAAATTTATGGTCAAAGCGAATAATCTTCTTGAAATATTTGTTATTAGGAATTGATTATTAACAACAAAATAACAATGTAGTGCACTAGATTTTCAGTGTAAAGCAGTGAACGCAAGTAAGACATTGAATTTTTTTCTATTTCTTACCTCCGACATTAAAAAAAAGGAAAAAACACTGACAACCAAATGGTTATGCCATGTAATTACACCCTTTTAAATTATGTCATGCCATATCGTAGAGTATGTATTTCCGCGAATAACGTAAGAGGCAACTATGTGGAAAACCGAGAAGACCATCATATGGGGAAGAGCATCAGGTAGTTGCGCGTGAAGCGTCTAAAACAACAATTGCCAATCGCCAGTCAACGGAACCGATAACGTTTAATATTTTGCGAGGCTCCTCTAATGTTCAGCAGTGAATTATTATGAGTTAGATATTAAGGTTAGATGTCATATCTAGACACCGTATTGTGGCAGTGTAACAATATCCACTAACCCATATCATTCCGTGGGTGTTGTAAGATGCGAAAGAGGGAAATGAATCAGAAAATGGGCAGCAGCGTGTTCTTAAAAACGACAAAAAAAACTGCGGCTGCCAACCCGTTTCCCGAGCGTGGCAACCCTGGGAAATGTCACCCCTATGAAACAATCTATGGGGAAGGCCTATGTTCAGCAGTGGACTTTAACAGGCTGTCAAAGCAGTTGCGGTCAGTCTGGGTAGGTACCACATTCTTACCTCTTTCTGCCGCCAAGCGTTAGTGAGGCGCTACTGTGTTTAGGTCTGAAGAGCATCAAGTGCCAGTATAACTACAGCCCGTGAGGCATTCCACCTTAGTCCTCAGAGGTGACAGCACCTTTAACTTAAAGAAGTTTTAGATAGTTATTAGTATTGTCACATGAACAGTTTAAAAGTACAACGTACATGCTTCGTACTATAGTCAGCGAAATATTACTCCGGTAGATAAATTGTAACATATTGTGACGGCGTATTATTATTAATACTAATCATTAATAATTAAATAATATATTAAGTCGCCCGAAAGTATCAAGTAATAATTTGAACATTTAAGTAAGTTTTGTTAAGCATAAAATTAAAATACATTCATTTAGAACATTTAATATTATAGTAAATTAAAGACGTAATATAACCTGAAAATTTAATTAAATTTATAAAAGTCAAGCTTTTTTATAAATAATAAAAATAAATTACATTTATAAGTTATAATTTTAAAAAGGGTCAAAATATTTCTAAGTTATAGAGCATATATTTATGCAATAATGAATCTTATTTTGTAAATATATTTGAAAAGTTAATGCTACAAATTTAAATAATTTAACTTAATCTCCATACAAAATTTGAACCAAATTCAAGGTGTTCGATTTTTCTGTACATTATTCGAATTCTGCTTGAAATACATACCTACAGTCTTACATTGTATACAAATATGTATAAGTGAGGAAGTCACATTTTTTAATTGTATTTATTTATATAAATATGTTTAGATTTTTCCAAGCAGAAAATGATGGATAAATAAGGAATTGACTGTTGTGAACCTGATACAACTGGAATAGGGACAATTTAATTTTCTTTAACCCTTTTAAGCCCTTCTTCGTGAACGGGGTTCTTTAGCTTAAAATAATTGCAAGCACTACCAACGACTCGTTTTTTCAAGACACACCTAAAAAACTGAGTTACTAAAAAAACACAACGTAAATACGTCATGTAATGATTCATCCAAATAAAAAAATATGATTTTGAACGCATCCTTAGCCTTGTTATTTAAAATTAGATGCGGGAGTCCAGGGGCTGCAGTAACCACAGTTTAGCAGCCTACTAGTCTACTAGCATTTACCTTTACTTACATTGCCCTTAACCGGAGGGCATCTTTGCGTAGTTATATAGATTGCGAAAGAAATGTATCAAGATCGTGCAAATGGAAATTCGTAGTCTCTGCCTAAACCTCTGGGTGACGGGTGTGTGTTTATGTTTTTAATTATATATTTTTATTAAATTGCCATAAAATTAAAATATTAAATATCTAATAGAAACCTGTATAAAATAAAATACTATTAACAAAATGAGAACAAATAAAATAAACGGTAGCATGAAGCGCGACGAGCGACGTGATATTGGAAATGAATTCAATAAGTGATAAAGATTTCTGTGCAATTAACATTTAAATGGGAAATAACAATTTTGCGAATTTCGCACAAAGATTATTTACACTGAATACATTTTCATAAATGTTTTTTGAGTATTGACAGTAGATCTGAATCATTAATCGAGAAGCTTTAGCATTTTTTTATAGAATACGGGTGACAAGCGATCACTCAGTCCACCTGATGATAAGTGGATGCTGTAGCCCGTAGAAATCCCTATCTATCCTCGATTAAGAATCAAGGTGAAGATAAGCTGTCACACCTTAGGAATTAGATGGATTCTCTTCTCTTCCCTTCACTCCCGGGGAAGGACCACGCTATCACAGAATAGCATCGTGACATGGCAGCTTAATACTGTGTTTCGTATGGTGAATGTAGAGAACCAGAGACCCGTTTTACTGGAATCGAGGCATTCCATCTTAGTCCTCAGGGGTGACAACGCATCTGCATTTTGATTCTTAATCGATTTTAAATGTTGTCTATTGTAGATGTCTATGGGCCGCAGCATCCACTTACCTTCAGGTGGACTGTGTGCTCGTTTGTCACCCTAATCCTATAAAAAAACTCATCATTCGAAACAGCACTAAATGTGGCATGAAAGCGTGAGAGCGTGGTCCTTCCCCCATCGAAACTATATTATAGCTGCAGCGTGCTCTATCACGTTTGATTTTTTTGGAGGTTGGTTGCCTATGACCACGGACAACCAACTCCAAACGTTTTCTTTAAATATGAGAGTTGGCTCATGGCTGAGCTTTCATTTTACATACTGGTAAAGAAAACTAATGCAAGCGGAACCTTTCAATATTCATTTTGATTTATAATTTGTAATTGGTTCCCGTCTGCCACTAAACTTAGTGCGGATATTTAACTTAGGCTTTCAGCTTATAATATGTTAGTCTCTTAAACCGAAGCAGAGTTTAATTTGTTTATAGTTTATTTTAATTTTGTTCTATATTCTCAAACTTTTTATTAAATTCAGTTTTTTGATTTTTTAGATTATTTATTTTATTTTAAACTTTTTAGTGTACAGGATATTTACACTTATTCTAAATTTCATATTATTATTAAGATTCCTTGCCAGTCGGGTAAAGACACGAGTCGGCTATTAATTAATCATGCACTGAGTTTACAAAATTTCATCTTTGTATTAATATATATGCGCTTCAATTTTCCCCATGCTTTTAAGACTTTAAAGTTTAAAATTAGTGTGCAATTTCATAAGCCTGCTACGAGTATCAGAGACGGCTTTAAGCAAAATAGCAATAAAACTATTCACAGTTTCATAAGCCGTCTTTGAAAAGACTTGCCTTTGACAACATTTTAAAACAAGGCAGCGGTTTGGTCACTTATGCTATTACGTTATGCCACTACGAGTATCATAGTATGTATTATATCTTTTGTTTAAAAGGCAAGTCACCTTGCTTAAGGTGATCCAATTAGCTGAGTAAATTACTGACGTTTTTATTTGCCATCGATTGAATCCACGTGAAAGACTGACTATAGAGTTATTTGAATGTTTTAAACAAGGTTAAATAATGTACTGTCCTCCAGACCAGGTTACGGACGCAGTGGTGTGACCCTAGGGCGCAGTGATTGTAAGTACAACTGCCGCTGTCGTACCGGGTAGGAAGCCAAGATCAGGCCTGTGATGATGCAAAATACATGCTCAATAATATTTAATATGATGTGATTACGCACTTACAAATATGACAAAAGTGGGTCGTATCAAATATGAGACTTACGAAATCTTTGTGACGTAAATAGATTCCTATAAGTAAGCTAGTTTTTAGTATTCTTGGATCTTTCGATGAACGTACGTACATCTGGGTGGATGTAGTTTCCTTTAACCTACCACTATCACCAACACACCAGAGGTCGAAATCAGTTGTTGGGTTTTTATGTAAAGAAACTCTCAGAAGCGACTCTGATTCAGGAAGTTGGCGGTATTTCACCCCCAGTGCCTCGGATAATACGTAGAGCCGTTGTTCCTGCACCTGATGTCTCTTCGGTCATGTTGGATTGCTGGACTATGAGCATGAGGGAATAGGGTGTGCACCTGTGCTCGCGCACACAATTATCGAAAACAATAAAGTCTTTGCGGCATGTCTTTAAGTAGATGGAATATTTTACCACTTCAAGGCAACTTAACGCTGCTATGTAGGATATGGTTCGTCTGGAGAATTGGATACCTTTTTTGCTGGAAATGAGGTATTCCATCTTAGTCCTCAGGAGTAACAACGCATATATATTTTGATTCTTAATCTAAGAAGATGTATATGTTAACAGGCAAAAACATCTATTTACCATCGGGTCGTCCACGCGCTCGTTTATCTTTTTTATTTTATATAAAAATACTTTGTATATTTTAAGGTAAATAAGGGTAAAAAACCGACTCCATAAACTAAAAAGAATAATATAATTTTCAAATAGGTACTAGTATCTCAAGTTAGTTACAAAGAATTAAAGCCCAAAGATTGAATGTATTCTTGAATTATAGCTCACTTTACTGTATATATCAAGTGTAGCTAATATTTGAAATTGTGTGGTTAACAATTGGCACAGTCTCAAAATTAACTCAAGAAAGAAAGAAATATTAAAGAATTTTTGAGAATAAATAAATAAAGAGGCAACGAAAAATATGTTAATGCTGTAGAACCTTACTTGCCGTAGTAAGTAGAGGCTTACTTGCCGTAAGTTTCTCAGTACTGGAGCAACCCGGGTTCAATCCCAGTCGGTACCAACGAATTGCCCGATCTATTGCAGAGACTGATTCGACGACAACGGATAACGCTGTGCGACAACCAACACAATGTGACGAGGACACGCGAAATCTGCCAACACGAAATGAAGCAGCGCGGCGGACAACTTGTTAAAATCCTCTCAAAATTGAAAGGAAGCCTGTGCCCGCAGATTCATTCAGACCGAATTTTGATTACGGTGGCCAGTTCCGACGGAGACTAGACATCTGCATAGGACAGGATTACAAAGCCCGAGTGTAAGCGCAAGCGCAGTTGCTTTTCCATAACTTTCATAATACGACGAAACGGTAATCCGACATGACTGAAGAGAGGTCAGATGGTCAGGACACGTCAGACTAACGGCTTTACGTGCTTAACGAGGCCTGGGGCGAAAAACCGCCAACTTTCTGACAAGCGCCAACTACTTACAATTTCTTGACTGATAAACCCAATTATAGATTTTAATCAAACCCGGAATTCGGACCCAGGACCTCATGGTCAGGAATACGTTTACGGCAACTAGGCTCTTACACCACGCAGCCTTTAAGTGTTAATTTTGACCTATTTGTTTGGTAAGTCTCGATTTTCGTTTTTCGAGCACGTCTTAAAAAATTAGAGTTTAATAAAATTCACACTGTCAATCTCAAGTACCTCTTGCTTCCAAACAATGTCATTTATTTTAATTATCATCACAATATACATGTACGTACGATCGCAGTAACAGGTGGAAATTTTTGTAGAAATGTTTTTTATAGAAATTTTCGTCTACGCCAGCGCTTAACTACTGTTACACCTGGTGGTACACTGTGATACAGCCAAAGATGGTGAAGCATGCTGACTTATCACAAGCCTATTTACTCTTACCTCGAAGAAAATAGGTTACATTGTGATCGGATGAAAAGACAGATGCTGACAACTTATTCCAATCATTTGCTGTACGCATGACGAACGATGTAGTAAACCGTTTTGTTCGAATGCGTGGCGTTAAGTCGACTTCGAATAGGTAAAGTCTTTAGTGTCAAAAACCTGAGGTTGCTAATAGTGGTAACTACGTAAAATGTTCTCTCTATGAGTCAATATCCGGGGAAGGCCTATGTTGAGTAGTGAAGTTCTGATATGCTACGACGCTAACAGAAACGGTAATACGGGCCGTGACTAAAATGCGAATCTGGAGGACACAACGTTCAGTGTTTTTTTGTAAAGCCGATGACGGAACAAAATTTATAAATAAGTACATAAACTGGTGGAGCGATGGAGTCTTGGGTTCAATTTCCGGGTCGGACCAAAATTTATTTATGGAGATCGATTTTCTTGTGGACTGTATGCGTGGTTCTCTATAACCAAACAAGATGGCTGGTGTGGCACATAGCAGTCTTGGACGATGTACTCGATATGACCTAATCTATTATTTAGACAATGCCCTTGGATGGGATTCAACTTGATCTGTTAAGAGAAAGATAATACAGTAAAGAAAATAAAAACAGCTGAAGACAATTAAAGGAACACTTACCGGGGTGGGGTTCCTTCTGCTGGCGGCCTCGAGCACGATGCCCCTGGCGATGCGACTCCGGCGGAAGAGCGCGGTGCGCGACGTCAAGTTGCACTATGCAAAGTGGTTAATACTAGGTTCTGTGGTCGACTGCCATAGAGGTGCAATCACAACTAGCGTTGGTCTTCAGCTACGATTCAAGGGAGCAAGCGCGGCAGAGATGACCCTATTATTCGCCAACCATCTCCACCTTTAATTTAGGTGGGGCGCTTTTCTTCATTGGCCGAAAATCATCACATTCTAACCCCCCGCCCCTTCAGTGCATGTGGAATGGAATGCGTGGATGGGATGAAGAGGGGCACTGGAAAAACAATAACCAACTAAACAAAGTGTGAGAGTACCCGTTTTCTCCGCGCAACCATAAACGATAGAATGATGCGTTCATTTGCGCTACTACGTGTTGTCATTTTTGAAAAAAGACTGGAGCTAACTATATCGGTTTCATATAAAACATTGACACGCGTGAGTTGCTCCCTCAAGACGCGTTTTTATTTCGTACGTGACTCGTAGCTACAACATGTCGGGTACGTACCAAACTCGTAGCTCTCGGAGCGCTATATGTTGTACTCGTAGGATTTAAAACTCTAGTATATAAGTTTGAGAACTGTTTACGTTTAAGGTTTTTACCGTCTGGAAAAAAAATAGTGTGTAATATTTTTACGGAATAGAAGCCTATGGCACTGATGTATTACAATAATTTAATTTTACATTGACATATTGAAATTGATCTATCAATAAATACTACTAATTTGAAATAAACTTTCGGTACTAAAAAAGATCAGTTTCAAAATATTATGTTAATGTAAAATAAAGAAAAATTGCAAAATATCAGTGCCTAAGGCTTTGATTCCGTTCACCTGTTACATCCTTTTTTTCCAGATGGTAAAAAAAAACATCCAGTATTTTTGGTCAATGGTCAATGAATAAATATTTTTACTATTAATATTATAGAGTATCTATATAGTTTTCTCATCTGGTTGGGTTCCATAAATACATAATTGTAAATGAAAATGTTAAATATACATTATTATCAATAAAATAAAATAAATATATAAAAATACATAAATAAATGGAAACCTAAGCAGATGAAAGCCTTCGGCAGGGAAACCAAACGGCCGAGGGTTACAGAGAAAGGGATAGAAACCGGCGGGTGATGCAAGCGATATCGAGAAGCATCGCCTTTTGCATTTCAGTTGGAGCGGTCCGTCACGGAGTTCCAGTCACCTCAGATGACCCGAGAGGCTGACTGGGATTAGCCCATTCGCAGAAACGACTAAATGTATAATTTCGGTCGACAGTCCACCCTATATGTCGGTCACCTCGTGAGCCAGGTCCAGATATTTTGTTCACTTATCTGTTTCAGCTTTCACGAGGTTCCCGTCATACGGAATGATAATGTCGACCAAAAATATTATTGATTGTGCCCGGTCTATCAGTACAACATCAGGCTTTTTCGCAAGAATAGTCCGGTCTATGATGATAGCCCGGTCACAGTAGAGCCCGTCGCGGTCATTTTCGAGCACTGCTTCCGGCAAGTACTTGTAAATTTCCGGCCTTCGAGACCCTACTTCAGAGCTCCTGGTGTATTACGTAGAATTCCGGCTACTAGGTAGTACCTGTGCAAGTACTCAGAGTTAGAAAGCGCCGAACAACTGCCTAAGTGACTCACCGGGACGTCAACAAGCTCGACAGATGTCGACAGTACCATCCCTTAGGGTGTATCTCCGATAGGGTGGTCTTTTATTACTATTATTTTATTATAATTATTATTACAAAGTTTAAAAGAGATACTTGGCGATTACTGGATGTTTGTGAAACGCTCCCGAAAAACGAAGACAGACGATAGTACTAACGATACCATTGATAATGGGGCAAAAAGGAAATCAATCGAAGTACTAATACCTAATAATTTACAACACTTGTCTAAATACTTAGCTTATTTACTTAACGTATTATTTTTCAACTATAAATCAAATATCCGATTCGATTCTCCACTAATTAAAAATTTAATTTAACGAAATTTTAACAAGGGTAGCAATGCATTTTATCCAGAGTGTAAGTATGTTAATTATTCTGATGTATTCAGATAAGTTCAGTACTAAGTTATTAAAAAAATACACTTTAGGCATACTTCATGTACCTAGGTTCAGATTCCGGCAAACAACATCTAAAATGCGCTCCTCGGAGTGAACAGCCACTTGACTTTCATCTCCCGCCGCTACCGGAGCTATAGGCCGATATTGCAATACTCGCTGAAATGTTGCTATTATCAGACGAGAGTCTGCGGTCAGCAATTTCTCTCGGTAAATTCATAATGCACACAAAGCATTCCCGCGAGCTCCTCCTAGGTACATTAACATGTTGCCATAATCACGAGCACTATAAACGTACGCGTTAGGCATTATTTAAACAAAACAAGAAATGCAAAACATAACATACAATAGTAATAACAACAAGAATTTTATTAACAAACTGTCGCTCACGCGCACGTCAACACGGTACTATCTCAAAAACTAAAATTAATAATTAAATCCCGCTAAAACAAATACCTACTGCTTAGTTCGTGTGTCCTTACGGTAAGCACTTTGATATTTCCACAAATCGTTAAACAGTTATGACATTCCCAATTTTAATTTTATAAGTTTAGTTATCCCTACAAGTCTTCATATGGAATTTAGAAGTTATAGTTGTCATTTTTCATACAATTAGACAATCAATTGTACCCTTCATGCAATGCAACAAGCAGTACGTTACTAGAAAAATGATATTGAAATTAAAAAACATACCTAATTGAGCTATTTAATCGTTATTTTCGATTTTGTACAAGAAATTAGAAATGAAAAAGTACCGAATAATTAATAGTTAAAATTAATTGCAATTATGATCGACAGTTAATGAATCATCTGAATTAATGTAAAATATAATTCTTTCACTTTAATTTGATTGTCTTTCCGTTTTAATCCGTCCAATACTTTGAATTTAAAAAAAAAGGTACGTAAAAACTATTAAAAATTACTTGCAGCTTTTAATGTGCCTGTCGCCTCTAATTGTAATATTGCGTGCAAATCTTAGTAAGCAAATTTCGGTACAAAATGTGCGACGTTGCCAACACCAATTTTTAAAATTTCCCCGAAAAACCAATGTCAAATATCCCAATTTAGGGACAAAACTTCAACAGGGTTCCTTCAAATTCCCTTCAATTTTGTTCTAGGAAATAAAGCAATTTTCAACTAACTTTATGAGATTTATTTTTAACTAACATTTTGTTTCTTTTTACCGAATTTTTTTCACACTTTACATACTTTTGTAACAAGCAATTTAATATTTTTTTAATTTTTTTCCCTTGTTGTACCACAGTATCTGCATTTACTCTGCTTTAAAATTAAAAACAATAAAGAAATGAAAAGCATTAAATGATACACAAAAGTTGCCAAAATAAATCCGAAAATGAAATGTGATGCAATGAAGATAGTAAAAAAAAAATCATTCAATATTCATAAGTAACTTAACAAAAATGTTAAGATGTGGATTTGGATTTCTCGAAAAAAGGTTCTAACGTGGCCGAGGCTATCAATTTTCAAAAACCCAGCATTTTCCACACATAATATCAATACCTAAAAAAATCCTAAACCAACTTTAAATTCCCTGCAATTTGTGGAATTTCCCACAAGTTGGCAACGCTGAACATATGTAAATTGCACAGCGCGAAACGGCATGAGTCAGCCGGACGGCGGCAGCACGTATGTGATAGGGAAGGAGAGTGAGCGAAGTACGGTAATACCTAATGTGTTGTTTCGTACCGAGCTAGAGTTCAGTATCCGCGCGGTTATTGACCCTATAATCAGCTGGTTCCATTTTAGTTTTCACTGCTGGTTTTATTTTTTTAGTATTTTCATGATTTTTTATGAAATTATCGTTTCATTTAGTTATACTAACATGATAGAGCGTGAATAAAGCTAATAAAACGTTGTGAAAAGATGACTTTTTTCATCGGGATCGGTTTTAATTCTGTCCCGTCATCAAAGGTGTCGATAGTACTATTGCCTGTCTTCGTTTTCGGGAGCGTTTCACAAACACTCGGTATAAATTTCTTGGGTGAGCAATGCAAGCATGTCGGTCAATGCAAATCCTTTCTACAACGGGTCTTATGTCAAGTGGTGGACTACTAATGCTGTATTGAGATATTTAAGATACAGAGAAAGAAAAAGAAAAACAATCACAAGAGTCAAACACGAGTTAATGTTTTATTCAGACCATTTGGTCGCGCGTTACAGGAATATATACATGCATGCTCATCACTTATAGACATAAATCAATTTTATTACAACGTAATGGAACATAAAATTGTAAATGTGAATATAAATCACCAAAAGCCATGTAATGTTTTAAAGGGAACTACACTAAACGAAAATAACTTTTATTTTATATTGGTTTATTTACAAATTTTGTATACTTATAATATAGTTAATGAATAAATAATGTTGCTGTTTTATATTAGTTTGAAATGACAAACGAACTTACAATTCATCCGATGGTAAGCGGCTAATGTAAATCCATTAACGCCTGCAAGCAACCTAAAATCAGGCTTTAGATGTGTCTGCCTCTAAGAGCTGTGATAAAATGTCATAGCATCTCGTAATTTTATTGGCTCTCTTACTATTTAATTTATAGGCAATGGTAGGACAGTGCAACGCGAGAGAAAAACCGAGTAAATTAGTTTACCAGACGAATTAGGTAGAATAGTGCTGCTACAAGTAAGTACATAGAAATGAAAAATGAACTCACGAGTACAGTCCACCTGATGGTAAGTGGCGATAGCAGCCCATGGATACCTGCAGACAACTGTAAACAAAAGGCTAGGGTTGTAGATGCATTGCCAGCTTTGAGGACTGAGATGAAATGACTTACTCAGTATTTATACTATCCCTCTACCCTTCAGAGTGAAACACAGCAGTGCAGACACTGTCACTTGGCGGTAGGAATAGGGTTAGAGGGTAGTTTATTGTCAGACGATCCACTAAGCTGACAAGGCTCCCGGTGATATCGGGAAAAAACTGTAGTTCAGTTTGAGGAATAAATACTTAAAAAAAATTATATTTTGTTAATATTTTCTCATTATTATTACAGCTCTTCGCTAGCTCAATGCTGAAAATAGGCCTCCCCCAAGGAATGCCACAAAGCATGGTCCTGAGCACTTGTATCGATAGACTTCCGCCATCGATTATGAGTAGACGCGACTAAGAAGAGAAATCTGTCTGCAGTTCTTCAAGACAGCGTTGTCACCTTTCTTGTAGTACATGACCACTGGCACCGGTGTAGTGCCACCATGGACGACTGAATTAAGAACTTCTGCAGGGCTTTAAGTGCGGGTTTTCCACCCGCTTTCGGGTACTTCACTGTAATTCCATCCTTGCCCGGGGACTTGCCTTTTTTTAAGGTGCTGGGGAGTCATTCTAATCTCGCTCAAGATGATGTCAGGAATATCATCAGAGCATTGTGTCAGACTTGCTCTCGGACCGTTACTCACACTTGCATGTGACTTCAACGATGATGTGTACAGCTGCCCATAGAACCTCTCAATATCACTCAAAATCTCAGGTGTTCCGGAAACGATACAGCCACATTTAGTCTTAGGATTCAACAGTTAATTCTTTCTGGTAGACAGTTCTTAATCAATACTTTGGAACCCTGATTTCACCCTATCGCGTCTTCAATACGAGCTGTATTGAAGTTGCTTAAGTTCCGCCGCGTACTTTTGGAGATTTGTCTCTTCAACCCGTATGCAATCAAATCTGCTGAACACTGCAGCTTCATGTCCCGTCAAATAACCATGATATTAAGAGTATAATCCGAGAGTTAAAAATTTAGCTTTGTCCGCATGAACAGTTTCCATGAGCTTGTCATTGCTATTGTCCACTGTATTGCAGCTTTATAGGCATTGAAAACGATTTTGTAACTCGAGCAGAAAATTTTTCGGAATTTCGATTAGAGAAAATAAAAACTGTTCTTCATTACATAAATAAGAAGTTTTCTAAACATAAAATCATATTGGGGGAAGATTATAATGTTGACATGCTGCAAAAAATATAAAAAATACACAACAAAAAGAAATAAAAGAAATAGACTTTCGGACTTAATGCTCCAATATAAGCTTCATCAACAAATTCACAGTCCAACACGTGTCACTAAAACAACTTCAACATGCTTCATCATCATCATCATCATTACAGCCCTTCACAAGTCCACTGCTGAACATAGGCCTCCCCCAAGTAATGCCACAAAGCACGGTCCTGAGCCACCTCCATCCATCGATTTCCTGCATGTCTTACCAGGTCGTCACTCCATCTAGTGGGGGGTCGCGCTACACTACGCCTACCGGTACGAGGCTGCCACTCGAGAACCTTTCTTCCCTATCGGTTATCGGTTCTTCGAGCTATATGGCCGGCCCATTGCCACTTCAGCTTACTAATCCGTTGGGCTATGTCGGTCACTCTGGTTTTACTGCGGATATCCTGATTTCTGAGTCTATCACGCAGAGAAACTCCGAGCATAGCCCTCTCCATAGCTCGCTGAGCGACCTTGAGCGTCCTCATACGGCCAGCAGTGAAGGACCACGTCTCAGATCCGTAAGTCATCACTGGCAACACGCACTGGTTATACACTTTAGTTTTCAGAGATTGAGGTATACCTGACGAGAAGATGTCTCGTAATTTCCCGAACGCTGCCCAGCCGAGTTGAATCCGTCGATTGACCTCTCGGTCGAAGTTGGACTTACCTAGTCGGACTATTTGTCCCAGGTAAACGTACTCGTCAACAACTTCGAGCATAGTGCTCCCAACAACTACTGGCATAGGTGTGACATGGACATTAAACAGGATCTTTGTTTTGTCCATGTTCATCTTAAGACCTATCCGTTGGGAGACACTATCGAGGTCATTTAGCATAGTGCTAAGGTCCTCCAGCGATTCTGCCATAAGGACTATATCGTCGGCAAATCGAAGGTGAGTGAGGTACTCACCATTGATGTCAATACCGTATTCTTTCCAGTCCAGTAGCTTGAAAACATCTTCCAACGCAGCGGTGAAGAGTTTCGGGGATATAACATCACCCTGTCTTACACCTCTCTGCAGTTGGATAGGTTTCGTACTCTGGTTCTGTACTCGGATAGCCATCGTAGCCCTACTGTACAAACACTTCAGCACTTCGATATACCGACAGTCAACTTGGCACCGCAGAAGGGACTGTAGCACCGCCCAAATTTCGACGGAATCAAAGGCTTTCTCATAGTCCACATATGCCAGGCAAAGTGGCAGATTGTACTCTTCGGTATTCTGTACAATCTGCGGCAGGGTATGTATGTGGTCTACGGTACTGAAGCCTTTTCGGAAACCGGCTTGTTCGGGAGGCTGGAAGTCGTCGAGTCTGCGTGCGAGACGATTCGTAATGACTCTCGAAAACAGCACGTAGACGCGGCTCAGAAGGGAAATCGGTCTGTAGTTCCTCAAGAGAGCATTGTCGCCTTTCGTAAAGAACAAGACCACCGCGCTTATGCTCCACGCCTACGGAGTAGTGCCACCATGGAGGACGGAATTGAAGAGGTTCTGAAGGACTTCAAGTACCGGTGTTCCACCCGCTTTCAGAAGCTCCGCTGTAATTCCATCCTCACCCGGGGCCCTGCCATTTTTAAGGTGCTGGAGAGCCATTCTAATTTCGCTCAGACTGACGTCCGGGATATCATCGGAATAGTGTCGGGTAAGACTTACTCTTAGATCGTTACTCAAACTTGCGTGTGGCTCCAACGATGATGTGTACAGCTGCCCATAGAACCTCTCAATCTCACTCAAAATCTCAGTTGTCCCGGAAACGATGCTGCCACACTCAGTCTTCACCTTTGACAGTTGGCTCTTTCTGGCAGACAGATCTCAGGCAAAGACTTTGGAGCCCTGGTTCCGCTCGATCGCTTCTTTAATACGAGCAGTATTAAAGTTGCGTAAGTCTCGCCGCACGCATTTGGAGATCTGTCTGTTCAGTTGCCTGTATGCTGTCAAATCTGTTGACGATTGCAGCCTCATCTCCCGTCTAACAGCCATGAGATTAAGAGTGTGATCGGAGAGTTTTTGCGTTCTTCTGCGGCGGGTCTTGCAGAACTTAGCTTCGACCGCATGGACAGTTTCCACGAGCTTGTCATTCATATCATCCACTGCATTGCAATCTTCTAGGCACTGGAAGCGGTTACGTAACTCGAACTGAAAAATCTCGGGATTCTGGATTAGAGCACGAGGGGGACGGAGCGTTGACTTCATTAGACGAGACCTCTCCAACTTAACGTTTAGGTTCAGTGTGCCTCTAACCATTCGGTGATCGCTGCCGGTTTTCACCCTTGCGATCACTGAGACATCACTGAACAGTTGGCGTCTGGTCGTCATAATGAAGTCAATCTCATTTTTTGTCGAACCGTCGGGGCTCGACCAGGTCCACTTCCTGTGGGGCTGCTTCTGGAAGAAAGAGTTCATCATAAAGAGTGTAGTGGGTTTTGGAGGAATGCATGGCTCTAGAAATATCTTCATACATTTCCTTTACCTCCTCATCGGGATGTGCCGATCGAGTTGGTGCGTAGACCTGTATGACCTTAAGCGAATACCGTTTGGTGATTCTGAGTATCAGGTACGTGACCCTCGTCGAAACACTCCCAATCTTTACAACGTTGTTGACGAGAGACTTGTGGACGATAAATCCGACACCTCCTTGGGACAGATGGTCGCCCTCCCGGTGATAGAACAAGTTGCCCTACTCGAGGATTACCGTGTCCTCCCCCCTCTCTTCGAACCGCAGATAATCCAATAATATGCCAGCGCAACTTGTCTACCTCTTCTTCCAGCTCCAGTATTCCTCAGGGTGCGTGCGTTATACGTTGCCAGGTCGAGTCGTCGTAGGTGGCAACCGAACCTCCACTGGAGATTCTTAGCACCCCCCTGCCCCGCCGTTACCATGGTCGCCACCGTAGCCAGGAATAGCGGGCCGCCGGGGACTGGGGGCCGTTTATTTGCGTCATTGCTCATGGGGGAATATTTGCCGTAGTTGCCACGCTTGGCGAGCGGGTTGGCAACCGCTGTTTTTTTATTATATTATTGTTGTTATTAGGAAGATGCTGCTGCCCATCTCCTGATTTGTGTCCCTCTGTCGCCTCTTACGACACCCACGGGAAGATATGGGGTAGTGGATATTCTCAACCGCCACTACTCGGCTACTATACTAGATTTATATATATATATATATATATATATATATATATATATAACTAGATTTGACAGCATACAGTTGACTGTATGCTGTCAAATCTGTTGACGATTGCAGCCTCATCTCCCGTCTAACAGACATGAGATAAGGAGTGTGATCGGAGAGTTTTTGTGTTTAGGTTCAGTGTGCCTCTAACCATTCGGTGATCGCTGCCAGTTTTCACCCTTGCGATCACTGAGACATCACTGAACAGTTGGCGTCTGGTCGTCATAATGAAGTCAATCTCATTTTTTGTCGAACCGTCGGGGCTCGACCAGGTCCACTTCTTGTGGGGCCGCTTCTGGAAGAAAGAGTTCATCATAAAGAGTCCCTCTTTCTCCATAAAGTCGGCCAGCTACTGGCCCATTCGGTTCCGTTGCCCTACTCCAAATTTCAAAATAAAAAAACAACTATAAAAAACAATGGCTTACCGTTGGTATAAAAAAGTCTTGTTATAACAAAATATTACTTAAATCGCACGTTATAAGCTCAAATAATAAAATTCTTACTGATTATTATAAGAAATACGAAAAAATATTAAAAAGGGTTATAACAATGTCAAAAAAATTACACTATATAAACAAGATAAAGCAGTCTAACAATAAAATAAAAACAATGTGGCATATTGTTCGAGAACGCACAAACAAAATAAATTTAAAGGTAAAATCGAATATTAAATTAAATATAAACAACCAAATTTCTCCAAACCCAAAACAGATCGCCGATAAATTTAATGATTACTTCTCCAATATCGGTGAAACAATTCATCCACAAGCAAAGGGTCTTCCTGTTCTACATCCATCAGAAAACTCAATATTTATAGGCAGAGTAGGATTTGAAGAAATACCTAAAATATTAAATAGTCTAAAAAATAAACTAAGCCATGGTGTTGATGACATTCCCCCAACATTGTTCAAACAATGTGCAAGTGCTTTAGTATATCCACTAACATTATTAGTAAACCAATCTTTTGAAGAAGGCGTATTCCCACATATACTAAAACTTTCACTAGTGAAACCCATCTACAAAAAAGGTATACAAACGGACCCAGACAACTATCGACCTATCGCCTTACTGCCCACAGCCTCTAAAATATTTGAACAAGCATTATACGACCGTATCTATAAATTCTGTGAAAAATATAATATATTTAATGAAAGTCAAAACGGTTTCCGCAAAAACGAATCAACAGTTCTAGCAATTTATAATTACATTCATAAAATACTTATTTTTATCGTTAATTATATTTAACGATAAAAATATGCTATAGGAATCCTATTCGATATGTCAAAAGCATACGATTTAGTGTAATATAACATATTACTAAATAAATTATATGGCATAGGAATCAGAGGCCCGTGCTACAATCTGCTGAAATCATATTTACACAATAGAACGCAAATAGTAGAAATTGAGTACTTTAATGACAAATTACACAAAATTAAAAAAAATTAGATCCGATACTAAAACTATTAATGCCTCAATACCTCAAGGCAGTATGCTGGGGTGTCTTATGTTTTTAGTTTACATTAATGACTTTGCAGAGGCTCTGAAGGAATACTGTGTCATGTTCGCGGACGATATTTCTATTCTTATATCAAGCCAAAGTCCAATGAATCTAACAGAAAAAAATAACAATATATTATTAAGAACAACGGACTGGCTAACTAAACATAACCTGCGGATAAACTTATCGAAAACTAAATATTGTCTAAATAATGTCTTTTCACCCATATCAAAAACCAATATTAGATATAAAAATAGATAATTACGGCTTCACTACAGAAACAGTTAACGAGCGCAACCTACTAGGCCTAATAATAGATACCCATATTACTTGGAAAACACATATAGAAAAATTACATAGGAAGTTAAGCAGCTTTACGTACGCGTTACGAGAAGTAAAAAAAAACAACAGATGTAACCACCGCGATAACAACCTACTACGCGTATGCATATGCATGGCTCAGCTACGGCATTGTCCTATGGGGATGCAGTACTGAGGCCTCAAGTTTATTAACTAAACAAAAAAACTAATACGAATCATAGCTAATATTGGGTTTGTTATTATGTAGTATTATGTGGTCTCGCCGCCCGCAGGCTACAAATTTTTTTTTGTTTGTGGATCCACCGCGTTTTTGGGTGGCGGCTCACAAAGGGGGGGGGTTTTGTTTTTCCTCTCTCTCTAAAAAAAAAAAAAAAAAAAAAAAATAATATACGAAACACAGAAAGCTGTAAGTCTTACTTTAAGAAGTATAACATTTTAAGTCTGCCCTGTATCTATATTTTGGAACTATGCAAATTTGTCAAAAAAATCCAAGCTTGTACACAAAACGCGATGACATCATATCTAGGAATCTAAGACAGAGAAACAAACTAGTGCTACCAACTTCAAAACTAAAATCTCATTCATCCAGCCCATTTGCCATGTCTATAAAAGTATATAATAAATTACCCAAATATATAAAAAACATTAAGAACGAAAAACCGTTTGAAAAAAAAAATTAAAGCAACTACCTATAAACAAGTGTTACTATAGTACTTCTGAATTTTTAGAAGATAAAAATATAATATAATATAGATATAAATATTGTTGCGCGCCTAAGTTGACGTCATGTACCCGGCACTAGCGCCATCTAGTGTCGGGGACGAGAGCGAGGGGAGCTTTCCGGAAAATGATATGACTAGTCTTTCAACCAACAGCGCCATCTAGTATCGAAACGAAGAACTAAGCTTCTAGAAGCTGACACTCGAACTTTCGACGCCTTTCGCGTATTTACTTGAATGTTCTGGATGTTTCAGTGTTAATGTGTATGTTAATGTGTAGGCGCTGCAAGGTGCGATCGGGGAAGTATTGAGTTTGGCGAGACTAGCGAAGCTTCGGAGCGAAATAAAGTGAATCAGTGTGATTAATTATTAGTGTTTTAAGTTTTAATTGGTCTAAAGAAAATTAAAGTGTTAATTTAGGTAATTCTACCGGCAATTTTTATTGTCACGAACCCTAAGCTCGTAACAATATGTTAGGTAATAAGGAAATGCCATCCTACTAAATAAATTACAATAAAAAATTATAATAAAATTTAAAATTATTCAAATAATTTAATAAAATTTCAACTGTGCTACCTATAATAATATATTAAATGTCAAAATCAATAACTAATAACATTTATAATAGCCGTATACCATATTCAATGTGTGTATGTTTATATAATATAACGAATGTTAAATAATTATTTAGCAATAATAATAATAAAACAAAATAAATGCTCCTCCTTCATAATATTGCTGTGCCCATGAGGGTCTATAGAAATACCATAAAACTATGTAACACCTTTTGTAACCTATGGAATGCAATAAAGTTATTGAGTATTGAGTATTGAGACATGAAAAACATTACTAATATTTCCGTATTATTATTTTCAGTTATTATCGGTAAGATGCCAGTGCATATTTTATGTTTCAGTTTATCTCGGTCACTTGTTACTACACCCTTGTGATAATATGGGATAAAGGATTATTCCACGCCGTCACTTGTAACTTTGTAGTTACATACAGTAATTTAACTCTTCAATCCCCATAAAAATCCCATGCAGTCGCATGCGTCCGACAAATCCCGAGCGGTCGTACGCGACCGCACCCACCAACAGCACCTTAATCCATTAAAACTTATATTTAGAGACTACTTTTCTATGAAGAAGTTTGGCATTATAAAATCTATACAAAATTTTCTATCTGTGGTCTAAACAAAAGTCAGGTTTTACTTCATCACCATAAAGATTTTATTGTATTTTGATAACAAAAAAATACATACCAAGAGGATGTCGGCAGCGTGAAAATCACAATTAGTTCTATATATTACTCGAAATTATTTACGTAAAAAGATAAATTATATTCACACAAAAACTTTCATTATAATTTTATAATAAAACACTAAAAAAATCCATATATCAACACAATAACATTCACACGAAAATGGCGTACGAAATGAAAGTAGAATTGTAAATAAATATCTATAGACTAACTGACTTTTTATTCCACTAGAAGATAGAAAATTTTATGTTGATTCTACAATGCCAAACTTCTTCATAGAAAAGTAGTCTCTAAACATAAGTTTTTATGGGTTAAATTGCTGTGTGTGGGTGCGGTCACATTTGATCTCTTGAATTTTGAAGGAAGGTCAAATTTGGACGCTTGCCGTTTGGGAGGTTAAGTTATTAAGAGTATATTACGAGTCATTTTTCATTTTACAGTATGCAATGCTTACTATATCTCAGTATACAGTCTTTTTTTAAGATAAACCAGCACTTATGCGCCTGACTGTGCCCAGCGCAAGTTACCTTCCATCCCCGCACGTGTGACGCAAAATCAAATGGTAGGGAGTTATGAGAAAGTGCATAGTACAAAATAAACAGAACACTATCAGCGCCATTTATGCGCTCTGCTGTCGCATCGCATCGCATCGTCGTGATCTTTAAATTCTTTGGCAACGCCTTTGACGTACTCGGTCACGCAGAACATCAGCGGAGCACCGAACTGCGTTGCCTAAAATTTGGTTTCATTTCTAATAAATAAAATTTAATTTTCTCGTGATGATGATTCAAATAGCAATGTCCCCTTTCTTTTTGAAACCCCTTGTCACCAACTACACAGCAACTGGCAATCTGACAGCCAATCGTGAAAAATATGTTCAGCTGTGAGCTCTAGATTGGCTGTAATGAATAATAATGAATGGAATATATAGAATATATAATATTATATTAGAATAATGATTGGATTCGAACTCATAACTTTTATCTTCTCGGTGTGTATCCTTAATCCTCCTCCTCTCCCTCTTGGACTCCGTACAGTGTGGACGTGTTTCATTTTTAATTATTAAACAAAATTTATTTAAAATTTAAATTCATTGTATTTTACGCTAAATAATAGGACCGCAGAAATCTTGTGGAGGTGTTGATATACTAGAAAGAGCCGGGTGAGTGAAATAAACATACTTGTTTGCGCTCCCATTACTAATTATCGCGCTGTCATTGGCTTCCGTTAGCGACGCCTTCTTGCGCTGGAGCACATCTCAACTTAATAGTCATCCATCTTTCTCATCAAGTTGCCGACGGAAAGTTTAACTGCGCTTGCATTTAGGCCTACTCGCTATTATTTTATGCATACGCCTAATTGATTCAAGCTTTACTCAACTTTTGCTTTACAAAAATTGAATTATGCCGCTAAAACGTACACCACCGAAGACTCCTCTTACAAATAAAACTAGTAGTTCTACGTTAGAAGTCACTCCTACACCAAAAACAGAACATTCAATCTTAGATACGAACTTATCTAATTTCGAAGATACTTTTGTTACTACTAGGCGAAAAATTGATAATTTAGAGTTAAATCACTTCATGAGAGAAATGAAAGAGATGATTTCAACCGCCGCCTCGCAGAATCAACAAAAAATATCATCCTTGGAGTCCAGCATTAAGGAAGTAATCTCTCAAAATTCAGGAATCATGGATTCGCTGAACTTTATATCACGTCAGTACGATGATTTAAATAATAAGTTTCTGGCGCTATTAGCCGAGAGAAAAGAAGATCGTGCCTACATCCGCAAACTTGAAGATAAAATCTCGCACTTAGAATACCTTTTGCATTCGACTAAAGTTGAATTAAAAAATATTCCCAAAAATGACCGCGAGACCAAAGAGGAGCTATGCAGCATTGTTCAGAAAACCGCACAAACGTTGGATGTGTTAGTACAGCCCAGTGATTAAAAAACGTATATCGCACAACAAATAAAACCACCCACGCTTCGACGATAGTTGCTGAATTCACATCAACCCTAGCAAAAGAAAAATTAATAAAAAACGCCCGTAGATTCAGCAAAACCAATAACGGAACTTCTCTCAATACGTCACTCATTGGTCTCACTGGTCCCGCAAAGCCTATATACATCTCTGAGTATCTTACTCCATATGCAAGAAATCTTTTTTACCTATCTAGAAAATTTGCCAAAGAAAATGGATATAAATATTGCTGGATATCCTATGGAAAAATCTATATGCGCCAGAATGAGGGAAAACAAGCACTAAAAATAGATAATGAAGAGGAATTAAAGAAATTATTAAACTTACAAAAGTGACTAGTAATAAGTGTGATAATGTCTCTATTAGTTTTAGTTCTATTGTTATTCAAAACTAATTTAATATTTTTAAATAATGTTTACCTATTCTTGCCGTGTATAAAATGTAACTTGCTTTTAACTGTTCAGTATACTCACCAAATACTTATTTCACTTATTTACATAATACATTCAAACACAACACAACTCAATTACATACTCATTAATAGTAAACACTCACTCTTAATTGTTATATTTTTATTCAAAACTAATTTAATATTTTTAAATAATATTTATCTACTTTTGCCGAGAATAACATGTAAATCACTTTTAAGTGTTCATCATACTCACCTCATACACATGTCACTTATTTACATAATACACTCGAACACAACACAACTAAACCACTCATTCATTAATATTAAACATACACTCTTAATTGTTATATTTTTAATCAAAACTAATTTAATATTTTTAAATAATATTTATCTACTTTTGCCGCGAATAAAATGTAAATCACTTTTAAGTGTTCATCATACTCACCTCATACACATGTCACTTATTTACACAATACACTCGAACACAACACAACTAAACCACTCATTCAATAATATTAAACATACACTGTTAATTGTTATATTTTTAATCAAAACTAATTTAATATTTTCAAATAATATTTACCTATACTTGCCGTTTATAAAATGTAAATCACTTTTAACTGCTCAGTATACTAACCTCATACTTATTCCACTCATTTACATAATAGATTCAAACACAACACAACTTAATCACTCACTCATTAATAGTAAACACACACTCTCAATTGTTATATTGTATATACGATCCATTAACTATAGCTTTAAAATTAACAGTACCACTTCAGGTGATTATTTTATACTGTTAGTTAAAGAATTTAAGTTAAAAGTACACTATGTAACGTCTTTAAACGAATTACAAATACTTAGTTATAAGCTATTGCTTGTAGTGGTTACTTTACATATTTATTGCACACAATTTATCTTTTTGTACTCAATTACTAATATAATTTAAAGGCGATAACACAAAAAACTTAAGCAATGATATTGACCAATTTACTATATCAAACTCATCACTACTTTACGACCTGGATAATTTGTCTAGGTTAATATCCGATCAAAAACATAAGTTAAAAATAATGCATCAAAACATTAGAAGCATTACTCGCAACATAGATGAACTTAATGTTCTAATACATAGGTCAGCTTTAGAATGGGACTTAATTCTTCTTACAGAATGTTGGTTGCCGTCCACTCACTATATTCCGATAATGGATGGCTATAACTATTGTAAAACTCTTAATAACGCAACCCAAAATGAGGGTGTATTGGTGTATTTCAAAAAATCTTTGAATATAACCTGGCAGGAGCTGTCAATATCAGATTGTAATTGTATTCTTCTAAAAATAGATAAGGATACCATAGTCCTTGTAATTTATAGACCAGCTGGATTTAAGGATCCTACAAATTTTATTGAATCGCTTAGTAGTACGCTTGATCAGTATTCACATTATAAAACCATAATTGTAATTGGCGATATGAATATAGATATTGTTATACATAGTAAGGACTCCTACTCTCCATATTACTTAAATAGTCTGGCATCTAAAGGTATGTTACCTGCCCACACCTTCCCTACCCATGGCAAAACGTGTCTAGACCACGTCATATTGAAAACAAAACTTCGGTCAACCTGCTACGTTGCGGAGACTTCCGTTACTGATCATGATACTCTTATATTTCTATTAGAGGCTACTCTAGATACACGTAGTTTGCCGCCAAAAATTAGAGAACGTGTAAATTACGATAATCTAGATAGTTACCTTCTCAATTTAGACTTTAAAAGTATTTATTCTATGGCAGATGTTGACTCAGCAGCTACATTCCTATTAGAATCCCTACGTAATGCTTTAAAAATGAATACTAAAACAATTAAAGTTTCTAATAGCAAAATTATTAAAAAGCCCTGGATTACCCCAGGTATTTTGAGATGCTTAAGAAATCGTGACAAATTACACCAAAAATGTAAAAAATATCCTCATGATGACGTAATCGTAACTACATACAAACGTTACCGTAATTATTGTAATGAACTACTTAAAAAACTGAAAAAAAGAATATGAAAAAGCAGAATTAACAACAGCAGTTAAAACAAGCAATAAAAAACTTTGGAACACAATTAAAGCAGTCACAAATACGAATAAATTAAATAATAATGCCGATATGTTGTTAAATAAATCTGACCCTAAAATTTCAGTTAATTATGTTAATTCATTTTTTTGTAAATATTGGTAAATCTTTGGCGGAAAAACACCACGTTAATAAAAACACTCGTAGCATTTTTCCTACAAACGTATATCAACACTCCATGGTTCTTATTGACACGGACGAACATGAAATAGAGACAATTATTTTAAATATGAAATCTGATTGTAGCGTAGGTAGAGATACTATTTCTACTTTATTTCTAAAAAAGGTATAGACATTTACTAGTTCCTCCCATTACATATATATGTAACCTTTCCCTTAAATCTGGTAAATTCCCCAAGTGTTTCAAACTAGCAGAAATTCACCCTATTTACAAGAGCGGTGATGTGGGCTGTGTCAATAACTATAGACCCATTCCATTCTTCCCACTATGTCAAAAATTCTTGAAAAAGTGATTAACAAACGTTTGACTAATTACTTAGAGAAACATGATCTGTTATCACATTGTCAATATGGTTTTCGACCTAAACGTTCAACTCAGGATGCAGTTCATGAACTAACAGATTTCGTTGTTACAAACCTTGACCGTAAAAAGAAAGTAGTTGTTATATTCCTTGATCTAGCTAAAGCGTTTGATACAGTTTACATCCCGCTCTTGTTGAATAGGCTAGAAGATCTTGGAATAAGAAATACACAGCTGAAACTATTCTCTGACTACTTAAGGGATCGATATCAGAGGGTAAGGATTGGTGGTTGCTACAGTGATGACCTTCCCATATCATATGGTGTACCACAGGGTAGTGTGCTTGGTCCCACGCTATTTCTTACATATATTAATACACTATGTAATCTAAAAATTCACAATGGGAGGATCATTGCCTTTGCGGATGACACGGCTCTTCTTTTCCAGGCAGATACATGGTCTGAGGTATTTAACTTCGCACAAAATGGGTTCGATTTAATAACTAAATGGCTGAAAGAATCTAAACTTACATTAAATGTCGAAAAAACAAAATACATAGCATTTACTACCCAAAACATCAATGTATCTGAGTTAGTACACTTTCACATTACAGCTCACTGCTGCTCCCAAATTGAAAGCCCTTGCTCCTGTCCTACCCTGTCTAGAACGAATTCCATAAAATATCTTGGCGTAATGATCGATAACACCCTAAGCTTTCACCTTCATATTGGCCTCTTAAGTACAAGGATACGTAAGTTAATTTATATTTTTAAAAATCTACGTCGTGTTGCAGATTTTAATGTAAGAAAAATTGTATATTTTGCACTGTGCCAATCATTGTTGACATATTGCATTACCATCTGGGGAGGAGCACCTAAAACGACCATATTGCAATTAGAAAGGGCTCAGAGGGCACTATTAAAAGTTAGCAATTCTCTTCCATTCCGTTGTCCTACAACTGACCTTTATCAACATTGTAATGTCTTATCTGTTCGTAAACTGTTTATATTGCACACTACACTGCTACAACATTCTCTTATACAGTATGAGTCCTCCTATAATATTGACAAAAGAAGGAAATATGTAGTTTGTCCCAGTAAGCTTCTAAAGACAAAATTTTCCCATCATCATTTTTGCTTCCTGGGAAGTTACCTTTATAATAAATTAAATAAACTTTTGTCAATTTACTCTCTACCAAAACATGCATGTAAACAAAAAATACGGAAATGGTTGCTAAATATCGACTATATGGCTGCTGAAAATTTACTGAGAGTATTATCCTAAAAACACATAACCCTACACAAATGAGTGTACACATACACTCACACAGACACACACACACACGCACACATACACACACACGTACACATTCACACTATTATACATATAGAAATAACTTAAAAAAAACATATAGAATCTTTCCTTGTTGAAATATTTTCTATTTTGTATTTCTCTTGTAGAATTTTTGAAAATGTAATACGTGCTATCCGTCAGGGTGAGGGCCTGGTGATCTATAACACAGGGATTACCCTAGTATGGACACCAGTCTCTCACAAAGGTCAAAATTATCTACTATCGTATTATTTAAGAAATAATGTGTAATTACATACCTTTGTGAAGAGAAAAATAAAATGATTTATTATTATTATTATTATTAATCATTAGGCTACTGACATGCGTGCACACACACAATTGATAACTATTATAAACTTTTAGGGTTGATTTTCAATTACGAGATTAGATAAAAGCAATACATAGTAGAGCCACAGACCGTCTCCTCGAATCCTGCTCCAAGAAACCAGAAAAATGGTGGGGCCAATTGCCCGATCCAGGTACCTAATCCGGGTCATAAGAACCAGAAAATGGTGGCGCGCGAATGACCAGAAATGATTTTCGGCGATAGGGGTTCTTGGGTTCGATTCCCGGGTCGGGCCTTGACCTTATTATGCGAGATGTTACTATGTGGACTGTATGTGCAGATTCTTGCAACCAACACGAGATGGCCGACGTGGCACGCGGCATCCTTGGACAATGCACTCGCTATTCCAAATCTACTATTATGCCAGTGTCTCGAAATGAAATGAAAAAATGTGATAAGAAAAATAAAACGGCTCAAGACAAATTAAAAGGAAGCACTTACCGGGGTGGAGTTTCTTGCGGCCTCGTGGATGATGCTCTTGGTCTTGTGGTGCGTTGGAAGAGCGGTGCGCAACGATTACTCGCACTATGCGAGGTAGTTACTTCTCGATTGTTCTGTGACGCGACTCCCACAGAAGTGTGGTCACCACTAGCGGTTCTCTTTGACTACGATGCAAGAAGGACTTATGGCGACAGAAGTGGCCCTACTCATTGGTTAGCCGTATCTACCGCCTCCATCCCCGGTCACCCCCTTTCAGTGCGTGAAGAATGGACTACGTGGGTGGACGGAGAGATACTGGCAAACGATAACCAACCGAACAAAATGTGAGAGTACCCGATTCTTTCTCCACGCATGGGATGGGATAAAATAAACCTTAAACAAAATAAAAATTACAGTAGTATGAAAAAATGGTTCAACTGATTGGCTTTTATTTTCAGTAAGGTTGTAACTTATTTGACGGATAATTTATTTTCTCATGATGGAAAAATCAGCCACCAATAATACAATTTATAAATAAATGTTTATGAAGGTAGAAATATTTGAATTGTATCCATAATATCTACTTCAACAATTTTCCAATTTCTTTATGTTTCACTTATTCCACTCGTAAGGTTATAAAAAAATTACTATAAAACCGTCGCATTCGGTGGCTTGGAAAGATAACCAAGTGTTATTTAACACAGGGTTGGAAACAAAAATATGTTCCTTTGTCACTGAACTTGAACACATTGAAATTGAAACTAATCTATAAGGGATATTTTTAACTACTTCCTCAGATAAATTTTCTCCTGTGTCGTGGCGACAGCTTACATACGTACATTTCACAAGAACGAACATGCAGACCTGGGAAAATTATTTGTAGACTATAAAAATACTTGTTCCGAACTCGAACTTAACTTCAAACCCGCGGCTCTCAGCGTTACAACTCAGTGCAAAGCTACTGCGCCAGGGAGTCATCTTTGTTGAAAATGAAGGCGTCAACTTATATTTTGGTAATGGCGTATCCATTATTATCATCAATTACATTATTATAGCTTATCGCAAATCCACAGCTAAACATAGGTCGCATTTTTCGCCAGACGACTCTGTTGGTGGATGGTCGACCACCACTGGTCCTGCCAGTACCAAACCACTCAAGGATCTGTCTTCCCTACCGGCTGTTGGATATGAAATATGGCCGCCTCATTGTCCTTCTGTCTCAAGTATAATATGCAATATACATTGTTCCTGGTCTGGATATTTGTCTTTCTGAAATATATGTATGTAAAGTGCTTACATGATAAAGGAAAAATCCTAATATGAGGGCAACATTTTCTGAAAAAAATAATTTCGAAATAGAGTAAAATAAATTATTTTTGGCCCGAAAGTTTCAATTTAACTTTGTGAAAATACACTCGAGCAAGTAGTAAGAAGCTTGGCACAACTTTCTTTAGCGTTTTTGCATATCATTGGCAATGTAACTAAAGAAATAGAGAACTTTGTTGTGTGTGCTATACCCATATATGTAGCTTTAATAACTATGTTGAGTTATTGAATATTATCGGACATACATAGAGAACGCCTTAAAGCGTCAAGTCTGCCTTTGTATATTTTTATGCAAAGAAGTTTAAATAAATCAAATAGACAAATACATCGGACTTGCCATATGATTTCGAAGAATCAATAACCCCATTTCATCCTAGGAGCGAAAGAGTTGGTACTCTACTACTACTCTTTACTCTATCTTGATGTCTCCTAATCCTCCATCTTATTTAACTCCTCATTTTCAATATCCTAGCTCCAACCATGATAGAGTTCTCCGTTCTAGTAATAACCTTTTGCTTCAGTGCCCCCCTTTTAGTACTAACTTTGCACAATCATCGTTCTTTGTTCAATCTGTTCTTCTTTGGAACGCTCTTCCTTCCAAAATCAGGAGTGCTGAAAACCGGATTTCGTTCAAGTCTAAAGTGCGGGAACTGCTCGTCAATAAAATGGCAGAATCAACTTCGCGTTCGTAGTTAGCCGTGTTTAATACTATATTTAATATATATATACGGAATAGAAGCCTATGGCACTGATGTATTACAATAATTTAATTTTACATTGACATATTATGAAATTGATCTATCAATAAATACTACTAATTTGAAATAAACTTTCGGTACTAAAAAAGATCAGTTTCAAAATATTATGTTAATGTAAAATAAAGAAAAATTGCAAAACATCAGTGCCTAAGGCTTTGATTCCGTTCACCTGTTACATCCTTTTTTTTCCAGATGGTAAAAAAACCATCCAGTATTTTTGGTCAATGGTCAATGAATAAATATTTTTACTATTAATATTATAGAGTATCTATATAGTTTTCTCATCTGGTTGGGTTCCATAAATACACAATTGTCCACCCTATATGTCGGTCACCTCGTGAGCCAGGTCCAGATATTTTGTTCACTTATCTGTTTCAGCTTTCACGAGGTTCCCGTCATACGGAATGGTAATGTCGACCAAAAATATTATTGATTGTGCCCGGTCTATCAGTACAACATCAGGCTTTTTCGCAAGAATAGTCCGGTTTATAATGATAGCCCGGTCGCAGTAGAGCCCATCGCGGTCATTTTCGAGCACTGCTTCCGGCAAGTACTTGTAAATTTCCGGCCTTCGAGACCCTACTTCAGAGCTCCTGGTGTATTATGTAGAATTCTGGCTACTAGGTAGTACCTGTGCAAGAACTCAGAGTTAGAAAGCGCCGAACAACTGCCTAAGTGACTCACCGGGACGTCAACAAGCTCGACAGACGTCGACAGTACCATCCCTTAGGGTGTATCTCCGATAGTTGGTGGTCTTTTATTACTATTATTTTATTATAATTATTATTACAAAGTTTAAAAGAGACACTTGGCGATTACTGGATGTTTGTGAAACGCTCCCGAAAAGGAAGACAGACGATAGTACTATCGATACCATTGATAATGGGGCAAAAAGGAAATAAATCGAAGTACTAATACCTTATAATTTACAACACGAAAGGACAACACAACAGATTACATCACGACTTAAAGCTATAACTTACAAAAATAATGGTGTGATACAAGACATAATCCTTATACGTGTTATCACGGCATGCTAATATTGAGAAACAAACATTTTAAATAAAATTGCTTAAACTAAGAGACTCACAATTCCAACAAATCAAGAACTATAAATATAATGAATATCAATCGACGGGGATGTCCTTGAGAATGTCTTTCAAAACATTTCTAAAGCGAACCAGGCTAGAGTTGAAGATGTCAAGGTTGGTAAAGCGAAGGCTATAATCCTCATAAAGTCGACATAACCTTGATAGGGGTTGATTTCAAGAGATATTATTTCGCGGTAGGGGTATGTCAAATATTTTTTTCATAGGTCTACGTGGGTTGTGTTTTATGTTAAAATTTAACAGTTCCATCCAGGGCTATCCAGTTCTGAGTGTATTATTCTGTGTAGGTTGACTAGGTCCAATTCGTCGCGACGGAGGTGAAGTGGTATCATGTTAAACTCTTTAAGCCTCTCAGCATATGACCGGAGTCTTCTATTGTTGCCAGTACGTAAGCTTAATAAACGCAAACACTTGGATTGGATCGATTCAATGCGCTCAGAATGCACTGCATAGTATGGATTCCATATAATTGAGCTATATTCTAAATTACTTCGAACCAGACTGTTATACAACAAAATTAAACTTTGTGGGTTCCTGAAGTGCCTGCTCTGTCTAGTAACGAAACCTAGTACCTGGTTAGAATTTTTGGCTATGAGATCATAATGTTGGCGAAAACTAAGCTGTTCGTCAAACACGACCTCGAGATCCCTAATAGACGACACACGAAATAGAGTTTGTTGTTCTAAGATGTAATTGTTTAATACCTTGTTTTTTTTTAAGTGTGTAGGTGATGACAAAGCATTTTTTGACATTAAGGAATATGTTATTTTCTCTGCACCAATTAGACAAGCTGTTTAAGTCTTCCTGTATGATGCAAGTGTCGTCAGCTCCACCAATTCTATTGAAAATTTTTAGGTCGTCAGCGTATAACAGGCAAGGTGACTGAATATTCTCAATGAGGTCATTAATGAAGGTCACAAAAAGTAAGGGGCCCAAATGGGATCCTTGTGGAACACCGGACTTAATGAGGATTTCTTCTGAGGTGTACCCCTTGACGGTCACGAGCTGACTCCTGTTCCTCAAGTAGGACTCGAGCCAACGCAACAGACTGCCATGTATACCATGTGACTCGAGTTTCTTACATAAAATTTCGTGACCCATTTTATCGAATGCTTTTTTGAAATCGGTATATATGGCATCTACCTGACCACGGTTGTTAAAAGCATCGCATATGTAGGTTTTGAGGTTAAGAAGGTTACTGACTGTCGATCTCCTTTTGATGAATCCATGCTGCTTATTTGATATAAGAGGTTTTAAATGAAAATAGAGGTGATCAAATACTACTGATTCAAATAATTTGGATACTGCTGACAAAATGCTTTTTTAAAATATTTTTATATCATCTTGAAATTACAGAAGCATTACATTTAACGATATTACCGCCCTCAATTCACATGCATATTTTAGTTGACAAAAAGTAAAAGGAAAGAATGACAAAGCAAATTCATGCTACAAAAGTGAGTGGCAGAGTAAGCAAGAGCGCCCCATTTATATTTTAAAAACATTATGATATTTAATTTTTCGCCGCATAATAGGTATAAGAGAAACTACTACCCCATATCGACCCGCGGGTATCGTAAGAGGTGACAGAGGGAAGCTAAAACAGGAGATTTGTGGTAGCATTTTCATGATAACACCTCAAAATTATTTAAAAAATGTGGATATAAACTCACTTGCCTAGCGTGGCAACTACGGAAGATATCCCTCTTATCTATGCGATTCACCGGTGAAATTTTTTTGGCTGTTATGATGACCATGATATTTAATTTTGTTTCTTAAAAAAGTGTGTGAGGCAGCCACCTGTTTGTCTGAGGAACAACATATTTTGCGGGCATGTGAAGTCCGCAAACACGTGCTGGACCAAATTAACAAAAAATCTAAGAGAGTTTTATATTGCAAAAAATTACTCTTTTAAATTTCTCAGAAGTGGGACTTGTTTAGGCTGTAATTTACATTTAACTTTTACACGACTTATTACTAAGACGAATTGTATCTAAAGTGTGTTGAACAACAATGTTCTAAAACAAATATTTTATATGTTAATTTTAGAAATTTCGTACTTTTTTCTGGAAAACTGGATAAATCGGCCGATGTACCTCGAACTTAAGGCGGCTTATTCCAGATAAAATGGACCATTTTATAATGCCGCTGGGAGCTCGTAGCATCTTAACACCACATATACATATTTACGTGAATTTCTTTCTGTAACACTTTGTTCCCAATATTGACATTTTTTTGTATAGGTATTGTTTGTCCTCACGCTGGGCAGGCGAGTCGCTTCCTATATCCGGTATGGTAAATTAAGTCTATGCTCTATATAATCAATCATCGAAATATTTATTACGTAGTAAACAATTTTAATGCATTTGTTATATTTACTGATTTCGCGTTTATTTAATGTTTCCATCCAAAAATTATAATCAAACGTCGTTAAAACTTTCTTTAATTCGCAGATTACCGTACGAAGAAATTATCTGTAGTGTCGAGGACTGTTTATTTAAAAATAATATGCGGAAAGAAGATTTGGAGGCGATACGTCAAGACATTTCGTCTATGTTACGTCGATGTTCAGTGCCTAAACCGAATCTTGCCAAAGACGAATTTATGGCGTTAAAGAACCTACGCAATAAACCAGAACTTACTATTCTCCGCGCAGATAAGGGACACGCCACGGTAGTCATGGATTCGTCAGATGATAATTCTAAAATACAAGAACTTTTGTCGGATGTAAGTACTTATAAAAAGGTTAAAAACGACCCAACAAATAGCACACTAAAAACAACTAGTGACCTAATAAAGAAACACCCCGAAAAATTAAATTTGGACGTAAAATGGATAATGCCTACGTGCGCCAAATCACCAAAGTTGTATGGGTTACCAAAAATACACAAGCCCAATGCTCCATTACGTCCCATTTTGTCAGCGAGATTAAAGACCTACGTCTGGCAGACAATGAAACTATGGTCAGTTTTGATGTGCAGTCATTGTTTACATGCTTACTATGAAGGCTGGGAGAAAACAACATCCATAAATCCATAAACACTCACGCCTCTCACCCAGAGGGGTAGGCAGAGACTACAGATTTCCATTTGGCACGATCCTGACACACCTCTCTCGCCTCCTTCACATCCATACACCTACGCATACATGCTCGTCGGTTAAGGGTGCTTCTAATTTGGCCCGTTTCCAATAAATCGCCAATTTGGTCGATAAATTTTCGCCTAGGACGTCCCTTTCCGACTCTGCCATTCACTTCTGCAACATAAATTTTCTTTGTCACTCTTTCCTCATTCATTCTTTCCACATGACCAAACCACCGAAGCATTCCTTTCTTAATCCTGGTCACATCATCATCTTGCAAACCACACTCTTCTCTTATTACACAGTTTCTTACCCTGTCATTCAGATTCAGCCCTAACATACTCCTTAACGACCGCATTTCTACTGCGTTTATTCTACTCTCGTGCTTCTTCTGCCACACCCAACTTTCACTACCATACGTTAAAGTAGGGACCAACACAGCATTGTGAATTGCCATACGTGCCTTTTTCGACACATTTTGACTCTTCACAATAGAGTGCAAGGCCCCATTTACTCTATTTCCCGCATTCACTCGTCGTTCTATATCCTTATCATATCTCCCATCCCTGCTAAATACGCAGCCCAAATATACAAACTCATCTACTTGCTCGATCAACTCCCCTTCTATTCTTATTTCACAAATCGTTTTACTTTCTTCTCTTTCAAAAACCATAACCTTCGTCTTACTTGCGTTCACTTTCATACCCCTTTCTTTTAATGATCCGTTCATTAATGTAACCATCATTTGCAAATCGGCCGCCGACGACGCAAGAATGACTTGATCATCGGCGTACAAAAGGCATTTGACGGTTAACTCACCCATTCTTAATCCGCATTCTTCAACTTTCAAATTTTGCAAACAACTGTCCATAAATAGGTTGAACAGCCACGGGGAAGCCACGCAGCCCTGTCTAACACCTTTATGGATGTCAAACCAGTCCGAGTAGACCCCGTTGATCCTAACACAAGCACTAGAGTCCCTATAAAGAGACTCCAATGCCTGTATCAAGCCAGCGCTCAACCCAAATGAGTTCAGTGTTTGCCATAGCAAATCCTTATCCACTCTGTCATAGGCCTTTTGCAAGTCCATGAATGCACAAAAAACCTTTTGGTTTTTAGCCAGAAACTTCTCCGCGATCGTGCGCATGGAAAAGACTTGATCTGTACATCCCATTCCCTTTCTAAATCCCGATTGCACATCCCAAATTTTTCCATCAGTTTCTTTCATGACCCTTTCAATCAGTACCTTAGCGTACAGTTTTCCCACAATGCTAAGAAGGCTGATGCCACGGTAGTTTTTACAGTCCTGCTGCGACCCTTTTCCTTTATATACTGGGACTATCACGGCTTTGCGCCAGTCTACCGGTAACCGCTTCAGTTCCCAGCATAAATTAAACAAGGTGTGCAGCAGGCCTGCCACCACCTCCTCTCCAGCCCTTAGCATTTCGAGTGAAACTCTATCATATCCAGGCGCCTTACCCGCTTTCATGCTTTTCATTGCTTTCATTATTTCATCTATACTTATCTCGCTACCTCTTTCCTCTTCTTTCGGTGTTTCTACTTCACTTAGTGCACACGTTGTCTCCTCACTCATAAACACGCTTTCAAAATATTCCTTCCATCTCTTTAAACTCAAAACTTCATCATTCAGAATATAGCCATTCTCGTCTCTTATAGCATTCATCATAGGCTGTTTTGAATGTCCCCTGGCAGTTCTTACAAGTTTCCAGAACATTGTAATATTTGCCTGGAAGTTATCCGATATTCTTCTATCATTCTTATCCTTTCTTTCTTGCTTTTTTCTTTCAACTACTTCTTTTACTCTCTTATTAAGATGTCTAAAGACCGCCTTTTTTCTTTCAATATCATTCGTACCGCTAGAATTACCAGCCTTTGTTGCTAGTAAATCTAGCCATGCTCTCTTCTTTGCTTCAACTTCCATACGTATCTCATCATCCCACCATAACGTATTATTTTTCCTTTCATTCTTTCTCTTACTAACACCATATACTTCTGTAGCTGCATGCACTAAACCTTTCTTTACATTTTGCCATACATTCTCGAAGTCTAACTCCTTCATACATAATTCATCCAAACCACTTATATTTTCTTTCAGTCTACATTTGAACTTGTTTCTCTCACCTTCATCTTGCAACCTTTCCGTTCTAATACGCTGTAACGCAGTGGTAGACACAGATGACCGATGTCGCCAACGCCTGAATTGACCATTAATTCGGCATAAAACCAAATAATGATCCGTTCCTACGTTAGAACCCCGGTAAACCCTTGTATCCACCACTGCGCCCCCTCAATCTTTCATCCACAATTATGAAATCTATCATGCTTCTATCGTCACCTCTTTCCCAAGTATACATATGAATCCTCTTGTGGCGAAAGCAAGTGTTCGTCACAAAAAGATTCTTTTCCATACATACGGTGAGGAGACTTTCACCATTCTCATTTATACTTTCATCACCAAACGTTCCCAATATCCTTTCATAACCAAGCCTCTTCACCTCAATCCTTCCATTAAAATCTCCTAGCATAATAATATTTTCATTTCCCTTACACTTCATTAACACCACCCTTACCATTTCCCAAAACTGCTCTCGGATATAAGTGGGCTTAGACATGTCTGGGGCGTAGACCCCTAACACGAACAACTTCTTTAAGCCCACTTTCATTCGTATCCATAGCAGTCTTGGGCTTACACATTCATACTCTTTCACACATCGGCCCATTCTTTCTGAAAGGATGATACCTACTCCCTGGCATGCCCGCTCGATCTCGTCTACACCAGACCAGTATGCGGTATACATGTCATGTGTAGTGACATCCTTCCCCTTCCTTTTCGTCTCATTTACGCATAACACATCTATTCCTCTATCATACATCATATCGCATACTTCATCCATTTTATCATTCATTGCCCCACATACATTCAACGTAGCCAGACGGGCCTCTGCAATCCACTTTTCGCCTCTCCGGGAGACAGAACGTGACGGGTGGCGAACCTCGTCGCCGGTTTTCCTCCCGGAGATTCTTCGCACCCCTGCCCCATTAAAGGGGCGCCGAGAACTCGGGGCCTAACAACATGCCCGTAGAATATGCAGTATTACTCAGACACTGCCTTACATCTGGCTACCTATTTTGGGAGGAGGAGTTCTACAAGCAAGTAGATGGTGTGGCGATGGGCTCACCTGTATCTCCCATTACCGCCGACATATTCGTGGAAGACTTTGAGGAGAAAGCCCTGCTTACTTCTCCCGTAAATCCAAGATTCTACAAGCGGTACGTAGACGACACTTTCAAAATTCTACCTTTAGATAAAGTAACTGCATTTTTAGACCATCTTAACTCTATAAATTCTAAAATTCAGTTCACAATGGCGTTAGAGGCAAACAATTCCTTACTTTTCTAGATGTGTTAGTAATTCGGAATCCTGATGACAACTTGAGCCATAATGTGTATAGAAAAAAGACCCATACAGATAGATATTTAAACGGTGATTCTCACCACCATCCTTCACGGTTAGCTACCGTGGGTAAATCTTTGTTTCAGAGAGCACGAGGAATCTGTGACGGTAAATACCTGGCTGCCGAGCTCCAACACGTCAAGCAAGTTTTGCATGACAACAAGCTTCGGGTCCCGCACCTACGTCACAGTGAACGAGTGAAGCCGGCCACAATCGAGCGTGTACCTGCTGTAATGCCATATGTTAGAGGAGTCACTGACAAGATTGGCTACATCTTGAACCGCGCTTCCATCAAAACATACTTCAATCCGCCGAAGAAGATTGGTCAGTTTTTACCATCAGTCAAGTGTAACGTCCCTCTGCAAGATGCAGGAGTGTACAAGCTTGATTGTGAATGTGGTCTCTGCTACATAGGACAAACTAAAAGACCGATTAAAACCTGCGTTAAAGAACGTATAGCTGATGTCAAGAATCGACGCTCCGGGAAGTCTGCAGTCTGTGAACACGTACAAGATCGCCCCCGTCACTACATCAGATTTGATAGACCACAAATCCTCGCTAAAGAACACCGATTCCTTCCAAGGATGATTCGCGAGGCTATTGATATTAAAAAATATCCTAATTTCAATAGAGAAGATGGCTGGGTGCTACCATCTGCTTGGGATCCTATAATAAATAAAATTAAATCCCAACCCAAGCATACAACTGCAAGACTTCATGATACCATAAGTTCATACTGTGTAGATCGGAACAAAAGTTAAATTTTAATCTATAGTAACCGCAGTTAACTATGACATCTGGACGTTGAACATCTCAGTCTTTCCCGTGACTATGGGTGCTGTAAAGCTCTCGAAACGTCGGGTATTTAAAAAGTTAAATATACTCGATAAATACCGTAAAAACTAGTATTATTTCAATTTTATTGCGAAAAATTTTGACATTGCCTTGTTTATATATTCTAGTAATTTCTTTACATAAAGCTTAGCAAAATAAATGTTGCATTTGCCCATATAAAAGCTCTTAATTAAAAAAAATTGAATACATGACTACAAGTATATGTACATTAAACTAACAGATCGTTTGAAAAGCTCAAATGTGAACTTATTAAAAATAGACTCTTTGGTCTTTTAAAAATCAAATGTTATTTAGTAATAAATAATAATAATAATAAAATATATAGTGTTTTTAATTAGAAACATACTGACATGGCTTAATTTAACTTGAATATTAATAAATATTGACAATAGCACACATAATAATCATCCATCCGTAAACCTATCGTTGTATAACAAATTATTAACACATGATTAATTTGTTAAAATTAATAAGCTACATTTGTCTAACCTTTATTATAATTGAATTCTCAACTTTAACAGTGATAATTATATAGATATATCTTATTTTCTTAAAAAACAATAACTTAATTTCAGTAATGTTACGAGTATTGCAATGATTGTATTAAATATTAATGGGATATATTGTAGATATTCAATGATATTTTGTAGTTGTTTTTGCTTTAAATACATTTTATTAATTTTTTGTAATATTTTCACATCGATTTTTATGTAATATATAAGTGGTTGTGTAAGTTGTATATTGTTTTAATTTGGTAACACTTTTGTATAGCACAACTTAATATAGTATGCGCACACAAATTAGTATGAATAAAATTTAAAAAATTGAATTTTGAAGTAATAATAGTAATAATTTCTTTATTGACATTTCTATAGTTCAGTTGACATAGGCAACTGTTACAAAGATATACATCATGTTGTGACGGCCCAATATTATTATTAATAATTAAATTCAATATAAAGGGGCGTCAAAAATAGTCTTAAAAGATATATATTAAGCAATAAAATTACATTAATAAGCATTAAGTTAATATAAATACATTTCAGACATTAGAACAATAACATAATAAATTAAAGGCAAAATATTGTCTTCCATAATAATTTATTAAAAACTTGAAAAAATATTTAAAATAAGATAAATAATAGAAATACAAGTCGAAAATATTATAAAAATAAAGATAGATAACATTTATAAGATAATTAGAAAATTTGTTAAAAATTGTCTAAGTATTGGAAGGAGTTCATGTATAAAAGAAAATTTTCCTAAGTTGTGGAAGGAGTTCATGTATAAAAGAAATTTCCTAAGTTGTGGAAGGAGTTCACGTATAAAAGAAAAGTTTACCAAGTTATGGAAGGTGTTCATGTATAGATGTCTTGTATAGAGGAGCTGCCGGAGATACATACCTGCAATTGTACATATATATGGGGTGGTCGGGAGCCGGACTGCCTGAAGTACAGTAGCACAATGACTAGTCCTATATTAGGGACTTATGATAATAAACACAATGATACAAAAGCAATACTACAGAAGGTCTCTATGATGAATATGCATTACAATAGTAGGGTCGTGGGTTCGAACTCTATATATTAATGACTTATGAAAGTAAGGTCTATGATACAAAAGCAATACTATAAATGGTCTCTATTATTGATATGCATTACTATAGTAGGGTCGTGGGCTCGAACCCTATATATTAATGACTTGTGAAAGTAAGGTCTATGATACAAAAGCAATACTATAAAAGGTCTCTATGATTAATATGCATTACAATAGTAGGGTTCGTGGGTTCGAACCCTATATATTAATGACTTATGAAAGTAAGGTCTATGATACAAAAGCAATACTATAGAAGGTCTCTATGATTAATATGCATTACAATAGTAGGGTCGTGGGTTCGAACCCTATATATTTATTACTTATGAAAGAGTAAGGTCTATGATACAAAAGCAATACTGTAGAAGGTCTCTATGATGAATATGCATTACAATAGTAGGGTTGTGGGTTAGATCCCTATATATGAATGACTTATGAAAGTAAGGTCTATGATACAAAAGCATTAATATTGAAGGTCCCCTTGATGCATAAGCATTGTATGGGGTGGTCGGATGACCGACTGCTCCTAGTACTGTAGCAAAATGACTAGTCCTTATTAGGGACTTGAAAAGGAATATTATGGTGGCGTGTGTGTGCTTCACGAGTAATTGGTCCGAGGTAAACTTGGACTCGCTAACCGATGTGTCCTAGACATATCATCTTGGTGCCGGTGGTAAGCGGGTTTGTTGTAGCAATACGGCTTTCCCGTGGACATTGCACACCCATACCGTTTGTGGGCGACGTCGTAGCGCACAGCGATGCGTCGTTTATCTTTCGGATTGGGATGATGAGTGTGTATGGTAGCACTTTTAAGTGTAACAGGCATACTCAACTTCATGTCTTAGTGCATTAGCGCTATGATACGTGGAGTTTTGTTCATTAGCGTCTTAGTAGCGTGCTACTATGATACGTTGGAGATATTTTTTATATAACAACAATAAAAACTTTGTTACCAAAATCGATAGGGGTCATGTAGGTGTATTGTGAGGGGGCGCCATCCGTATGATAGTTGCATTGATGCTTACTGCTACTTGCGGTATTGCGTCTTGTGATGGATCTGCGGGTGTGCTGCGCCTGATTCGACGCTCTCTTGTGGTTCTGGTCGATGGAGGTATGCTGGTGGTGATGTCTGCTGGGTTGTATGGGGGAATTTGGGATGGTGTAAGCCGACGATAGTCGTATTGATGCTTGTTGCGTTCTGCAGCATTGCGTTTCTGCGATGGTTGTTTGGTGGGACGCTATTCTCAATGGCGCTCTCTCTGCGTCTTGGTTTGACTCACACCTGAGTAGCTTTGCCCAAGTCGGGTCCCTTCATTACGGGGCTGCAGACTGTCTGCCCTCCACGATGTTTTATATAACAACATAACATTATATCTCTGTAACTTTCCCACCTTTGAATGATTGAAGGCAACTTGTTGGTGGGTGGGTGGTTGGTGGGACACAAACCCTTTCTGATGGCGAATTATTACTCTTATCTTATCTGCCGTTGTATTGGTTGGTGGAGCATATGTGTCGACCTCATGCGGGTGGTAGCTGGCGGGAGGATCTGAGGAGACTCTCAAAGCTGCGGCCGAAAGCCGCACAACGTGGGATCCCATTCCCTTGAGGTGAGCGGTAGACTCACGATACGCTCTGCGGTTACTAGCCGTGCTGATCATGCAATTGGTGGTGATGCCATACACTTACATCACGTCTGCAGAATCGGCGGTCTGGCAGGTGGTGGCGCTCACGGAGGGTTTACGGCCAGTGTGCCTATTTGCCTAAACCGTGTGACGTACATTCACTGTGGCTGGATTCGTTCGTATTCTGTTTGGCGTTTACACGCATTGACATGCGCGACTTCGGTCGATGTTTGTACTTACGCACTAACAAGGGGCCAAGCCTCTTTTACTGGTTCGCCAGTTATTTTGCTGTGGACTACGGTCCAATTCCCGAATTAGCGTTCCCTTCGGGGGGAGTGCATCAAAATGGTTGGCGCTCACCGCGCACGGCGTGTGTGGAGCCGTGTATCGGGTATTTTGTATAAATATATTTTTAGCCTTTTCCGAGCGGGAAGGGATAAATAATAATAAATTAATAATGTAAACCTGATACAAGTGGAATAGGGACGTTTTATGTTATTAACCTTTCTCGAGCCCTGTCTTCGTGAACGGGGTTCACTGAGCTTAAAAGGCACTATCAACAGCTTTCAATTGCTCTAGTGAATATTCATTCTTCCAAAAGATACCTAAAAGAACTAAGTTACTAAACAAACACAACGTAAATAAGGGTCCTAACTAAGACGATCACGCCAAAATATTACAAACGGCCTATTATTAAACCTTTAGAAAGATCAAAACATATTTTATTTATCCTAGTCACATATATATAATTTTTATTATGTAAAGGGGAATATAATACATTTAGTATTTAATATATTTATTATTATGAGAGAGGGGGAAGCGTTACAATGTGTATCTTATTTACGTTATTATATATTTAAATATATATTTAAAAGGTATAGTTATATATCTCCTTAAGATTTGCAATACATAGTTGTATTGTTTAAAGTGAGTTCCAATTTTAACAGGAAAAGGAAAATTGTAATTTGAATTTAACCAAAAAACGCAAATGGCTTCTGCCACTCTAAAATGGTTTTGTGGAGTATTTGACGGCGAGTATATTTATTTATTCAATGTAAGAAATAGTTGCTTTACAATGAGTTGTGGCGTTGGGGGGGGGGGGGGTTCGAATTTCAGACCTGTTTTTGTATGGCCTACAGATAATTGTTCCGTAATAATTGTTCGAAAAGAGTGACTTATCAGCAGATTCAGACAAGCTTAGGCATCGGTATGAATCAATTGCACAAGATCTTCCATGAACATTTAGCGGTGAAGAAACTTTGTGCCCGGTGGGTACCTCATAATTTGACAGAGGCCCAAAAACTCCGTCGTGTTGATTGATGTCGTGAAATGATTCAAAGATTTAACGGAGGTAACTCAAATGCTGTGTTCTACATTCTTACGGGTGACGAAGCCTGGATTTATTGTTATGGTCCTGAAACTAAGAGACAGTCTGCTGTCCGGGTGTTTCCTTCCGAGGAGTTGCCAACTAAAGTGAAGAGAGGTCGAAGTGTGGGAAAAAAGATGTTGGCCTCGTTCTTCGTAAGGACGGGTAATAAGCAACAATTGTTTTAGAGGATCGTAAAACAGTTACTGTAGAGTGGTACACTAACAATAACTTGCCACTTGTCTTGGAAAAAGTTCGGGAGAAACGACCTCGCAGTAGGATCCTCCTTCACCACGACAACGCCTCGTGGCACACCGTCAAGCAAGCAATCGACTACTTGGTGACGTCTAACGTGGAGTTACTGGGTCACCCGCCCCAAGATCGCACCTTGCGATTTCTATTTGTTTCCAAAAATAAAAGAAAAACGTTTTATGGACGCCAAGGAAGCTGTGGCTGCGTTTAAAAATTTAGTTGAAGAGGCCTCTTAAGGACGAGTGGGCAAAGTGCTTTTCCCAGTGGTTCCATCGGATGCAGCGACGTATTGATGTAAATGGACACTATTTTGAAAAGATACAATAAAACTAATAACTTGATAGTTTGTTCACTTTTTTGATTTTTTAAGAACTATTATTGTCAGCCATGTATTACTATTATTTCCAGAGATATATATATTATGATTTATAAACCAAAATATAATATTTTACTAAGCGATTGGTGTATAAATGCAAATTAATTTAATAAAGATTTCAAAAAAATATTTTAACCGTTTCTTACAATTACTCAGCGACTCAATTACTTTTTTATTCTAACGACAGGCTACTTAGAATTGTAGGAGCTTTGTATTGTCTGTCTGTCTGCTTCGCTTACCACAATAATTAATTACCTTAGGAATTTCTAAAAGTTGCTTGGTAACTGGCCCCATAGACTGCATCATGGGGGGATATTTACGATACTTGGGATAATATGGGGTGGTGGATATTCTTACACCGCCACTACGCGGTAATCACTTGTATTATGTGAGTGACAAATATATTGAATAAATTCATTTGTACCACACCGCTCTATTAAACCATTTTCTTTTACCTACTTTATATCTGCAAATTATTTCAAAAATTTAATTTGTATTTGTCTTATACGATCGAATCAAAATAAAGACCGCACATTGCTTTCTTATTTTGTGTAAGTATATAATTTCTGTATGTTTTGTATGGTGTGCAAAAAAGAATGCTAAATAAATAAAATAAATACTGGAGTTGAAAATATTTGCATAATGCGCGTAACTTTATACGAGTACTGTCTATGTGTAATTTCTAAGACATATTATGATCTATTATTATCTCATTAGAGGCGACTTTCTAGGAAAGCTCATTTATTAGGCAATAAAACCGCTTTGGTTGGTTAATATACTTTTATAACCAGATCTCATCTGGCAAATCGTTGTTCATATTTCTCGACACAAATCCTTTTCACAAGCAATGTTTGAACATTTTAAAGCATTTTGCTAACATTTGCTGAATTCATTTCGACCATCAGTCTCGTGCTGCTAATTGCGACTCATTTCATTAGAGCACGTTCCATTAATGGCATCTATTTTTTCAGTTGAACCTTCTACTAGATATTTCTTACATAATAATTTTATTACGTGACCACGGACTAAGTCATAGAATAGTATTAATTTAATTAGCAAAATGCTAGTAAAATTTTAGTAATATTTTTCATCACTACTCTTTTGTTAGTTTCTTGGGATTTTAAGACAATATTTTTTGGTATCTCTCTAGACGCGAAACTTCTATAGGTGTAGCAAGCAGACATAGTTCTGCAGAGTATGCTGTAAAAAGTTGCGAAGTATCACCAGCCTTGAAACAGATAGACTACTTTATTTAAACTATTTGCATAGCATAATGTTGCATGGTACATTACTATGGGGATACGCGACGGGTACTGTAACAATATTTTTACCCTGAATAGATATGTCCGATGTCCTCTGAATACATAAAATTTAAGTAGTTTTAAAAAGAATGTGTTATTCTTTCTGTAAATACTAGGAAGACACATAAACTAGGAGTAATAGTTTCTCGACACCACAGTGTCCATAAGTAATTCCTGACTTTTCAAACAAAAAACTACAAAATATACAAAATTTGTCGAGAGCCAAGTTAAGCTTTAACAGTGATTGGATAAAAAGGTATTAGATATCTTTATATAATTTTAAGGAATTTATGTAAGATACGCTACCACTTATTTTATGATTTGTGCAGTTAATCTAACATCGTGTGATTGTCAACTTAGTCAATTGTTTTTTTTTTTTAAGAAAACTGCCGCTGGGTTTCTTGATGGTTCATCCTAAGACAGATATTTTTAAAACAAGTAGGATATTTAACTAATTTATATATATATATACAATTATAAGAATGTTTTACATTACAACGTTATACTTATATTATAATAAGTGATATTTTTATCCAATATAAAATTCATTTTCCTTTTAATTAATTTAATCTTTTGCCTTCATCTTATTAATGCCGCAAGACCTTTGACTAATGAGGAGAAAAGCTGACTTTAATCAACCTATCGTTTCGATTAGGATAAATTCTCGCAATTGGAAAGTTCTATAATTAATAATTAATGTTCTATTTTATTATATTCTTGAATAAATCTCAATTTAAGGATTTCATCGCGTTTAATTTTACAAATTTTTAATTCCCGACGTTTTGAGTGCTTTATAGCAAAATGCCAATTGGATGGATGGATGGATATATACAGTGTGATACAGTATACATACAGCGTCACAAAAGATGAAATCAATTAAAATGGAAAAGGATTTTTTAAATATTATAATTGATAATATATATATATATAGTATACTAGTATAGTATATAAGTATACTAGAAACAGTGGTAAATTAAAAAAGTGACTTTCAATAACTTTTATTTATAATCTACATTGAATAAAAAAGTTTCTGCTTATATATAATTTTTTGAGGGAAGCTAGGTAATAGGGCGCTTTTTTTCACAGTATCCCAGGGCGGCACTTGAGGTAAATTCAGCCTTGTAATCATGAATTAGCTGCAGCGTAGTTCTAACACATGTATAACAAAATTGTATAGTTTTAATATGATTTAATATGGTATTTTACACATCTCCAAAACTTTCTATAGAAACAGACGTTTACAGACAAAGTAATGCATGTAATTCAAATTATTTGAATAGGCTGATGAACCGGTCTCGTCAAAAATATTGTAACTCACAGGTAGCTGTCCTCAGTCTATAGGCCCTGCTCATAAAACTAAGAATTATAGAAGGCACTAGCTCATGTTGCACTGCTTACATTGCATATTATGAAAATATCGTGTAACAGGGTACCGCTCTGCTGAGCACGCCTAGCTTTTTAGAGGCCCATTAGGTCTTCCTTTCCAAGTAACCATGAAACTGCACATCATTCGATATGTCGACGCCGAGTTCCGATGCTAGCTGAGGCAACTAGAGTAGTGCCCTGAAACTGAGGAGGTACGACAAAGGGGTTCTTTTAAAGGTCAACGCGCAAACCTCTGTTTTCTCTCCATCCGAAACTTCGTACAACACAGTCTCCACTTCAGGCACGAGTTTGTTCTGGTACTCGGCGATATTTTCCCGAAAAATATTGGCACGGCCTGTATATAGAGCAAAACCAGTGCTGTCGTCCACATAGCAATGAATGTTTGCAACATATCATTAATATGCAGAAGAAACAGTGTTAGTAGGCTTGCAATCGAAGCATGCACCGTCTACTACGTACTTGATGCTTTAATCTGCAAAAAAGCTGGTGATCCATTAAAAAAAATTCTCAAGAAGTTCATAGGGAGGGAGCTTCGAAAGAAGTGCTTTGTGTCAAACCCGATCAAAGACCTTCACTATGTCTTAATTTATGACCAATGCCTCTCTACTGGTGGCTCTCTACTACTCTTGGACTCTACTGCCTCCGCGCATCTATGAGTCAGGTAGAGCAGATGATTTTCTGCTGTCCGAGCTGTTCGGATGGATTCCATTATTTTGGAAAACAAGGGGTGATGGTGATAGGTCTATAGTAGAACAGGTGGCCTTTTTTTAGAGATGGGGTGGACCAAACCTATCTTCCATGAATTCGGAACTACGCTTCTTACGATACCTTCGGAGTGAGTTTTCTCTCTCAAAGGAACTAAATTTAGGTTAAAAAGCTGACCTGTAATAAATATAAAAAACCCCTGTTTTACTTCTAAGTTACGTAAGTTTTATAATATGGGGAGAACCCAGTTATTTCTCGGGAAGAGCAAAACTGGCGTACTATTAGAAATAAAATGTTTTTTTTAAATCATAAATAGCAGCTGAATGCTACTGTGTATCGTATGGTGAGTGTAGAGAACCGGATCCCCTTTTTACTGGAAATGAGGCATTCAATCTCAGACCTTAGAGTTGACAGCGCATCTGCATTTTGATTCTTAACCCTTCAATCCCCATACAATTCCCATGCAGTCCCATGCGCCTGGCAAATCCCGAGCGGCCTCATGCGACTGCACCCACCCACAGCACTTAAAACCATTAAAACTTATATTTAGAGACTACTTTTTTGAAGAAGTTTAGCACTATAAAATCTATACAAAATTCTCTATTTTGTGGTCAAAATAAAAATTAGGTTTTATTTCATTACAAAAAGGTTTAATTGTATTTTGGTAACAAAAAAATATACCAAGCGGATGTCGGCAGCGCGAAAATCACAATTATTTCTATATACTACTCGAAACTATTTACGTAAAAAGATAAATTATATTCACACAAAATCTATTATAACAATTTTATACTAAAACACTATAGTAAAACTAATAAAACACTAGAAAAATCCAAAAATCAACACAACAACATCCAAATGAAAATGGCGTAAGTAATGAACGTAGAATGTAAATTAATATCCATAGACTAATTGTTTTTTTATTCCACTAGATATAAGATAGAAAATTTCATATTGATTCTATAATACCAAACCTCTTTATAGAAAAGTAATCTCTAAACATAAGTATTTATGGGTTAATGTGCTGTGGGTGGGTGCGGTCAAATTTGATCACTTGAATTTTGACGGAATATCGAAGCGGTCAAAAAAAGCGGTTAATAGAGAATAGATGTACATGTCTTAGGGTCATAGAAAGCACTTACTATCAGGTGAACTGTGTGCTCGTTTGTCACTCTGATTCTGTAAAATAAATGTTTTGTTCGAGCCTTCTCTATCATAATCAGCAAATGTCGTGAAAGTAATAACTGCACTAGACACCGTATTCAATAATTGAATATACCAAATTTTGAACGCATAAGCAATACCATAGAGAAGAAATTAAATGTCGAACTCAACACAACCTCATAAAGCTCTATTATCTGGCGCCATCAATCTTGTGTAAGTTATCCAATTTGCGCCAGCATCCCTTTGACGTGATCGCTCCGGTACGTGGTAATAAAACCGCTTCGTTACTACGTAGTCGTCTAAAACTTATTATGTATGCATTAATGCTAAGAACTTTAAGGTGACAAGAAAATAACGTGTTACATTTATTAGTAGCAATAATAACATTGATAGAACGTATAGCATGTCGTCACCCGTAGGTTGATCTGAGTAAAAAAGAAGATAAAATTAAAAATAAATTAACTTTTTGCAATATCCATATTAAATATATTTTCGTATTAAGGTGTTAGTCTGTATGTTTAATGCACAAGTATTTGTAGTTGGTTTTCTTTCTCTGTTTCTTGTTTTATGAGTTTTGTTATGAGTTAAGAGTTGGTATAAATATCTTTATTACTTTATGTCTTATGTAAATAAAAATGTTTAGCGAATATACAGTTACGTTATACCTAACTAAATCTTAAAAACTATTTGCTGTGCTGGCAACACTAAGAACTTAACCTTTTATATTTGCCTATACACCGTTTACCGTTACCCTTACAGCCTACCAGCTGGGTAAGTGGGTGGCTGCCGCAGGTTTTTATTTTTAGTTGTTATTAAGAAGACGCTGATTTGCTTTTTTCTGATTTGTTTCCCTCTGTCGCCTTTAGAACGTGCACGGGACGATACAGCGTAGGGTACATTCTTACACCGCCACTACACGCTAAAGAATATAGTAATATTTCATTTTACGGGTGGTTTCAACGTAAGACGCATTTTGCGTTTGGTGTATAACGGATTGTTGAATCGCCTTCTAATGGAAACCATAAAAAAATTCTCCATCCATCCCATAGTCACATTTACTTCGCCAATGGTGGATGGTTTTTCCGCCGTTCATCACAAAGGACAATGACGAACTCCTAACCAAATCTTATGTGACTTTTTTGTCCTGCGTCTACAAATGCAAAATATGTAAAAATATAGGGCTTAAAATCCTGAACTTCTTTTCTTCGGTCATCCTACTGCAGGAAGTCAGGAATTAAAGATATTCCAGTTTAAAATAGTACACATCTGACTAGGCTGTATGGTATAAAACGCCGTAATTGGCAAATCGTGACAACAACAACTAGTCAATATAATTTTCATATATGTTTATATAAGGTAATTACGTGCATTGGGGGAATCCTTAAAGAACGCATTAGTATATATATAGAAGAGTTTTCTGAATAAAATACACGTCAAATTCGGCTGTATAGTATAAGATCTTTGCCTGTCTCAACTAACGAATCGTATCAACTACAACTAGTCAATTAAGTTTTGAATTATGTATGATGATTTTTTTCCAGACTTCGATAGGCCATAAGCTGCATTAGATAATACATAGTAAATTATTTTATTGATATGTGTAATGGTGACATAAGTAGACGCTTAATAATTCCACCAACAATTTGCCACAACAACTAGTCAATTTAGTTTTAAATTAGGTAAGATGATTTTTTTCCAGAGTTCGATAGGCCATAGCTTGATTAGATAACACAAAGTAAATTATTTTATTGATACCTGTAATGGTGACTTAAGAAGACGCTTAAAGGCATTCTACACGGTCGGGACCAACCACCAACCGTCGTGACCTTGGTCGAGTTGATGTAAAAATGGACAGTGTAGATATGGGTTGTCTGACCAATATTTTGGTTGATGTTCGACGGCCTTGGTCGCGAGCGCATCCCTCACGACACGTCGCGTCGGGTCCGTGGTTGACCCGACCGTGTGGAAAGCTGTCGGCCGACGAGAGCACCTCAGTGCGCACTTGTAGAAAATTTTGAAAGACTTCAAAATCAAGAATCCTCAAAATATTGAGATGGTTCAAAGTAATTTGCTCTTTTAGCCACAGTTTCATCCACGTTCTTTTTTTATTTGTTTTTCTTAAACCGATCTTTTGTTGCTTCGAAAGACAAAGAGCAATATTTAGCAAATTCTTTACGCTTTGAATGCCGTAGAGATCTGACAAGTTGAGTCAACCACCCGACCGTTCTACAGAACGAATACAAAAATCGGTTGACCCGACCAAGCACACGATGGTCGGTGGTTGGTCCCGACCGTGTAGAAGGCCTGTTAATAATATCACATATTATTTCTTCATTGTCCTTTATGTGTGTTGACGCAGAACATTATTTGTGCAAGCATCGTTTGTACTTGATGTTTTTTTTAAATCGCTAATCTGATTTAGCACGAAGCTTTAATGGATGAGCGGTCTTATCGTAATAGCGTGTAGCACTGGACCTCGTATCTAACTCGCATTAATTCTGAACGGTCGATAATCTCATTCATTTTGTACCGAAGCGCGGCCTAATATAAATTGTTTTGATATGTTTTATGTATACGTTACGCAAATAATCTATATTTTCCGCTTTACGGAATAATAAAAATATAAAAAATGTTTTATTCAGCTTTTGTTGGGCCAAATATTCAAATATGAACCTGTAAAAGTTATAATAATGACAGTAATTTTTGCGGCAAAATACGTTTAATATAAGGATTTCTTATATTCACGCAAACACTAAATATTCCTTAAAACTATTTTCCTCATTTCTGTCTGGAAGGTTTTTGGAGAGGTATCACCCTCTTACCTGTACCGTTGTAAATCCTGGCTGTAACACATTCCATCTCAGTCCGTAGAGGTGACAACGACCTTCTTGGTTTGAAGTTAGCTGGAAGTTGCCAAAAGTAAATTGGTTGAACATACAATTTTATAAAAAAAAACTTTAATTTACAAATCCTAATATAGTAAACATTTCTTATAACATCTATTTTTGCAATGTAGAGAAAATTCTGTATTACACCTTATAATGTATATTTGAATATTTATTTAATTAGTATTGCCATTCATCGAGGAAACACAGCCAGCGTTCTTAGCAAAATACCAATGACAATTATTTATTATTATTTAATTATTAATTATTTATTTAGTTTTTAGTTCTAGTTTATCTAATACATATATAGTTTTTTGATATTGTATGAATTCGAATGTTTCATTACATGTCCACAAGAAGTTGCCATGTTATTTTTTTATGTGACTGCATGCAACTTAAAACCCGGAAAAGGACAGAACCCTCTTAAAGATATTTGGCGTATTTGAATAGTTTAGAAGTTGTGAGGGAATAGATAAACGTACGTACATACATAGCCTTGAAAAATTGTAATTATCCTTTTGGCTTCCCCAGTTCTGTAAAAATATTCTCTTACATCATCCGCGTCAAATCAGAAGACACAAATATATTGCAATCGTTATCGATAATTTGAGTCAAGTATTGCATGGTGCAGCACTATCTGTCACACACTGGTGTATTTTGATTTTGATCTCGCCCTAATCACTCTATCTCCAATCTGTACTATACTATATCTATGGTAACGCCAAATTATTTTTTTTTAAATATTTAAAAGTTTATGAAATTTCTATCTTTTTTCTTTGTCAATATATTATATTTTAAACTTGTTCTACAATAAAAATAAAACAAAAATAATATTGGAAATTGTATTGTGAAATGATATTCTTTTTTTATTGTTTTGTGTTTTACAACTCAAGGTGAAAGGCGCTGACGACTGTAACACAGTTTTTACGAGTATGGCCGTTAACGCTCACTTCTTCGAATATAGTATATATTTCTGTAATAAAATAAATATAAAGTAAAATAATAATTATCTTTATTATTATTTGTTAAATGTTCATAATTAACTATGTTAATCGCGTATAGTTATTCCAAGTGTAAGATTGCATGATAAAACGATACACGATATTACTCGACATTTAAATCGTGGAGTTGTTTATACTTGGTATAGTCAATGGGCTCCAATTAATTGACGGCTCCGTGGCGCAGTGGCTTAGCAATGAGTAGCAGCGCTATGGGCCGCTGGTTTGATTCCACACGGATTAGGTATTTGTGTGGCTTACAAGTAATTGTTCCGGGTCTGGATGTTTGTCTTTGTGAAATTTATTTTTGTAAACTGCCCCCATGAAACAGGAGACAATCCTAGTGTGGAGGACGTTTAAAAATAATTATATATTAATCGATATTTGGTCGAATCTTCCCTATCGTACTAGTTATTCTTGATTAAATATTCATCAGGTGATTTAATTTCATAGTATGCTTGTGTGATATGATTTTTTTGATGATAGTATCTAAAATCAACATCAGTACAATGGTGGAGAGATAGATAGATAGATGGGGGAAGGAGGGCAGGAGAGATCACTACTTTTAATCATCATATTTTGAAAATTAATTTATTGGACACAATTCAATATGATAAACGAAAAAAATACCAGCTCCGAAATCACGAGGTAGTAATTATGTTCTAATTAAATCAAAAACTATAACCCTGTAGCTCGTGACCACTGATACTGATGAAACAAAGTTACTGTAACACCTTGTTCTTGAGAACCTTGTTCTTTTATGTTACTTAACTGGTGTTTGATATTTTAATCTGGAACGTGGTAGGGGAAGGACTACGCTCCTACAGAGTATCAGCTTAGAATAGAAGTCTAACGCTGATGTGTATCGTTTGATGAGTTTAGAGAACCAGAGACCCCTTTTACTGGAAATGAGGCATTCCATCTTAGTTATCAGGGGTGACAACGCATCTAAATTTTGATTCCTAATCGAGGAATCAAATTTAGGTGAAGATGTCTATGGTCCACAGAAACCACATACTATCAGGTGGACTGTGTGCTTTTACTTATTTAAAAAAAATCTTTACCAGACTGATGGGGAATTTAATAGTACCATGTAACGATTATGTCAAGCTTGATGTCAATCTGGTATAATATTTAATGAAGTCCGAGAGGCGTGTGTGACATGCGGGGCCCAGGTGTCAACATTAGAATATTAACTACACCAGCGACGTTTGAAATAAAGGTATTTCGGGTCGCTAGTCGACATTTATTTCGCAATAAATTAAATGAAAAAAAAAAAGATCATTTATTTATTAGTACATCAATATTATTTATTTTAACAGAAACTGCCAGAAATTCGAACCTTGGGTTGTGCAAAAAGAATCAAGACTTCAGTTTTATTATAATTTGAGCTTGAATATTTTTAGGCGTCAAGTCATAGTGAGTGCTACAATAATAAACTTGCTTACTTTAGGATGAAACCACTGGCAGTTCGTAGATCTCTTCTTGATTTGAAATTTCTTTATAAACTTTTCAATGGTAAAATTGATGACAGTGAGCTGTTGAGCAGATTTAATATTAACGTACCTCGGAGACCTCCTCGCAACCCATTTCCTTTCTTTAGGACTGACAGCACTCGAACCGAACTTGGACAGAATTCTCCAATAACACGTATATCACGCGTATACAATGTATGTGTAAAAAATATAGCAACACTGGGCGTTGGTTGTGACGGGCTCACACTTTTTATGAAAAAATGTAACGACTGTTTAGAAAATTTATTATTCACTAATTTTATGCTAAACTTAACTTTTATTTATGTTATAAAAACTATTAACTTTCTTTTGTTCGTAAAACTTATTTTTGTTCCAACTACCATTAAAATAGGCAAATTATAAACACTGCTATTGTTTAGAATGATGTGTTCTCCTATAATTGGTAGTACATAGTTATTTATAGATGTAAAGCAAGTGTTAGAAGTAATTTAGTATGTACAACTGTTGGAGATCCATATAAATAAATAAATAAATAAATATATAAATAAATAAATATCGTTTTCATTAAAAATAAGTCACAAAAGTAAAAGCGGACTTCAAATAACTAAAAGGAGTTTAATGATTTCACGTTCTTAAGTGGTTAAGATAAATTGTAAAAAAGCATAAAAGCCCCGACTTCAAGCAGCGGCAGGATTTGTGAAGGACTGTGATGACGACGTAATACTTTGAAAAAAACTCTTTACTTCTTGACCAATCTTCACTGAGAAGGTCTTGTTTCTGTGAACTGGTGTACATTTTGAGGTTCATTAGAGCTTTAAACAAACCTTTATCGAATAAGTAGTTTTCAATTCGACTTTGAATTTTAGTGTTATTACAGGCTGTCAAGCATTCCATGTCAGTCTGCAGAAGTGGCAGAAAAATGAAATACAGCCGTACTCAAATATGATAAACTGATTGTATCAAAATACCACAGTAAAAGAAAACTAAACCGGACATACACACTCAAGCTAGTAAAAAAAAAACAAGACAAAACAGTCTGTCAAAACAGCCACTAGGTCAAACATCATTGAAGGAGTTATAAAACCTAGCATGCTCAACTGCTTGGTCAACATAAATCTAATCAAAACTAACAACGGTTGGTCACCGTGGACGAATATGACCAAAACTTTCAAATTAATACATCAACAGAGAAAAACAATACCCTACATAAATATCAACCAACGATTGCAACATAAAACGTCGGTCTTTCTATGTTGAATTTGAGGAAGCTATAAGAAATAAAAAATATGATATAATTGGAATATCGGAAATGAGAAGACATGGAAACAAAATAGAAAAATACGAAAACTTTATAATGTGCTACATAGGACAAACTTCTGGCAAATACTGCTTCGGTTTTGTAATAAAAAAGTCCGACAGAAACAACATAATAAGTTCAATGGAGGAGGCTTTTACTCATTCTGGGGCTCCGGTAGATTAAATAAAAATAAAATTAGACAAATAAACATATTATTATCAAAAATAGTTATAGTAATATAAATAAATAATTAAATATAAATTTATGAAAGCTCATACTACATAATAAAGTTATATTAAACATAAGTTACATAAATATTGTTAAATAAGTACTATTATATAGGTACATATACTTTAGATACAGATAAATCTATATTAAGTGAGTAATAAATCACATAGAACAAATCAAACTAACACATGTATAGATTATAAGTAATGTAAATTTACAGGAAATAAAAGGCTTTTATTTTATTTTATTATTAATACATTATACTACAGATACGATATGTGGTATAATGTATAATAATTAAATAATTCCTTGTACATACATTTACTTGTATGAAAAAAGAAAAGCACTTCTTATTTTTATATTTTTAACTAAACTAAAATAGTTTCCGTATACATTAAACTCGCTGGAGGACCTATTCACTATGCTCAATGACCTCAATAGTATTTCCCAACGGATAGGTCTTAAGATGAACATGGACAAAACAAAGGTCATGTATAATGTCCATGTCACACCTATGCTATATTTGTTGGGATCACTAAGCTCGAAGTTGTTGATGAGTATGTTTACCTGGGGCAAATATTCTGACCAGTTAAGTCTAACTTCGACTGAGTGGTTAATTGACGGATTCAACTCGGCTGAGCAGCGTCCGAGAGATAACGACATATCTTCTCGTCAGGTATACCTCATAACCACAAAACATGATTGTACTACCAGTGCGTATTGCCAGTGATAACTTATGGATCTGAGACGTGGTCCTTCTCTGATGGTCATAAGAGAAAGCTCAAGGTTGTTCAGCGAACTATGGAAAGGGCTGTGCTCGGAGATTCTCTGCGTTTTTTATAGAATAAGGGTGACATACGAACACACAATCCACCTAATGGTAAGTGGATGCTGTGGCCCATAGACATCTACATTTAACCTCCATTAAGAATCAAAATGCAGATGCGTTGTCACCCCTGAGGTCTATGTTAGAATGCATCAAATCCAGTAAAACAGGTCTCCAGTTTATTAAAATCACCGTACGAAACACAGCAGCATTAAGCTGCTATTTTACGTCAGTATTTTGTGAGAGCGTGGTCCTTCCCTGGTCGAATCGACGCATTCGTGCTACAACCACAATATATATGCAGCGTGTCTCTACCACGTATTAAATAGATTTAAAACGAGGGTATCCGCAGTAGAACCAGAGTAACAGATTAAAAAGCTAAAGTGGCAATGGGCCAGCCATATTACTCGAAGAAAGAGTGGCAGCCTCGTACTGACAGGCGAAGTGTAGGGCGACCCAATAGATGGAGTGACGACCTGGTGAGACATGCAGGATGCAAGTGGCTCGGGACCGTGCCTTGCGGCATTCCTTGGAGGATGCCCATGATCAACAGTGGAGTTGTTATGGGCTGTGATTGTGATGATACACTGAACCAATTTTACAAAAATCAATATCCGGTGAATATTTATAAAAAATTACATAGCTGTATAATTTTAAAGCATTAACTTTAGTGAATGGCCTCCAATAACCGTCTCTATGCCTTTACGGCAGCTGTAAATATTGAGGTTTATACTCTTAGTTACTTCACTGTCGGTTCGACAAGATAGAATTTTAAATTAACTTATAAATTTACAGTCAAAGCGAAAACCTTCTAAAATATGTGTTATTAGCGACTGCGCTGCTAAAATATTAAATTAAAATAATTAAGAAAAGAGTGATAAAGTAAATTTATGTTGCAGAAGTGAACGGCAGAGTTGACAAGGACGCTCTAGGCGATTGTTTATCGACTAAGTTTATGATATAGTAAAGATGGGCCAGATTAACAGTATAGTAGCTTTACCGGCGAGGATGTATGCGTAGGTATATGGATGCAAAGGAGGTGACAGAGGTTTTTAACATATTTGCTTTGTTATAGAACGGTATTACATGTGTACGTGATGGTTTATTAAAACAAATGCGTGCGTAGGCGTTACGGACTAGAAGTCGCGATCCTATAAGAGAATTAGCACAATTGAATTTTGAGAGCAGCCCATTTACCAACATTGAACAAAGAAGGCTATATTATATGCCATGTCACCTTCGGGAGTTAATATGGAAGGCCTAATTGCCTGTAATTTAATTGGCTATCACTGGTGCACTGCTATTATGCGACAGAAATAGGTCACAGCGATGTACCCAGACGGACTCCTAGGAAGAAAAGCTAGCAGGTAAGCTATCACCTAGTAAAACGCTGGGATGATCATTGTCAATAATCTTTTGAAGTCTCCTGGTGGATGTAATCTTCTCCACAAATTCGTCAGCTACAACAAGCTTTGTTTAAGAAACACCTGTTCTCCTTTGTGCTTTTGGGTAGTACTCATTGTAATCGGATGGAAAGAAATACACTGGGAAATTATTTCAATCCTTTGTTGTATTCAGTATGAACGTCGAAACCAACCGTTTGATTCGACAGCGTGGTATGACGTCTACAAAGGAGTTTAGACCAGCCGAACATCCAGTAGTCCGATGATGGAACGGAGAGGGAGGAATCAGGTTACAAACGCTATTTCCAGTAATTGTTCTGTTATGCTGATTCAGTCATGTTATTCTAAAAATGACGTCGGTTTTAATGATAGTGATAATGAACGAATTATAATTATAACTTCGAAGATAGCATGAAAAAATAAACAGATATGAGTCGCTTTTAGAGTAACAATAGTAATTACAACCTGACTGAAGTTCGATCATGGCACCCGATCCCAACATAGACTAGACATCTGCGTAAGACAGAATTATAGTGTCTGAGTGTAATAGCAAGTATAGGCGCACTCTTTTTTTTCCTCACTATCATAGTCTGATGGGGTGGTAATCAGACATGAATGAAGGGAGGTCAAGTGCAGGACCAACGACTTTACGTGCTTTACAAGGTATGGGTTAAAACACCGCCAACTTTTTGACCCGGGAACTGCTAAGAATTTCTTGGCTGAAAAACCCGATGAATGGTTTTGGTCAGACCCGGAATTCGAACCCGGAACCCCATAATCAGCCAACGCTTACAACGACTAAACCAATGAGGCTCTTACACTACGCAGTTAATTTATGAGGTGCAATGCTAATATCCACCTAATATATGTTTTGTAAGTCTCGAGCACGTCGTAAAAGTTTACAGTTTAATAAAATTCACACTATCAATTTCAAGTACCTCTTGCTTTCAAATAATGTCGTTAATTTTAACGATCATTACAATGTACTTGTACGTATGATCGCAATAATAAAAGAGTGATTTTTATAGAATTTTTTATACAATAACTCGTCTAAGCCAGCGCTTAACTACTTACTATCCAACCTGATGGTAAGCGGTGATGCAGTTAAAGATGGTGAAGCGCACTGACTTATCAGAAGCCTATTCACTCTTACCTCGAAGAAACCCACATTGCGATTGGATGAAAAAAAGATATTGACAATTTATTCCACTCTTTTGCTGTACATATGACTGACCGGCCGAGCGCCTGGTTGTCTGATGGTAGTAGAAACAGGTGAAAGTGGTGAACAGATGGACTCCTGGGCAGAAAAGTAGTCCTACTATTCATATAGTAAGTATGCTGCAGCGTGTTTGTACCTCGTTACATAATGAGTGTGTGATGGATATTTCTACAATGTGTGAGGCGGGGTGAGTGCTGACAACACTTACTGGTGCACTCGTCTAAAGAGGCTCTGGTGACCGTCCGAAGGCTTGCAAACGGTCAGCAGTGTCTCATCGTCAAAAAATCTGGGATTGCCAATAGTCGTGACTGCGGAAAATATCCCCAATGAGTCGAAATTGGAGTTTTGATAAGACGTAACGTTAACCGAATATCATTCTGGGAGACAGTGTTTTTTGTGCAACCGTCCACCTATCACAATGTATAAAGTAGTACGCCGACAGTAGAAGGAGGTGTTAGTTTGCTTTACTAACAGCTAACTAACTTACTTATCTTTAGCAAAACATGGGTTAATTCTATAATCAGCAACGATAGTCCATTTATTTACTTAATGTTAAACTCTAGCTACATCGTATTTATAAAAGCTTTAATTAGAGTCAGTTGCTCGGCTTAAGCTACGTTTTTATTTCAGCCGTGCCTCATAGCTGAAACATGTTTTGGATACGTAGCAATCTCGTAGCGCTATAAATTATACTCTAGGATTTAACTCTCTAGTACGTAAGTGTAAAGCCGAAACTTTTCCGAGAACTAAATTAACGAACTAAATTTGTCTAGAAATCAACCTTTACTAGAAGGTGGTACTCCAATGAGTGCGCAGTGCAGGCTTGACAATTAAAGTAAATATTTTCTACAACGGGTGAATTTCTACTGTTGTGATTTCTTAAATTTACGCGAACACTACACATTGAATAAAACTAAATTTACGGATTCTTTCGCGTTTATTTAACTGATTTTACTTATTTTTAATTCCCGACGTTTCGGGTGCTTTACAGCAACCATGGTCACGGGGGGACTGAGATGTTTGACGTCCCAATGTCATTGTTAGCCCGGCTACAAACGAGAAACATCAAAATATAATGAATGCAAAAATAAACAAATAGAAAAATACCAAAAATTTACGATCAAATCAAATGCCAACCATCTAAGTCAATGTCAGAACGAAAGACAACCGTTGACCACAGACAACAACAAACAACGCACGGTCTATAATCTGTCAAAACATACACTGGACGAACCGACAATAAGGATATTAGCGAAGTGAATGAACTTCGCATTATCACCGCGAAAAATCCCGTACGAAGAAATTATCTGCAGTGTTGAGGACTGTCTGTTTAAGAATAATATCGGTAAGAAAGATTTGGAGGCTATACGTCAAGATATTTCGTCCTTGTTAACACCTTCCTAAAGACGAATTTACAGCGTTGATTAACTTACGGAACAGACCAGAGCTAACGATTCTCCGCGCGGATAAAGGAAACGCTACGGTAATAATGGACACGTCAGAGTATAGTTTTAAAATACTACAGCTTTTATCGGATGAAAGTACATATAAAAAGGTCAAAACAGACCCCACAACTAACACGCTTAAAGCAAATAGCGATTTAATAAAGAAATACTCCGGAAAATTAATTTTCGACGTGAACTCGCTAATACCATCATGTACCAAACCACCAAGGTTGTATGGGTTACCGAAGATACACAAACCAAACGCTCCACTACGTCCTATAGTGAGCCAGATTGATTCACCAACTTATAAGCTGGCACAACACTTGGCAAGAATACTGTCACCACTGAGAGCACATACCAGAGCACACACAAAGGATTCATACCATTTTGTTAGTGAGATAAAAGACCTACATCTCGCTGACAATGAAACTATGGTTAGTTTTGATGTTCAGTCACTATTCACATGCCTATCTATTGAAGACTGCATCTCAATTGTAACTAGGATGCTAGAAGATAACAACATGCCTGCCGAATATGCAGTATTACTCAAACATTGCCTCACATCTGGCTATCTATTGTGGAAGGAAGAGTTCTACAAGCAAGTAGATGGTGTGGCGATGGGCTCACCTGTATCTCCCATAGTCGCCGACATATTTATGAAGGACTTCGAGGAGAAAGCCCTTCTTACTGCTCCTGTAAATCCAAGATTCTACAAGCGGTACGTAGACGACACCTTCACAATTTTACCATCTGTCAAGTAATCATCAAGTAACTGCATTTTTAAACCACCTTAACTCTATAAACTCTAAAATACAATTCACAATGGAGTTAGAGGCAAATAATTCTTTAGCTTTCCTAGATGTTTTCGAAATCCTGATAATACTATTGGTCACATTGTGTATAGAAAAAAGACCCATACCAACCGATATTTAACTGGTGAATCTCACCATCATCCTTAACAGTTAGCTACCGTGGGTAAATCTTTGTTTCAGAGAGCACGAGGGGTCTGTGACAGAAAACATCTGGCCGCCGAGCTGCAGCATGTCAAGCAAGTGTTGCAAGACAACAAGCTTCGGATCCCGCGCCTAGTTACAGTGACCGAGTGAAGCCGGCCACAGTCGAGCGTGTGCCTGCTGTACTACCATATGTCAGAGGAGTCACAGACAAGGTTGGCTACATCTTGAAGCGAGCTTCCATTAAAACATACTACAAGCCGCCGAAGAAGGTTAGTCAATTTTTACCATCCGTCAAGTGTAATATCCCTCTACAAGATGCAGGAGTGTACAAGTTAGATTGTGAATTTGGTCTCTTTTACATGGGTTAAACAAAAAGATCCATAAAAACCCGCGTGAGAGAACATATAGCTGACGTGAAGCACCGATGCTCCGGGAAGTCTGCAGTCTGTGAACATGTTCAAGATCGTCTCCACCATTACATCAGATTTGATAAACCACAAATGCTCGCAAAAGAACACCGATTCCTACCAATGATGATACGCGAGGCTATTGAAATTAAAAAACATCCTAATTTCAATAGAGAAGATGGTTGGGTGCTGCCATCTGCTTGGGAACCTATAATTAACAAAATTAAACCCAAACCCAAGCATATCACTGCAAGATTTCAAGATACTGTAAGTTCGTTTTGCGTGAATCGGACCAAAAATTAATATTCTAAAACTGGAGGTAGGCGGGCTAACAATGACATTGGGACGTCAAACATCTCAGTCCCCTCCGTGACCATGGTTGCTGTAAAGCACTCGAAATGTCGGGATTTAAAAATAAGTAAAATTAGTTAAATAAACGCGATAGAATCCGTAAATTTAGTTTTATTCTACTGTTGTATTGAGATATTTAAAATACTGAGAGAAAAGATGAAGAATTATTGCATAAGTCGACCATGCGGTAATGATCAACTCAGACTATTTGGTAGCGCGTTGCAGGAATAACTACGTTGTATGTTCTTCATTTGAAGAGATAAGTCAATTTTATTACATCGTAATGGAATGTAAGGTTTTAAATGTGAACATAAATCGACAAAACTCAAATAATGTTTTTAAGAGTACTAAGATACGCTAAACGAATATAATTTTTATTTTATTTATGTTTACTCACAAAATTCATTTATTTATATTATTGTTAAATAATGAAAAACATTGCTGTTCATATTCCAATGGAATTACAAATGTCCTTACAGTCCACCTGATTGTAAGTGGCTACTACAATTATTTGATGGATATTTTTTTAATCTGAGTGACAGGGTGAGAAATTGTGTGATAAGAGAATAGTGTGGTTTGCAAGATGATGTTGTGAGTAGAAAGAATAAATGAGAAAATAGTGACAAAGTAAATTTAAGTTGTAGAAGTGAAAGGCAGAGTCGGAAATCAGATTCAGAATATTTATTGCCAATAAACTGTGTATGTACAATTTGCGGGTGACATTGCAATTAAATGTTACACGGTTTACCCATATCGGGTATGCAATAATTGAGAAACAAAATTTAATATAAATTATTTGCTATTAAAATATTCATTTAAATTATAAAAAACTTATGTATTAACCTTTTCTTGAGTTGTATTTTAAATTTTGGCAAGTCTATGGTTTTATATCAGGTGGCAGATGATTAAATATTTTAATACCTATGCAAAAGGTGTTCTTATAATACATAAAATAATAATTGTAGGTGTATATAAATTATATATTTATTGCGTATTGGACGTGAATTCACGTTAGATTTAATCGGAAAATAGTTGCCATTCTGTTTAATAAAATGTGATATTTGTAAAATATAAATATTAGTGAGAGTGAAAATGCCTTTTTCTTCGAATACATTTCTTACAGTTTCATCTGAGTACATATTATAAATGATCACAATAAATGTTGACTGCATGTTTGTAGAATTACCCCAGAAAATAATATTGTAAACTAATAGAGGGTATACCTGGCCGAAATATGCAGCCCTTGATATATTCAACGAAAGTTGTTTCTGCTAACATGTATATGTATTGTATGGCAGGAACACCCAAGGCGAACACGTATCGCCCAAATTGGCGATATATTGAAAAGGGACCAAATTAAGAGAACCCTTAACCGACGAGCATGTATGCGTAGGTATATAGATGTGGAGGAGGCAAGAGAGGTGTGTCAGGATCATGCCAAATGGACGTCCGTAGTTGCTGCTTACCCTTTTGGGTGAAAAAGTGTATGTTTATAAATTTTTGTCCTATGATTAAAAAATCAGCCATTAATTACTTATAAACATTGTCGAAGGAAATAAGGTTGAAAGATTTAATTGTATATCTGTTCTACTTCAATAATTTTCCATTTTTTTATGTTTCACTTATTTCACTTGTACAGCTATAAAAAAAATTGTTCAAAAAGCCGTCGTATTTAATGGCTTGGAGAGATAACCGAGTCTGACTTAGCACAGGGTCGGAACAAAATTATGTCGTTCGTTTCGTCCCACGATAATATCAATATTAAAATTAAAACTAATTTTTAAGGGATATTTTGTTAAGTTTCCTCCATACTAGGATATTCTCTTGTATTCCAAGGGTTGCTTACATATAAAAATTTTATTTGGACAAACATCTAGACCTAAAACAATTTTTGTAGGCCATACAAATACTTGTTACGGACGCGCACTTAAATTCGAACCTGCGGCCCTCAGCGCTACAACTCATTAATGAACTACTGCGCCAGGGAGGCATCTTTACGGATATTTAGGTAATGGCGCATTTATCATTATCATCATTAATATTATTATAGCTTATTGCGAATCCGAAGCTTAACATAGCCCTCCTCAATAGATTGCATGTTTTTTCAGATCACTCCACAAGTGGATGTCACCCACTACTGCGCTTGCCGGTACCAAACCACTTGAGGATCTGTCTTCCCTATCGGCTGTTCGATTCGAAATATGGCCACCTCATTGTCATTTCTACCTCCAGTATAATACGTAATATAAATTGTTCCGGGTGTGGACATTTGTTTTTTGAAATATTATATGAATGTAAACTGCTTACACGATAAAAGAAAAAACCCTTAACTGACAAGTATGTATGAGTAATTACATGATAGTAAACGATTCGAGAGAAGTGTGTCAGGATCGTGTCAAATTGAAGTCCGTAGTTGCTGCTTACCCCTACAGGCATGAGTTTATTATAGTTATGTTATTTGTTTAAGTAGTTCTTTTCGGCATTGTAGGTCAATATATTATGTAATTAAAATATTTTAAGACTGTGTGGTGTTTAATAAAATAAATGATATAAATAGTAATTTCTCGTCATTTAAATCTCTGGATCACTAATTCAAGTCTGTCAGTCAGTTAATGGGTTTATTTAACGAGATGATGATTCAGACTTACAGCCTAAAAGTCGTAAGATAGTTTTGGAATTTAAATTCTGTGCTTTAATTACTTTATACATTATGTCTAAGCACCACCTTGATGTTGACAATATAATGCCGATAGAATGGCTAATATCGTAGGATAGATTTGCCGTAAGCTGCACTTTGTTACGAGAGCCTTATACTGCCGTCCATCGTAGGCCATAACGCTTCTGGAATTTTTCAATGTTGCCCCTTACAGCATACATTCGACGATATGAGGTAATAATTAAGTGGAGAGAATAACATCCGTAATGCCGTGTAGTTGCGGCATAAGAGAATACACTAGGCCTGTGTTCATCAGTGGACTTGAATAAGTTATAATGAAAGAATGCACAAAAAAATAGTTATAATACAATAGTGTACAAGTGTTCCGGACGTCGAACAGAATCTTCATCACTAAACTAGTATCAACTAATATCCTGTGCCTAGACTTCATTAGGAAGAATTGTTGTGAGATCGACGTTAAGCAAGGTGTCGTAATGTGGAGAAGAAGAACTTTTCGTGGAAGGGGCGTTATCAGGGAATGTGTATCCGAGCCAAGATCGAAAACGATTGTGCCGGTTAGTCTTTTCGGAATCCTGGGCAAATGGCCATGGAAAGTGGCTTGAACTTTGGTTGTAACATAATAGTGACAATTGATTGTGGATTATTGATAGGTTTTTAAAACACCGAATCAAATTTAGAGAGCGTACAATATCTTTAACTCTGTCAACACAGACAGCTCTGATGAGCCGCCTTTGAAAAGACGCGGCAACGTTTTAACAATGGCTTACATTTTGATTCTAGCATTAGTGTAAGATTTACAAAATACAAACTAAATAAAGTTATTTATTTACATAGCATTGAAACATACAATATTAGAAAACTACAAAAAAAATTAAACTAAAAACTCAAATTATCAGACGGTCCTAATCCCTGTGGTATAGTGCCAAGATTCTTGGCTGCGTTTCCTCACTGAATGGCTATACTAAGCCTTTGAGCGAGAAAGCAACCAGCTTTCCCGCTATCACCTCACCATCTGATGCTACTTCGGCTCTAAACAAGGTACTCCTAAAATGAGAAACTGCCAATATACAAATCAAATGATGATTTATAAAACAGAATTATGATTTTATGATTAATTTCACTCTAGGAAGCTAATTTAGGATCAAAAGCAGGCAGGGATCAAGTCTACAATATCAGAGACAGTGTTCCCAAGTCAGTAGGACTCCTATTTTCCTTTGTCTGCTAACAAGCAGTACTGCTGTCTTTTAGTTTGAAATGTAAGCGGGCTAGTATAATTACAGGCGGAGATACATGGACGCATAAGCTACAATTCACAAACTTAGAGATAAGCTAATTTATCGCTGTAATATAAAAAATGCCAATATGAATAACCGTCTGGGATACAAATCCAAGACCAACAATACAATAATTGGATATTATGAGGGCTAAGCTATGCATTCAAGTATTAGAATCGGATATTTCAAGGTTTTTAATATAATTATTTGATGTAACGACACCACGAATACATCAACCTTAATGCATCGCAACACTTCGCAATGTTACAAACGCCACCGCGACTTTTTAAGTAATTTTTATCTAAATTCATTGTTCATAAAGGATTAGATACATATATGTAGATGTAGTGAGGTTTTAGATCGTGTAGTGACGGCGTGAAAAATGTATTAATCCAGCCCGTCCCGCGGGTGTCATAAGAGGCGGCTAAAGGAAAGTTAAACGGGAGATGGGCAAAAACATCTTATTGAAAACAGGTGAAAATTTTAAAAAACTGCGGAGAGGCTTGTGATCAGCAGTACATTTTCATAGGATGTAATGACGATTATAAAGGTTTAAGTACAATACTTTTACCTATGTCTGCCGGCAAGTAATAGTGCGTGCACTGTTACGTTTCGTTGTGAAGGGAATAGAGAGTTTGTATAATTACAGGCTTAGAGGAAATTTCATCTTAGGCTTCAGAGGTGATTTCGCTTGTATAACCTTTGAAGTTAGTTCCAAGTGTCTATAGACTGCAGTAGCCACTAAGCATCAGGTAGACTGTGAGGTCGTTTTTCACATCAATTTAAAATAAAAAAACCTGAATTAAACATGTTAAAAATTAAGCTAAGTCCTTAGCAGTTAGCCACTGTAGTCTACTTCACTTGAGGATGCCCCACCTAGAGGCGAAGCATTTGTCGTATTATCGACGGCGGTGTGCCTTTCCTAGTGAAGTGGCGTTGGAAGTAATGGTGTTGGAATTAGTGGTGACGGGAATAGTGCACTGAAGTGAGGAAGGGGTGCGCTTCAAACTGGTGAGACAAATTACTTTATTTTATTACACGCATCTTAGCCTATTTTAATTTTATTTTTTAACATATTTAATATAATGGGTTTATGAAAAGTAGCTTTTCAGAGAGGGCTTTATATTACATGGTATTTAAAGGCGAGTGTATATACCCTGAATCACCGCGGCTCTAAAGTTTAGCTTAATTTTTTTTAAATAAAAATCGCGTTAATGATCTGCATGCGGTAGAGTCACGGTGCAGCTATATATTGAAGCACTAATATGTTGGCTCGATCAGGGAATTCCACGCTCGCACAGAATAACAGCGTAAAATAGCAACTTAATACTGACTTTGTTTTGTGTGGTTAGTTTAGAGAACCAGAGACCCTCATTACTGGAAACGAGGCATTTAATCGCTAGCTTCGATCCCGCCAGAACCAATAAAATTGTTAATTCCAATTTGATTTGCCGAATACCATGTTATCGGCGAAAGAGAGGGAATTTCGGTCACAAAAAACTCAATCCTTCAATCTCGTAGTCCGATGGACAGCAATCATTAATGACTGGAGAGAGAGATCAGGCGCAGGACCAACGGCTTCCCGTGCTTTCTGAAGCACGGGGGTGAGACACCGCCAACTTTCAGACTCCGAGCTGCTACTGAGAGTTTATTTACTTAACTTCAATAACTAATTTTGAGCCTGGGATTAGAACTCTGAGCCACATGATCAACAGTAAGCTTATGTAACAGTATGAAAGATATAAAATATAACTAGAAAACAATTAATTAACTTAATTAAAATTAACTTAACTTAAGACGGGTCTAACCCGACATTCTTCAACATGTAACCGAAATGAACCTTACTCTATTTCTAAACTTTGGGTTTACCAATTGTAAAGTAAGAAAAGGCTATAACTTAAGTTCTCCAATTAGTTGCTTCAACTTCTGACTTTTTAACTGCAGTTAATAATTAAACTCAGATGAAGCGCATCGCAGTGATCTACCAGTGGCTTTTCTCTGTGAATTTTTTTACCTCATCAGTGAAATATTTTCGGCTCTTTTTTAATTAAACGGTTCTGTGGGACAGTGGCGTAGCAATAAGTGTGCATGGCTGAGCGGGTTCGGATCCCGCACGAGATACGTATTTGTATGGCCTAAAAATAATTGTTTTGGGTCCTATGTTAGTTATGTTAAATTATTAGAAGGATTACTTACATTATGATAACCGAGTGAACTAGAATGTATGTTAAAATTAAACTAAGAGCTACTTACGCATATATAACAACAAATTCTCTCAACAACGATGTTCCACACCGTACTTCTACTGGCTTATATTGAAATTATACGTTGAACTAATACTAATACTTCTATATATTTTTATATTATACAGCATAAGGGTGACTAACGAGCAGACAGTCCCTCTAATGGTAAGTGGATAATATATCACATAGACATCTAAATTCACTCTCGATTAAGAATCAAAATTCAGATGTGTTGGTACCCCTGAGGATCTTATCTAGAAAATATGATCCCTGGTCCTCTTCACTCACCATACGAAACACAGCAGCAATTTTACGCTGGTTTTCTGTGGAAGTGTGACTTATGTCAAGCCGACCCATTCGTGCTATAATCATAATATAGCTGCAGCGTGGCAATACCACGTAAACGTCTCTTCCATGTGGGTATCGAACCCACAGCCCACTTACCCATAGTACTGTAGTTAATTAAATGCTTAGAATTGCACTTTCTGTCTACAAAATATTTCACATTATGAATGATTTATTACGAGCAGAAAGCTTATTTTAACCACGCGTTATTAACTCGCTTTCATGTATGTCTGTTTGGGTCCGAACTTAGAAATTTATATTTTACTAACTTGCGATGGAGACTTGAAACTTTGAACATAGCTACGAATCGAATGACAATGTAATAATAGGGGAAAGCGTGTTATTTACAAAAATAATACTTTTTTAATGTTACTTTTTTATATAACATTTTTGAATTACATTTAGTTTAAGTAAGGGTAACATGTATTCACCGACCACCGTAGCCAAAAAATATTCCTATATGTTTGCGTGCGTAACACAAGCGAGAAAACAGAAGAATTACATTTAACGATATTACCTCAGAAAACGGCACAGCAGCAATTACGCTAGACGCCTGCGTGATGATATCGTACCAATTCCGCTAGATGTGTTTTTAAGCACACAATTTTCTTCGTCCTAGCTTTATATGTACAAAAAGTTTTAGTAGACAAAAAGTTATAGGAAAAAGTGATAAAGCGACTTTATGCTAAGAAAATGAGTGGCATAAATTTATCGACCAAATTGGCGATTTTTTTTATAGGATTGGGTTACAAACGAGCACACAGTCCACCTGATGGTAAGTGGTTGCTGTGGCCCATAGACATCTACATCTATCCTCGATTACGAATCAAAATGCAGATGCGTTGTCACCCGTGAGGACTAAGATGGAATGCCTCGTTTCCAGTAAAAAAAGGTCTCCGGTTCTCTACACTCACCATACGAAACACAGCAGCATTAAGCTACTATTTGACGCTGGTATTCTGTGAGAGCGTGGTCCTTCCCCTGTCTAACCGACCCATTTGTGCTGCAACTATACTATTAATATACCTGCAGTATGGCTCTACCACGTATAAAAAACTAGCGATATATTAAAGTTGTGATATTTATACTTAGATGTGAATGTGGAAATAAGGAGACAGGCGTGTTACTATCGAGCCAGATGGAAATCCGTTGTCTCTGCCTACCTCTCAGCGTAACAGACGTGAGAGTTTATGCTAATTATATTACATGCTTCAATATAAATAAAATGAGAACGTCTTTAATGTATAATGATTTCTTATATTTACGCGAACACTATACATGATTAAAACTACTTTTACGGATTTATCCCGTTTATTTTTACTTTTTATTTACTTTTATTTTTGATTCCCGACATTTCGGGCGCTTTCCAGTACCCATGGTCACGGGGGATTGAGATGACTGACGTCCCGATGTCCTTGTTAAACCCGGAGTACCTTCAGCTTTTTTAATTATTGTTTATGGTCCGATCTATGCAAAATGAACTGACTATGTCCTGAGGTCTTGCAGTGGTATGCTTGGGTTTAGTTTTAATTTTATTGATTATAGGATCCCAAGCAGGTGGTAGTACCCAGCCTCCTTCTCTATTGAAATTAGGATGTTTTTTTAATTTCAATAGCCTCACGTATCATCCTTGGTAGGAATCGGTGTTCTTTCGCGAGGATTTGTGGTCTATCAAATCTGATATAATGGTTGGGTCCGTCTAGGATATGATCACAAACTGCAGACTTCCCGGAACGTTGATGCTTCACATCAGCTATATGTTCTTTTACGCGGGTCCTAATTGATCTTTTTGTTTGTCCTATATAAGAGAGACCACATTCACAATCAAGCTTGTACACTCCTGCATCTTGTAGAGGAATATGACACTTGACGGAAGGTAGGAACTGACTAATCTTCTTCGGCGGCTTGTAGAGTGTTCTAATAGAAGCTCGCTTCAAGATATAGCCAATCTTGTCTGTGACACCTCTGACATATGGTAGTACAGCAGGCACACGCTCGACTGTGGCCGGCTTCACTCGGTCACTGTGACGTAGGCGCGGGACCCGAAGCTTGTTGTCGTGCAGAACTTGCTTGACGTGCTGAAGCTCGGCGGCCAGGTGTTTGCTGTCACAGATCCCTCGTGCTCTCCGTAACAAAGATTTGCCCACGGTAGCTAACTGTGAAGGATGGTGGTGAGATTCACCGTTTAAATATCGGTTGGTATGGGTCCTTTTCCTATACACAGTGTGACCAATGGTGTTATTAGGATTTCGGATGACTAACACATCTAGGAAAGGTAAGGAATTATTTGCCTCTAACTCCATAGTAAATTGAATTTTAGAGTTTATGGAATTAAGATGTTCTAAAAATGCAGTTACTTTGTCTGATGGTAAAATTGTGAAAGTATCATTTACGTACCGCTTGTAGATCCTTGGTGTAACAGGTGCAGTAGGGAGGGCTTTCTCCTCAAAGTCTTCCATGAATATATCGGCGACAATGGGAGATACAGGTGAGCCCATCGCAACACCATCTACTTGCTTGTAAAACTCTTCCTTCCACAATAGATAGTCAGATGTAAGGCAATGTCTTAGTAATACTGCATATTCTGCTGGCATGTTATTTTCCTCTAGTTTCCTAGTTATAATTGAGATGCAGTCTTCAACAGGTAGGCATGTAAATAGAGACTGAACATCAAAACTGACCATGGTTTCATTGTCAGTAAGATGTAGGTCTTTTATCTCACTGACAAAATGGTATGAATCCTTAGTGTGTGCTCTTGTGTGTCCTCTGAGTGGTGATAATATTTTAGCTAAGTATTGAGCCAATCTGTAAGTTGGCGAATCAATCTGACTCACTATTGGACGTAATGGAGCATTCGGTTTGTGTATCTTTGGTAACCCATACAACTTCGGTGGTTTGGCACATGAAGGTATTATCGAATTAACGTCCAGATTCAATTTTTCGGAGTATTTCTTAATTAGATCGCTAGTTGTTTTAAGCGTATTAGTTGTAGGGTCTGTTTTGACCTTTCGATAAGTAGTTTCATCCGACAAAAGTTGTTGTATTTTAAAATTGTAATCTGACGTATCCATTATAACCGTAGAATTACTTTTATCTGCGCGGAGAATCGTAAGCTCTGTTCTGTTGCGTAAGTTTTTCAACGCGTTAAATTCATTTTTGGGAAGATTTAATTTCGGCGCTGAACTTCGACGTAACATAGACGAGATGTTTTGACGTATGGCCTCTAAATCTTCATTACCAATATTATTTTTATACAGACAGTCCTCAACACTACAGATAATGTCCTCATACGGTATTTTTCGCGGTGTTATTGCGAAATTAATACCTTTTTCTAAAACTTATATTGTGGCGTCGTCCAGTGTTTGTTTTGATAAGTTGTAGATAGCGCGTTGTTTATGATACGTGTCTGTGGTCAACGATTTCGTATGTTGGACATTTGATTTGGTTGTTAATTTATGGTATTTATCAATGTGTTTATTTTTGCATTCATTGTATTTAGTTGTTTCGCGTTTATCTAAAGTTTCCATGCAATTTTTATAATCAAATGTCGATAAAACTGTCTTTAATTCACTGGACGAATTGTCTATGGTTTTGTTGATAGAATCAGGCGTTACTTTGCGGAAATCCATTATAATAAAAAATAAAAATATAAATTTCTTTGCAACTTTCCGCTAAACATGTTTAGCGGAAATTTGCAAAGAAATTTATATTTTTATTTTTTTGGTTTTGTTTATGAAATATAGATCGGTACGTTTTTGCTGAATCACCGTTATTAACAACTTTTTACTAGCCTGATTTAAGATCTTAGCGCTTCCTCGAATGTCTTTTTTAATGGATATCTTGACGCACGTAGGAATGAGATTATGATCTCTGCATCTCTTCAAGAAATTTAAAGCTGTTATGTATCTTGCGCGCTTGGTCTTCAGATCTTCTAATCGGCGTATTTTATTTGCTATTTCCAGTCCGTACTGGTTAACATAATGATTTCTTATATTTACGCGAACACTATACATGATTAAAACTACTTTTACGGATTTATCCCGTTTATTTTTACTTTTTATTTACTTTTATTTTTGATTCCCGACATTTCGGGCGCTTTCCAGTACCCATGGTCACGGGGGACTGAGATGACTGACGTCCCGATGTCCTTGTTAAACCCGGAGTACCTTCAGCTTTTTTAATTATTGTTTATGGTCCGATCTATGCAAAATGAACTGACTATGTCCTGAGGTCTTGCAGTGGTATGCTTGGGTTTAGTTTTAATTTTATTGATTATAGGATCCCAAGCAGGTGGTAGTACCCAGCCTCCTTCTCTATTGAAATTAGGATGTTTTTTAATTTCAATAGCCTCATGTATCATCCTTGGTAGGAATCGGTGTTCTTTCGCGAGGATTTGTGGTCTATCAAATCTGATATAATGGTTGGGTCCGTCTAGGATATGATCACAAACTGCAGACTTCCCGGAACGTTGATGCTTCACATCAGCTATATGTTCTTTTACGCGGGTCCTAATTGATCTTTTTGTTTGTCCTATATAAGAGAGACCACATTCACAATCAAGCTTGTACACTCCTGCATCTTGTAGAGGAATATGACACTTGACGGAAGGTAGGAACTGACTAATCTTCTTCGGCGGCTTGTAGAGTGTTCTAATAGAAGCTCGCTTCAAGATATAGCCAATCTTGTCTGTGACACCTCTGACATATGGTAGTACAGCAGGCACACGCTCGACTGTGGCCGGCTTCACTCGGTCACTGTGACGTAGGCGCGGGACCCGAAGCTTGTTGTCGTGCAGAACTTGCTTGACGTGCTGAAGCTCGGCGGCCAGGTGTTTGCTGTCACAGATCCCTCGTGCTCTCCGTAACAAAGATTTGCCCACGGTAGCTAACTGTGAAGGATGGTGGTGAGATTCACCGTTTAAATATCGGTTGGTATGGGTCTTTTTTCTATACACAGTGTGACCAATGGTGTTATTAGGATTTCGGATGACTAACACATCTAGGAAAGGTAAGGAATTATTTGCCTCTAACTCCATAGTAAATTGAATTTTAGAGTTTATGGAATTAAGATGTTCTAAAAATGCAGTTACTTTGTCTGATGGTAAAATTGTGAAAGTATCATTTACGTACCGCTTGTAGATCCTTGGTGTAACAGGTGCAGTAGGGAGGGCTTTCTCCTCAAAGTCTTCCATGAATATATCGGCGACAATGGGAGATACAGGTGAGCCCATCGCAACACCATCTACTTGCTTGTAAAACTCTTCCTTCCACAATAGATAGTCAGATGTAAGGCAATGTCTTAGTAATACTGCATATTCTGCTGGCATGTTATTTTCCTCTAGTTTCCTAGTTATAATTGAGATGCAGTCTTCAACAGGTAGGCATGTAAATAGAGACTGAACATCAAAACTGACCATGGTTTCATTGTCAGTAAGATGTAGGTCTTTTATTTCACTGACAAAATGGTATGAATCCTTAGTGTGTGCTCTTGTGTGTCCTCTGAGTGGTGATAATATTTTAGCTAAGTATTGAGCCAATCTGTAAGTTGGCGAATCAATCTGACTCACTATTGGACGTAATGGAGCATTCGGTTTGTGTATCTTTGGTAACCCATACAACTTCGGTGGTTTGGCACATGAAGGTATTATCGAATTAACGTCCAGATTCAATTTTTCGGAGTATTTCTTAATTAGATCGCTAGTTGTTTTAAGCGTATTAGTTGTAGGGTCTGTTTTGACCTTTCGATAAGTAGTTTCATCCGACAAAAGTTGTTGTATTTTAAAATTGTAATCTGATGTATCCATTATAACCGTAGAATTACTTTTATCTGCGCGGAGAATCGTAAGCTCTGTTCTGTTGCGTAAGTTTTTCAACGCGTTAAATTCATTTTTGGGAAGATTTAATTTCGGCGCTGAACTTCGACGTAACATAGACGAGATGTTTTGACGTATGGCCTCTAAATCTTCATTACCAATATTATTTTTATACAGACAGTCCTCAACACTACAGATAATGTCCTCATACGGTATTTTTCGCGGTGTTATTGCGAAATTAATACCTTTTTCTAAAACTTATATTGTGGCGTCGTCCAGTGTTTGTTTTGATAAGTTGTAGATAGCGCGTTGTTTATGATACGTGTCTGTGGTCAACGATTTCGTATGTTGGACATTTGATTTGGTTGTTAATTTATGGTATTTATCAATGTGTTTATTTTTGCATTCATTGTATTTAGTTGTTTCGCGTTTATCTAAAGTTTCCATGCAATTTTTATAATCAAATGTCGATAAAACTGTCTTTAATTCACTGGACGAATTGTCTATGGTTTTGTTGATAGAATCAGGCGTTACTTTGCGGAAATCCATTATAATAAAAAATAAAAATATAAATTTCTTTGCAACTTTCCGCTAAACATGTTTAGCGGAAAGTTGCAAAGAAATTTATATTTTTATTTTTTATGGTTTTGTTTATGAAATATAGATCGGTACGTTTTTGCTGAATCACCGTTATTAACAACTTTTTACTAGCCTGATTTAAGATCTTAGCGCTTCCTCGAATGTCTTTTTTAATGGATATCTTGACGCACGTAGGAATGAGATTATGATCTCTGCATCTCTTCAAGAAATTTAAAGCTGTTATGTATCTTGCGCGCTTGGTCTTTAGATCTTCTAATCGGCGTATTTTATTTGCTATTTCCAGTCCGTACTGGTTTACATAATGATTTCTTATATTTACGCGAACACTATACATGATTAAAACTACTTTTACGGATTTTATCGCGTTTATTTTTACTTTTTATTTACTTTTATTTTTGAATCACGACGTTTCAGGCGCTTTCCAGCACCCATGGTCACGGGGGACTGAGATGACTGACGTCCCGATGTCATTGTTAAACCCGGAGTACCTTCAGCTTTTTTAATTATTGTTTATGGTCCGATCTATGCAAAATGAACTGACTATGTCCTGAGGTCTTGCAGTGGTATTCTTGGGTTTAGTTTTAATTTTATTGATTATAGGATCCCAAGCAGGTGGTAGTACCCAGCCTCCTTCTCGATTGAAATTAGGATGTTTTTTAATTTCAATAGCCTCATGTATCATCCTTGGTAGGAATCGGTGTTCTTTCGCGAGGATTTGTGGTCTATCAAATCTGATGTAATGGTTGGGTCCGTCTAGGATATGATCACAAACTGCAGACTTCCCGGAACGTTGATGATTCACATCAGCTATATGTTCTTTTACGCGGGTCCTAATTGATCTTTTTGTTTGTCCTATATAAGAGAGACCACATTCACAATCAAGCTTGTACACTCCTGTATCTTGTAGAGGAATATGAATCAAAAATAAAAGTAAATAATAAGTAAAAATAAACGCGATAAAATCCGTAAAAGTAGTTTTAATCATGTATAGTGTTCGCGTAAATATAAGAAATCATTATGTAAACCAGTACGGACTGGAAATAGCAAATAAAATACGCCGATTAGAAGATCTAAAGACCAAGCGCGCAAGATACATAACAGCTTTAAATTTCTTGAAGAGATGCAGAGATCATAATCTCATTCCTACGTGTGTCAAGATATCCACTAAAAAAGACATTCGAGGAAGCGCTAAGATCTTAAATCAGGCTAGTAAAAAGTTGTTAATAACGGTGATTCAGCAAAAACGTACCGATCTATATTTCATAAACAAAACTATAGACAATTCGTCCAGTGAATTAAAGACAGTTTTATCGACATTTGATTATAAAAATTGCATGGAAACTTTAGATAAACGCGAAACAACTAAATACAATGAATGCAAAAATAAACACGTTGATAAATACCATAAATTAACAACTAAATCAAATGTCCAACATACGAAATCGTTGACCACAGACACGAATCATAAACAACGCGCTGTCTACAACTTATCAAAACAAACACTGGACGCCACAATAAAAGTTTTAGAAAAAGGTATTAATTTCGCAATAATACCGCGAAAAATACCGTATGAGGACATTATCTGTAGTGTTGAGGACTGTCTGTATAAAAATAATATTGGTAATGAAGATTTAGAGGCCATACGTCAAGACATCTCGTCTATGTTACGTCGAAGTTCAGCGCCGAAATTAAATCTTCCCAAAAATGAATTTAACGCGTTGAAAAACTTACGCAACAGAACAGAGCTTACGATTCTCCGCGCAGATAAAGGTAATTCTACGGTTATAATGGATACGTCAGATTACAATTTTAAAATACAACAACTTTTGTCGGATGAAACTACTTATCGAAAGGTCAAAACAGACCCTACAACTAATACGCTTAAAACAACTAGCGATCTAATTAAGAAATACTCCGAAAAATTGAATCTGAACGTTAATTCGATAATACCTTCATGTGCCAAACCACCGAAGTTGTATGTGTTACCAAAGATACACAAACCGAATGCTCCATTACGTCCAATAGTGAGTCAGATTGATTCGCCAACTTACAGATTGGCTCAATACTTAGCTAAAATATTATCACCACTCAGAGGACACACAAGAGCACACATTAAGGATTCATACCATTTTGTCAGTGAGATAAAAGACCTACATCTTACTGACAATGAAACCATGGTCAGTTTTGATGTTCAGTCTCTATTTACATGCCTACCTGTTGAAGACTGAATCTCAATTATAACTAGGAAACTAGAGGAAAATAACATGCCAGCAGAATATGCAGTATTACTAAGACATTGCCTTACATCTGGCTATCTATTGTGGAAGGAAGAGTTTTACAAGCAAGTAGATGGTGTTGCGATGGGCTCACCTGTATATCCCATTGTCGCCGATATATTCATGGAAGACTTTGAGGAGAAAGCCCTCCTTACTGCACCTGTTACACCAAGGATCTACAAGCGGTACGTAGATGATACTTTCACAATTTTACCATCAGACAAAGTAACTGCATTTTTAGAACATCTTAATTCCATAAACTCTAAAATTCAATTTACTATGGAGTTAGAGGCAAATAATTCCTTATAGTCATCCGAAATCCTAATAACACCATTGGTCACACTGTGTATAGGAAAAGGACCCATACAAACCGATATTTTAACGGTGAATCTCACCACCATCCTTCACAGTTAGCTACCGTGGGCAAATCTTTGTTACGGAGAGCACGAGGGATCTGTGACAGCAAACACCTGGCCGCCGAGCTTCAGCACGTCAAGCAAGTTCTGCACGACAACAAGCTTCGGGTCCCGCGCCTACGTCACAGTGACCGAGTGAAGCCGGCCACAGTCGAGCGTGTGCCTGCTGTACTACCATATGTCAGAGGTGTCACAGACAAGATTGGCTATATCTTGAAGCGAGCTTCTATTAGAACATTCTACAAGCCGCCGAAGAAGATTAGTCAGTTCCTACCATCCGTCAAGTGTCATATTCCTCTACAAGATGCAGGAGTGTACAAGCTTGATTGTGAATGTGGTCTCTCTTATATAGGACAAACAAAAAGATCAATTAGGACCCGCGTAAAAGAACATATAGCTGATGTGAAGCATCAACGTTCCGGGAAGTCTGCAGTTTGTGATCATATCCTAGACGGACCCAACCATTACATCAGATTTGATAGACCACAAATCCTCGCGAAAGAACACCGATTCCTACCAAGGATGATACGTGAGGCTATTGAAATTAAAAACATCCTAATTTCAATAGAGAAGGAGGCTGGGTACTACCACCTGCTTGGGATCCTATAATCAATAAAATTAAAACTAAACCCAAGCATACCACTGCAAGACCTCAGGACATAGTTCATTTTGCATAGATCGGACCATAAACAATAATTAAAAAAGCTGAAGGTACTCCGGGTTTAACAATGACATCGGGACGTCAGTCATCTCAGTCCCCCGTGACCATGGGTGCTGGAAAACGCCCGAAACGTCGGGAATCAAAAATAAAAGTAAATAAAAAGTAAAAATAAACGCGATAAAATCCGTAAAAGTAGTTTTAATCATGTCTTTAATGTAGTCGAAGTATATTAATACGCATTAGGAATAACTCAAAAACTACTCGTCAGTTTTTGATCAAATTTATATGGAACAACGTGAGAAGCACCAGCTTTCAAATTAAAAAAATAGTCATTAAAATCGGTTAAAATGATTTTATTCATTAAGATTACAATATACTATATTAAGATACAATTTACAGAATTATATTTCATTTTTCGCCACGTAGTTAAGACTTAAGAGAACCCACTACCAAAATATTCTACCGTGGGTATCGTAAGACGTGACGGAGGGAAACTGTCACAGTCTAGTCTAATTTTTGACTTTTATGGGCTGTAGTGGTGATGACGTAAACTATGTCGATGATAATGATGACGGTGATGTTGATGTATAATTTTGTGTTTTTTTTACGTTTGGTAGGGCACCAGAAAATTTGGAGAATAAAATATTTTGAAGATAGGTGAAGTCTGCCAAACGCACTGAAGCTCACCTTTTTAAAAGATCGTTAACTCGCCTGTAAATCCCGAGGTGTTGCAGTTGTTCATAGGCGGCGGTAGGTACTTACCATCAGGTAAGCCGTATGCCCGTTTACCGTCTATTCAGAATATAATAGTTCTTAATGTCCAAGCGGTTCAAACCCCAAGAGGTCAAATTTGACCGGAGGAGTTTGACATTATAGAATAAATATGAAATTTTCTATTCTCTAGTGCAATAAAAAGTCATTTACTCTATGGATATTTATTTATAATCTACGTTTACTACGTACACCATTTTCGTTTGGATGTCATTGTGTTGATTTTTGAATTTTTCTAGTACTTATTACTGTTTTACTATAGTATTTTAGTATAAAATTGTTATAAAGTTTTTGTGTGTATGTAATTTATCTTTTTACGTAAATTTTTACACTGCCGACATTCGCTTGGTAAGTGTCCGTTTTTTATTATCAAAATACGATAAAGTCTTTTTATAATGAAGTAAAACCACTAAAACAAGAAATTTATAATAATTTTTATTGACTAAAACTACTTTTACGGATTTTATTGCGTTTAATTTTAATTTTAATTATTTTTATTTTTATTTTAATTCCCGACGTTTCGGGTGCTTTCGAACATATAGCTGATATGAATGCTATATGTTCTTTTACGCGGGTTCTAATTGAATTGAAATAGTTCCGGGAAGTCTGCAGTTTGTAAACATATCCTAGACGGTCCCAACCATTACATCAGATTTGATAGACCACAAATCCTCGCGAAAGAACACCGATACCTACCAAGGATGATACGTGAGGCTATTGAAATTAAAAAAAAAACATCCTAATTTAAATAGAGAAGGAGGCTACTTAACGAGAAATGATATTCAGCCGCTTCCTATATTCAGTGTGATAAATTTTTTCTTTTTTTTTAGATAGATTTTGCCATAAGATCGTCACCAGTAGCAGTCCATCGTTTGGCATCAGAATGCAGGCTTGTAGGTTAGGCCTAACATCAAAAATAATGGATATTTTTCACGATATATATATATATGCTATATACACATAGTACCAAATAAACATTTTCTTCAGATAACCAGACCATAACATTTCGTTTCTCCTACTGTATCTTCAGCATGAGAGCGTAGCTCACCTTGTACTTGATTTGTAGCCGATGCACAGGGAACGGTTTTCGTAGCAATCTCGTAGCTCTTGCGATAAATGTTCAAGTAGATTAAATATACTTAATGCTCGAAACATAAATAACACACAAAACAGAATTTTTAACCAACTGACAAGCAAGGGTTACGTTTTACGCGCAAATGACTATATCAAAATAAAAAAAATAAAAGGGGGAAATATATATATAATATGCTAAAATTTAATTAGAAATAATTAATTGCTTTTAAAAGTTTTGATAGCATGAAATTTAGTCATGAAAAATAAAATAAATAATTTTAAAAAATTAACGAAACTGCACTCGCGACTAAATCTCGGGTTAAGTGGAACAATAACACAAAGGCGACCCCTGCGTCTACGGGTGCCTCGCTGAATGGCTTGATTCCCATTTACCCTAGCATGCGGCTACATTTGTGTATGACGTTGCCTTGGCATATGGGCTGACACAACTGGCTACTTCGCCTGCTCGGATCTCAGATCATGCTCCCAGCTCCTCAGCGGATCGCACTCCCATCGTGGTTGCGTTTTGCAGGTTGTCGCTGTTTTTGGCACTATAGGTCGGCTGATTGAGACAGGATGCTGTATTTTTTTGCATCCTAACCTTAGAAGCGCCTTTGCTTCTCGTCGGCTGATCCCAAAGTTGTTATTGATTCTGTCCTGATGTGGTACTTTGGGAAATGAAACTTTTTATTCCATCATCTGAGGAGCATATCAGAGGCAGAACTTAGTCATGGTTTGGTCACTTCTGTAAAATTGCATTACATCATAAGCAGAAGTATTACTGGGCCTGGACTGATGGGTTAACGTCTCGGAATGCAAATACCGCCTCCAAATCCTTCAAAAGTGTCATTGTCAAGGCAAGATCAGAGCACACTATCAGAATTGGCGAGAAACTAGTTCAACTTACTACGGGAACATGTGCATTTTTGTCTCTCGCCTTGCCTGCCCAAGGGGACTTCTGTCAGACACCTTTGCCATCTCTGCATAGAGAGGACGACTCACTCGTCCATGTTGCAAAGGAGAAAACCAATTTTTTAGTCTCTTTCTTTGCCTTCAACTCGACTTTGGATGACGGGGGAATACACCGTGGCTGTAGCACCATCGGGTCGGCACGACCGGGGAAGAACCACACGAAGAACTCACAGAATACCAGCCCAAAATTGTAGATCAATTCTCTTGCGTTTTGTATGTTGAGCTTACAGAATTAAAACTCTTTTTATTGAAAAGGAGGTATTCCATCCTAGTGCTCAGGTGTGACAACGCATCTGCATTTTTGATGCTTGATTGAGGATAGATGTATATGTTTATAAGCCACAGGATTCACATACCATCAGGTAGACTATTTGCTTATTTGTTACCCTTATTCTATAAAAAGCGATAAAACAATGGGTGCGTTTGACAGAAAAAAGCGCTAGGAAGCGCTTACAAGCGCTGAAATAGTTTTCTGTCAGGACACGATTGCTACTTCAGTAGCGCTGACACAATCCGCCATTTTGCTTATTTAATTTGATTGTTTTGAAGTAGAGTTTATAAGTTGTTTTGTGCAATATTAGTTTATTAAAAATTCATGATTAGTAACTTTTAATATGAATACTTTACAAACATATATTTAAATTAGGTTAGGTTCCCTGGTTAAAACTAACTTCGTGTCCTAGAGGAAAATAGCTACTTACGATTTGATAGCGCTTGCCGCTTACAATCGCCATTTTGCTTACAAGCGCTTGCTAGTGCATTTTAAACGCCAAACGCACTCAATAATTGTCTACATCGTATTTAGTAGTATCACGAGTTGACAATAATAACGACAATTGACTGTGGATTATTAAACGTTGTTAATGAACGCCGATTCAAAGTTTGAAAGCGTACAATTTCTCTGTTCTGTCAACAAAGACAGCTTTGAGTAAACCCAGAATAAAACAGCGTGAAATTTCATAAGCCGCCTTTGAAAAGACGCGGCGACATTTTAACAACGGCTCACATTTTGATTTTTTTTATGATTATAACATAAGGTGTACGATTTACAAAATACAAACTAAATAAAATAATTTATTTACGTAACATTGGAACATACAATATTAGAAAACTATAATAAAAAACTTGTGTAAAAATTTTGACTCTGCAGGCCATCCCTAGAACTTCCCGCTATATATGATCTCAAAACGCTCGACAAATATTATACGAACAATTAATAATTAAAAAAACGTTTTTGATGTCAAAAACGTTCCGTTTCATATCTATTGTATTCCCAAAACTCCCAAAAAATATCACCCCAAATTGGTTGTGGTAAAAAGAAAAAAAAATTAGCACATTTTCTTGTGTCCTATTTATTAAAATAGTACTTGTGGTTTTATAAAATTATAAACATTTATTACAAATATTTAACAATTGACAAAAACCAACAACGAACTCCAAAATGTAAATCATCAATATCATACTTTTAATGACACGGATTCACTTGATGAATTGATAGCAAATTATCAATTTTGTAAGAAGTAATCTCAAATCTCCCCGTTCTTTGATGTTCAATCTGCTCCTTATTTTTGTTAACAGGTTGGTAACGGCACTAAAACTTATTATTATATTTTTCGGGGATTTCTGCACGCAGCAAAATTTTTGATAGCCTTTTTAAAATTTTACCTTCAGTTCCTCGTTGGTGCTGAGCTCAAGTAGCTCCTCTTGTAATACCACATTCGCCTCTTCTGTTTCATCAAATGGTGTTATGATCCATGGTCAGAATATCTCAGGTCATCATGCAGGGTATTTAAATGTTGAGCGCATGCTGAATATCCTAATCAAGACATTCTATCTGTGACAAGTGCGGAAACTGGGAGAATTCGTGCCAACGAATATCTTGCTTCATTCATTTCAATTTACCAAGAAAAAACAAAATTACACCCTTTGGTTTTATTAAATCAAGGCTGTCCCCTTGTAACTGCAAGTTAACGTCATTGAATTTTGTGAACAAATCTGTTTAGTACGCAATGTCCGCTTTATATTTGATCAGATTTCAAACGTGAGTAAAATTTTGATAAGCCTGCACCTTTCGATAACCAGCGTACTTCAGTATGTGAGAGCAGTCGTTGGAAGTCTTTGTGACGGCCCAATATTATTATTAATAATTAAATTCAATATAAAGGGGCGTAAAAAATAGTCTTAAAAGATATATATTAAACAATAAAATTACATTAATAACCATAAAGTTAATATAAATACATTTCAGACATTAGACCAATAACATAATAAATTAAAGGCAAAATATTGTCTTCCATAATAAATAAATTTATTAAAAACTTGAAAAAAATTATTAAAATACGATAATTAATAGAAATACAAGTCGAAAATATTATAAAAATAAAGATAAATAACATTTATAAGATAATTAGAAAATTTGTTGAAAATTGTCTAAGTCGTGGAAGGAGTTCATGTATAAAAGAAAATTTTCCTAAGTTGTTGAAAGAGTTCGTGTATAAAAGAAATTTCCTAAGTTGTGGAAGGAGTTCACGTATAAAAGAAAAGTTTCCTAAGTTATGGAAGGTGTTCATGTATAGATGTCTTGTATAGAGGAGCTGCCGGAGATACATACCTGCAGTTGTACATATATATGGGGTGGTCGGGAGCCCGACTGCCTGAAGTACTGTAGCACAATGACTGGTCCTATATTAGGGACTTATGATGGTAAGGTCTATGATACAAAAGCAATACTATAGAAGGTCTCCATGATGAATATGCATTACAATAGTGGGGTTGTGGGTTCGAACCCTATATATTAATGACTTATGAAAGTAAAGTCTATGATACAAAAGCAATACTATAGAAGGTCTCCATGATGAATATGCATTACAATAGTAGGGTTGTGGGTTCGAACCCTATATATTAATGACTTATGAAAGTAAGGTCTATGATACAAAAGCAATACTATAGAAGGTCTCTATCATAAATATGCATTACAATAGTAGGGTTGTGGGTTCGAACCCTATATATGAATGACTTATGAAAGTAAGGTCTATGATACAAAAGCAATACTATATAAGGTCTCTATGATTAATATGCATTACAATAGTAGGGTCGTGGGTTCGAACCCTATATATTAATGACTTATGAAAGTAAGGTCTATGATACAAAAGCAATACTATAGAAGGTCTCTATCATAAATATGCATTACAATAGTAGGGTTGTGGGTTCGAACCCTATATATGAATGACTTATTAAAGTAGGGTCTATGATACAAAAGCAATATTATAGAAGGTCTCCTTGATCATAAGCATTGTATGGAGTGGTTGGGTGACCGACTGCTCCCAGTACTGTAGCAAAATGTCTAGTCCTTATTAGGGACTTGAAGGGGAATATTATGGTGGCGTATGTGCTGCTTCACGAGCAGTTGGTCCGAGGTAAGCTTGGACTCGCTAACCGATGTGTCCTAGACATATCATCTTGGTGCTGGTGGTAAGCGTGTTTGTTGTAGCAATACGGCTTTCCCGTGGACATCGCACACCCATACCGTTTGTGGGCGACGTCGTGGCGCGTAGCGGTGCGTCGTCTATCTTTCGGATTGGGATGAGTGTGTTTGGTAGCACTTTTAAGTGTAACAGGCATACTCAACTTCATGTCTTAGTACATTAGCGCTATGATACGTGGAGTTTTGTTCATTGGCGTCTTAGTAGCGTGCTACTATGATACGTTGGTGATATTTTTTATATAACAACAATAAAAACTTTGTTACCAAAATCGATAGGAGTCATGTGGGTGTGTTATAAGGGGGCGCCACCCGTATGATAGTTGCGTTGATGCTTACTGCTACTTGCGGTATTGCGTCTTGTGATGGATCTGCGGGTGTGCTGCGCCTGATTCGACGCTCTCTTGTGGTTCTGGTCGATGGAGGTATGCGGGTGGTGATGTTTGCTGAGATGTATGGGGATCGTCGGACTTACACCTTGGAATGGTGTAAGTCCGACGATAGTCGTATTGATGCTTGTTGCGTTCCTCAGCATTGCGTCTCTGCGATGGTGGTTTGGGGGGACGCTATTCTCAATGGCGCTCTCTGCGTCTTGGTTTGACTCACGCCTAAGTAGCTTTGCCAAGTCGGGTCCCTTCATTGCGGGGCTGCAGACTGTCTGCCCTCCACGATGTTTTATATAACAACATAATATTATTTATTTATTTATTTATTTTATTCTTTATTGCACCAAAGATTTTGTACAAAAGGCGAGCTTAATGCTATATGGCATTCTCTACCAGCTAACCTTGGGTAGAACAGAGAGTGAGTTATGGGCAGTAAAGATGTCATGATCTCATTCAATTCAAAATGCACATGCTACACATACATATAATATCTATATACACATATATATTATATACACTTACACACACATACATATGTATATACATATATATATACATATATACATACACATATACATATATAAATATATATATCTCCATAAATTTATATACAAATAACTATAAACATAAAGTAAGTGAACTCAAATTTGTTGGTTACGGATATATTCGTATAGTTTTCTTTTAAACACGTTTTTAGCAGGTATTATGCGCAGGTCAACAGGCAATTTGTTCCAGAGGGAGATGGAAGTTAATGTGAAAGAATTTGACATAAACCCAGAATGGTGGAGAGGAGTAGATAGTAATAAATTGTGTGAAGACCGGAGATTGAGAGAATGAGTGTCACTACGGAATTGGAATCTTTCTTTTAGGTAAAGGGGTGAGGAAGAATCATTAAGAACTGAAAACAGAGAGGACAGCATTCGAAAATCTCTGCGCTGGCGTATAGTAAACCACTTTAATTGGGAGCGAAATTCTGATACGTGATCGTATTTGCGCAGACCAAAGATGAATCGTATGCAGTTGTTAAGTAACCTGTCCAACCTGCTTAGCAGCTCCTGAGAGATATTAGAAAGACAAACATCGGCATAGTCAAATAATGGAAGAATTAGAGATTGGATGAGTAGAAGCTTACTTGAAGGAGGCAGAAAGAACTTAAGACGATAGATGGAACGAAGTATGCCTGTGACTTTACGACAAATCTCGGACACCTGTAACCTCCAACTAAGGGTCGGGTCTATAATTAAACCCAGATCCTTGACACTAGCGCGGAAAGGAATTACACAGTTTTCATAGCAAATGGATGGTATATCAGGTATGTTAAGTTGTGACACCAATCGACGACTACCAATGATAATAGCCTGGCATTTACTGGGATTTACCGTTATACCAAATCGCTGTGACCAGTCTGAAATGCGTTGTAAGTCCTGATTAATAGCTGCAATGGCGGTAGCAATTTCAATCGAGGACGCTTGTGAGTATAACTGAAGATCTTCAGCGTATAGGTGGTAAGAACATTGAAGGTGGGTAGTTAGAAGATTGATAAACAACGAAAACAAGAGAGGAGAGAGAATGCCGCCTTGCGGTACACCTAGATATAGATCGCACCAGTCGGAAAAATCCTGACCAGCCCGAACAGCCTGCTGGCGACCGCGAAGATAAGAGGAAAACCAGTTCAGTACTGACGGGGAGAAGTTTAGGCGTGAAAGTAATCCAAGGAGTAAGTCGTGATCGACACAATTAAATGCGTTTGAAAAGTCAATAAGGACCAGAACAGTCAAACATGACCTCTCCATACCCTCTCTAAAATCTTCTGTAACTTGAAGTAAAGCTGTGGTGGTACTATGTCCCGGGCGGAAGCCAGATTGATATGTACTAAGGTAGTTGCATTTCGAAATGAAAGAGGTGACTTGTTTGTGTACCAATGATTCAAGGGCTTTGGAAAGAAACGGCAGTATAGAAATAGGTCTAAAATGGGAGGGTAGGGATGGATTGGGTACCTTCGCAAGAGGCAAGATAAAAGCTTTTAGCCATAACTTAGGGAAAATACCAGTAGAGAGGGAGAAATTGATGATGTGAGTGAGAACTGGAGTAACAATATCGAGTATGAGAATTATCATAGGTCTACTCACCTCATCATATCCGGTTGCGGAAGATTTTATTGAAAGTATGGCTTTTCTAGTATCATCGTCAGTCACTGAACTGAAGTCGAAAGAATTACATGATAACAAGGGCATGGAATTAAGTTCCTGGAGAGTCGTAGCTTTGGTAGTCAAATGCAGACGTGATGCAGAAGAGAAGTGTATATTCAAGTCATTGAGTGAAATATTTGGGATTAGAGAATTGGAATGTGATTTTCCAAATCCCAGGGATTTAAGGAACTTCCACATATCTGCAGAAGAGGAGTTTGAAATACTATTGTGGAAGTAGCGGCGTTTGGCTGTTCTTACCACCTGATTACAACGGTTTCGTACTCGCTTATATTGTTGAAATGTGGTACTGTTCCGATTCTTTTTAAAAATGTGAAAAGCTCGATCTCTTCTTCTCATTGCTCTACGCACTTCGTCAGTTATCCACGGTGCAGGAGGTCGGCGTAACCTGACTGCTCGAACTGGTGCGTGCCAATCGAACAGGTTGAGAATTTGGGTGTTCAAATGAGCAATTTTGTCTTCCATATTATTTGCATCCAGCAATGGGCCCCATTCTATATTCTTAGCATCGCGGTGTAGTCGAATGGCGTCAATTTTATTGAAATTGCGTAAATACACAATCACTGGCTTTGGCTTGGGAGGCTTTAATTTATACGACATGACCAAAAGATCGTGTCGAGAAAACGCGGGAACAGCCAGTTGATCATGATATAAAACATGATCCGCTGAACTAGTGCAAATGATGTCTAACCATGAATCTTCGGTGTCCACGTTGTGGTGAGTTGGACTAGATGGTAGAATATAGAGATCTGCCGAGTCCATGATGGCTTTAAGTTTGCGACTCTGAGGAGAATCCTTTAGCAAGTTGGTATTGAAATCACCCATTATTATAATATGTTTGTTATCAGTGCTGATGGAGTCGATTACCGATTCAATATGGGAAAAATAATCACTTGAAGGAGGGCAGTAAACAACTCCGAGCACGACCCTCAAACCCTTAATTTTTACTTCTAGAAATAGGTACTCAGCAGATCCTCTATATTCTGATGGTGATATTGCAATGACATCATATGCATATTCCGATCGCAAGTAAATGGCTACGCCACCTCCACCTTTGCCAGTGCGATCAGAACGTATAAGTACAAATCCAGGAAGACTGTACAACGTGGAGGATAGGGAGGGTTTTAGCCAGGACTCTGAGATAAGTAGAGCATGGATGTATGGTGAGGAAAATATGTCAAGTAGATCTGAGTAATGGGCAGGGATGCTTTGCGCATTTATATGGCATACATTTAAACAATTTGTAGAGGCAAATTTCGTGTGCAAATAATTACCCACGTTATCGATAAAAGAATCGTCTGCGGGTGAGGTAACGTTAAAAGAAGAACATGCAGAATAAAATGAGTCTTCATCCGATGACATTTAATCTATTATTATTAATAATAGCAAAAAAATAAATATATAGGGTATATATAATAATAAATAATGTTGTATAATATATATGTATACCTATATATGTAATAAATTTTATATATACTAAATACTATATTTATGAATATAAATATTAAAATAATGAAACTATTATGAAATATAAAAAGTTAATTAATCACTATTTGTTTTACCTGCCGGTCTGCCTTAAAAATTATTAATCAAGTTTACATATAAAAAGAAGTTTAGCACAAATGTTTTAAACAGTCCAATGAAATAGCAATGATGTCTTACTCATATTTCACTTGGTCAAATTAAAAGATAATTAATGTTGTGCTCATCTTCTATTCAACAAAGGACAATAGAAAGACATATATTATAATGTTAATGACTAACTTAAGTGAGCGATAAACACAATTATAAGTAAGGCCGTGATTGTTTACTATTTTACATTTATACAAGACACAAGAGTATATTGTACATTTAATTTAAAATATATTAATAATTATGAAAAGATTTAACTGAGAATAAAACGCTACCATTGAATACAATCTAATGGTTAAGATACGAAAATTATATACAAATGAAATGAAGACATGGCTTAAAAACCAAGAATCCAGGCCAATGTCTTAATAAAAATAATTGTATGATATTGACGTTTGACTATAACATAGATAGTATCCTCTTAGTAGTCTGTGAACATAAATTGCTATGATAAATTGTTTACCTACCTAGTGTATTTCGTACCAAATATATACTACAATAATATTTCATACGGTGAAAGTAAAATTAGAGCTTACTGTCAGCACCAAAATCATAAAATGAAATCGAAAAAGTTATAAATACAGCAAGAATGATGCTGATCGTAAAGTGCAATGCCATTATGTACAGACTAGGAGACAATTACGATAAATCACAACTTCTTACTGATTGCACGCTTCGAAGTAGTTGTTGACCTGGATTTAGATCCTTCTTTTTTGGGAATGACATCTGAGGCTGGAAGCGAGGTAGCCTGTTCTACGTCAGCTTTGTGTTTGGTTGTCAGCTTCTCTAGATCATTTGTTGTAAACACTTTGTAACGGGATCCAGTAGGAAGCTTGACATTGATCACCCCGTCCAAGGTCCACACATTCCTAATGCCGAAGTGCCTGTTTAAGAATAAAGACTGCCTCATTCGTGTTAGATATTCTGACAACACATATGGGCTACCCTTGAGCAAAGCCTTCTTGGCCCATACCTCCCGACGTAATGGAGCATCTTCAAATTTTATGAGAATCGGACGAGGGCGGCCATTAGATATTGTGCCAAGACGATGACATACCTGCAGCGACTGACTAGAACAATTTTTGATACCAAGATTCTTCGTGATGACTGAAGCTACCAATTCGCGGACATTCTCATTGGCTTTCTGTGTCTACTTTCAATGGCATCCACATTAACAATTAGATGGTTAATTTGCGGCCGCAGTAATGTAAATGTTGAATAGACAAAATTCTTGAAGTTGATGTAGTCAGACTTTGGTCCTTCAGGCTTAAGTCCTTTGATGACCCCTCTAGTCTCGCTTCAAACTCATCCAACCTCTGATTAAGTGTCTTCTCCAGTGATACTTGTGTTTTAAGAACTTCAAATATGTTTTCCATACTGAGATGTTCTTTAAGTATTGTACTCAACTTGAAGTTTGTAAGAAAAGTGGTAGCAGCCTATGGCAGGTATTTAATTTATTGCATATATGATATTTTAGTTGATACTTAACAAATATTAAATACTGTACACATTGAATAATTAAAATAAATAAATAAAATTACAGAGATGCACAAAATTTAGTTGTTACTTTTTTCAAACCTACCCGAAAAAAAAATATTATATCTCTGTAACTTTCCCACCTTTGAATGATTGAAGGCAACTTGTTGGTGGGTGAGACAAACATGATCGAAAATGCATTTACTCAACGTCAATGACACAAACCCTTTCTGATGGCGAATTAGTACTCTTATCTTATAACTGCCTTTTGGCTATATCTGCCGGTGTATTGGTTGGTGGAGCATATGTGTCGACCTCATGCGGGTGGTAGCTGGCGGGAGGATCTGAGGAGACTCTCAAGGCTGCGGCTGAAAGCCGCACAACGTGGGACCCCATTCCCTTGAGGTGAGCGGTAGACTCATGACACGCTCTGCGGCTAGTAGCCGTGCTGATCATGCAATTGATGGTGATGCCATACACTTACATCACGTCTGCAGGAGCGGCGGTCTGGCAGGTGGTGGCGCTCACGGAGGGTTTATGGCCAGTGTGCCTATTTGCCTAAACCGTGTGACGTACATTCACTGTGGCTGGATTCGTTCGTATTCTGTTTGGCGTTTACACGCATTGACATGCGCGACTTCGGTCGATGTTTGTGCTTACGCACTAACAAGGGGCCAAGCCTCTTTTACTGGTTCGTCAGTTATTTTGCTTTGGACTACGGTCCAGTTCCCGAATTAGCATTCCCTGCGGGGGGAGTGCATCAACATGGTTGGCGCTCACCGTGCACGGCGTGTGTGGGGCCGTGTGCCTCCCCTACATTTTTTAAATAAATGTAGGAGAGCGAAGCCTTTGTATCGGGTATTTTGTATTTTGTATATTTTGAGCCTTTTCCGAGCGGGAAGGGATAAATAATAATAAATTGGTAATGTAAACCTGATACAAGTGGAATAGGGACGTTTTATGTTCTTAACTTTTCTCGAACCCTGTCTTCGTGAACGGGGTTCACTTAGCTTATAAGGCACTACCAACAGCTTTTAATTGCTCTAGTGAATATTCATTCTTCCAAAAGATACCTAAAAGAACTAAGTTACTAAACGAACACAACGTAAATAAGGGTCCTAACTAAGACGATCACGCCAAAATATTACAAACGGCCTATTATTAAACCTTTAGAAAGATCATTTAGAAAGATCAAAACATATTTTATTTATTCTAGTCACATATATATAATTTTTATTATAAAGGGGAATTAATTATATTTAATCTAATATGAATATATTTATTATTATGAGAGGGGGGAAGCGTTACATCTTCATCATTTTCATCGCACAATAGTGCAAATAAACGGGTATTCAAAGCATTGCTTCTTATTTAATTAAGTAACTGCGTTAATCACAAATTGAAGCGCTTAGTGCAATCTATCACTCATATTTTTCGCTACAAGGTGTTGTCGGTGGATGACACAGTGAATTGCAATTAGTCCTGGTATTATTCTTTTAAGATGGCTTATAAGCCCACGATATCGCCCGAACATGGCAGGAGCTCCATCTGCTGCCATCGAAATAATGTTTGTAAATGGATTAGATTTTTCTGTAAAAATCATTGAGGACAATAACGTTCGTTGTCAAAATCTAAAGTTTAATCTTCCTTGGCTTTTTGTTCTTTTATAGAAGTTTTGAATAATCTAGTATTTAATTTTTACTACATAACTACCTACTACACTCAAATAGTAAAACAAATATAATATGATTGATAAATTACAATATACAATAAAATATGTATAAGAAATAAGCAGATACTTACTTTTTCCGGCACTGCAAACACTGACATCGGTTCACTCACAGTCTTACTTTTATGTTCAAAATCCCGGGAAAAAACGAGTAACGTTTTGTTCTTGGCATTGGTATTTATACCAATGTAGATTGCAAGCACAGCGCAAGTCGCATTTTATCCCTTTGCATGTCTAAACAAGCATCCCGGCGCACGGGCGGCACTTTGCAAGTCTCGACATGTGGTGTACACTAATTGTACTATTATCTATTGTTCTATTCAATTCTGTGTTTGAACTGAGTCTCGAATATTTTTGAGTATCTACCTAGTGAATGATGTTACCTGCCTACGTTGATAGGTAAATCCAAGCCAACATTTTTTCTTTATTATGAACGTAGACCCTCGTGTGGTCTCCTATGGACATCTAGGGGGCCACCTGGACCACTTTGGGAACCTACAAGTTGTACCAATAACTACCCGATTTTTTAAAAATCATTGATTTTAACAGCGGGAAGTTAAAAACTAAAACTAAAACTCAAATTATCATACAGTTCTAATCCTCGTGGTATCGTGCCAAGATCGCTGGCTGCGATGCCTCGCTGAATAGCAAAACAAACCAGGTCTCCAGCCATGACCATGACATTCTCTTGAATGGTAAAGGAAGTTTATATACATAAATTGCACAGGAAAAATGCGACAAACATCAAGACCCGTAACAATTATTTTTAGGCCATACAAAACTCGTTCCGTGCGGGAACAAACCCGTGGGTTTTAGCGCTGTAATTCTTCGCTAAGCCATTGCGCCACGGACCCTTCAAGCTTAGCCGACAGGCTTGCCATGTATAGTTTTTATTTATTTATTCTTTACCTGTACACCAAAATACAAAATAACGAGTATAGTTCAATTTAAAGTAGAATATATACAGGCGGTCTTATCACTCTGAAATTATTCTCTCTAATCTCTTCCAGACAACTTTTGCGTAGAGAACTGATGTAAACAATAGTTAAAATAAAGGGGGCGCATAAAAAGAAAATGAAAATACATATAAATAATGATAAGTTGTTAGTTTTACCCAAAGTGATTACCAATCTGTCTACTGACGATTACGATGAACAGCTCTTCTTCTAGTTTATAATTTCATGATATAAAATCACATAGCAGCATGTATATATGCATACCTAAGCAATCCTAAGATTTATGAAACAAATATTACTCGTATTAAGCACCTCTGTATACGAGGTTCCAACGCTCTTACTTTAACAATGTATTTATTTAGACAACAAGACCATAAAACTTCGTTTCTCCTAGTACATCGTCTTAGCACGGGAGCGTAGCTCAACTCTCACTGTATTTTAAATTGTACGTGATTTGTAGCCGATTCAGTGGGAACGGTGTTCGTCGTAGTCTCGTAGCTCTCGCGATAAATTATCCCATGGATTGAAAATACTTTATTCAGAATTTTTATTATGTTTTCTTTTTAACTATTCAACGCTGCGTAATCTGTGCCAAAATTATTAATATATAACTTTTTCGAAATGAAAGTATGTTAAAAGTTATATTCCCCATCCTTATAAATTCTGGTTGTAGCATAAATAGATGGGCTTGAGTTGGGTTGGACCACGATACTCACAGAATATCAGCGTAAAATAGCAGCCTAATGCTGCTATGGTTCGTTAGGTAAGTGTAGAGAACCAGATACCCTTTTTACTGGAAATGAGGCATTCTCAGGGGTGACAACTCATCTGTATTTTGATTCTTAATTGAGGATAAAGTTAGGGATGTCTATAGGTCCCAGCATTTACTTATCATCTTATTATCACTCTTAGTTTAATTTCGTTGGTTTAGTTTACGACGGGCTGTTTTCCGCAAATCCACTTCTGAGCGCGTATTTTGCGTGTGGGCAGGAATAATGTGTTTATTCGAGCCATGAAATCTTTCCGAAAAAATTCAACAGTCCTTTCATGTAGCAAGCAACTTCAGGGAGTGATCCCGGCGTGCCGAGATGTTTAGCCCTATATGTAGTGATCTCCGGACATGTTGACAACACGTGGATCGCCGTTTCTTCCTCCCCATGCATGCCCTGCACACAATCTGTCACACATATGGTAAATAAATGTTTGTTAAAGAAGCCATGTACTATAATACTTGTTACTATCCTGATCTGTGGCTTATTCAGTCTCATTAAAACCTTGGTTAAATGACTGTTTATTTCAGGCAGGGTCTTTCCTGGCTTGTCTCGAGTCTACTAGATTTTTCCAAAACTGAACGAGTAAATGAAGTTTCTACGTACCAGTGAACGAACGTTACCAAAGAGGATTGGCCAGTTCGTCTGCTGCATCGATGCATCTGGATCTACTGTGTTCCCTTATTCATTGCATCGTCACATTTATGTGTTTTATTCAACACTTTTAGTTTTTTAATAATTAATTAACTCTTTAATACTTTAAACCCTTAATTTAATTCTTTAGTACTTTGTGGCCGTGGGAGGAAGGAAAAGGTGTTCTGCTCGGGGAGCGGCCAACACTCCATGTCATAGTTCGGAGATGTTCTATATATGCTGTTTATGATTCGGAATGTTGATAGCGTGATTTAGGCTTCGGTGTATTTCGCTTGTGGCGCGACGACAGCGCCACCACATCACCCCCTGCTCAGACCGGAGATCGATAGTGCAGTCGAGTTGTCCGACGAATGTGCAAGTGCCAGGTGATTGCCTTGTAGTCTGCGGTGAGTCGAGAAGAAGGCAAGTAATCTGCGAGAGTGCCGTGAAGTAGAGGCGAGCAGTAAGGCTCAGAGCCGTGCCGAACACTGTATAGCACAGAGAATAGCATGAAGGAACAGGAAGCATTATTATTCCAGTGCTGCGATGAACCTTGTGAAGCTAGATGGCTTGCAGGATATGAAGACTGCAGACGATATGTGCTCGGGAGCGAATGGGTGGGGTATTCTATGACGAAATAATGAAGCTTGAAGTTTCCGAAGGTTGTTGGTTGCGTGATCAGATCACGTCGGGGTCACCACTGGTGGAGGAGGGTTTTTGTAGTACCGCCGTACTGTCGGTTTGTATCTGATGGAAAAGACCTTTCCTTTACTCTTATTCTATAAAAGAAAACAATTAGTGCTGTTTGTGTGCTTTAGAGGCTTCTGTTTAATCAACACCTATTTATATGTTACAGTTCGTGGGATTAAGAAACATATCGAAGGATTATTAAGTATGCACATCATTCATTATCGTACCATAACAAGAGGGCTGTGTTTATCATAGACACTTAATAATCGCGAGATAGTTCTCGCGATTATTAAGTGTCTATAAAGTGACCTTATATATTATACAGACCGTTCGTATAGGAACATACGTAAAATGGTCAATCATTAAATCAATAAAACAAATCATTAGCTCGTAGGAGTCCTTTTCCACCAGTAAGTCAGTCCGGTTATTTACCACAAACTTACACGTTAAACGCTGTTAAATTTTTTTATAGGAGAGGGGCAATCGAGCATACAGTTCACCTGATGTTAAGTGACTACCGCCGCCCATGAAAAACTGCAACACCAGGAGAATTGCAGGAGCGTTACCGGTCTTTTAGAAAGGAGTAAGCTCTTTTCTTGAAGGTCCCTAGGTCGTATCGGTCCAGAAAAATCACCGGTGGTAAAATATTCCACAGGTAGCTTTTTAGTGGCCAATTTGGCCTTCTTTTCCAAGTGACCACGAAATTGCACATCACTCGATATGTCAACGCCGAGGTTTCTGATACCTTTGAGGCAACAAGGTGACTGCCTTGAAACTGAGAAAATAGGACGTAGGGGTTCTTTTTAGCGGTTAACGCGCAAACTTGTGTCATCTGTGGGTTAAACTAGACTAGATTTATTCATCCACAATCCTAGACTTTGTTCGGCAAAGACTCGACTTTATACAGAAGTTTGTCCTGGTACTCGGAGATACCTGTTAGATGTTACAGTTAGGAAGTTGGTGGAAATTAATATGTCCGGGCTGAAACTGAGTATTTCTAGACAGAAAACCCTAATAATTGAATTTGGCCCTATACGGGATTTGGACCCAAGATCCTCATGATCAGTAATCTGTGTTTGCAATATTGGTTCGGGATAAAATTGAACTCTATAGGCCTCAGCAGGTAGACCGTGTGCTTGTTTGTCACCTTATTCTATAAAAAAACGTTATAAATTATACAATGATCTTTGTGCAATTTATGTATGTAAACTGCTTCCCCCAACACGTGAAGAAGTCCTAGCGGGATAAATGTTTTTTTTTATTATGTGCAAGCAGCTATGCAGATCTAGTGAAAGAGACCAGTATCTCTGCGGCCTATAAGATCTATAGTGATCGTTGCTATGGCTATAGTTCACGGCTAAGCCCTATGTCTTCAATGAATAGAAGGATTTGCTTAGCCGCGAGCAATTTCACTTCTTCTAGGCGGAGTACATAGCTTCCCAGATGAGTGTTAGGTTTGCGCATTAAGGGTCCGCAATCAGTTAGTATGTGTAGAGGCGTTTCTTCCGTTATGGAATAGAACCGACACATTTTTGAGTTGCTTAATCCCAGGATGGACATGTGCTTTTTAAGACACGAATGAATGTTTTAGGTAAATAAGAAAAAAGAAAAAAATCACATTTGACATACTATATAGAAAATTTGTAAAGGTTTACAAAGTTAAATCAGTTTTTTTTATAGAAGGGGGTAAACGAGTACGCGGGTCACCTGGTGGTTGCCTTTACGAACACTATACCAGGAACCACTGGGCAAAGAATGGCAACGCTACTACCTGTTAAACTATTAAACACTTAAAATCAGCGCCTGTGAGTGTACTCCCTTAATATCAGATATCAGGTCTACCCGATAGATGGCTTCATAGTCAGACTGTCCACAGATGCAAAGCTCGCCAGGCGGCTCGGCAGCTGCAGTTCTTTTGTAATTTGATACCAGCTAAACGCTGCTGCCCATCTCTTGGTTTGTTTCCATCTCTCGTGTGGAAAAGTGGATAATATTACACAGCCACTGCACGGTGAGGTGAGTGTACACACATAATCATTTGCAAGAGTGAGACTCCGACTGGTACTCAAACACGGAACCAACCAGATACTTGTCAGTTTTCAAAAATCTTGTACTGCTATAACCGTCTTCGTCATGCTATGGAAATATTTCCTCCGTCAGAAACCTAAATGATGGCCATTTGTGAAATGGCTCTAAATCTCTCTAATAATTCTAAAATAATTGTTTTTGTGATTAAATATGTCTTATATACCGCGATTTTTGTTGACATATTTTTACGTTGTCATACGACTCTGAGTGACTAAATTCCACCCGATAAACATGAAAACTAGTTAATATAACGTGATAAAAATATATTTAGTCTCTAAAATTAAACTAAGAAGCGTTTAAAATTTTAAAAATAAAGCCCTATCTCGGAGTGGTGGTTTCAAGTGAAAAAAATTAAGTAAGTAATACTTTCATATTAGAGTCTCGTAAGCGATCTCGTAGTAGAGTAAGCCACTGAAATCCTAGTATTAATTCTCTAAAAATAGAACTCGGTTCTTTGCAACGTTAAAGTTAACCTAACATCTAAGCCGTACATAAATCTCTTTATATAAAGTTCATTTATAACAGTCTGTGATATAAGAAAGTACTTTGTAGCGAACATCTCACCAAATAACTTTATAAAAGTCAAAGTCTGGTTGTGCCAACGCACACCCTTGAATTTTCGTATTCGTTCATGTAATTATTTTATTGGCCGGCATAACCTCCCCTCCTTCCGTTCCTTCCCCGCACGGGCTAGAAAATGGTAGACGCATCTTTGAACCTCCAATGGGAGGCGCGCTCCGTCAAGTGGAAGAAGGAGATGGTGGAAGCCGTAACAACACACGGGCTCCACCGGTGCGCTCAGTGCAATACAATTTTGGTCGTGTCCGCAAGTCGACAATAGTTCGCAGTTATCATCGTGCCCGCACGGCCGTAGAGAAAGTAAGTACCCGTCCCCATTTATGAGCTGTTTTATTTGTTGTTCCGTTTCCGCAGTAGCTCAAATCCCGTCGTGTCGGCTAATACATCAAATTAATTTTATAGCAAGTATATTGTCCAAAGCCTGCCACGTGCTACGTCAGCCATATTGTTTTGGTTTCTTTTGAACCACGCTAATACATTTCACTCTATTGTTCGCCCCGCAATACCTTTCATCATTTGCGCACCTAAAGTGATAACCATTTTATTCGATTTAGGCTTTTTTAAAGCTTCTATGAACTTTAAAATCTACACCAGTTCGCAAAAAAATACCTTTTCAGTGGAGAACCGCAAAAAATTCTAGATTTTTTTAAAATGTCGTGTTAGAATTTTCTTTTTTTTTTCGTATTAAAGAAGTTTTCACTTCAAAAAATACTAGAATCGTGATAAACTTGCAGCAGTGGACTCTATCAGACTGCTTACGACGATCGACTAAATAAAGAAAGAAAATGTATTTATTTGCCAGAAACAGTCGTACACACATTAAATATACATATTTCTAGGTGGTAGGGTTTCTTTTCCGGCTAGGCGTCCGTCTGTGTAGGTGCCACCCTCTCACCTTCCTACCGGCAAATAGCAGTTCTGCTGGTCACCGGTGTACAGGCTGTGAGGCATCACGTCGTAGTCCTCAGAGGTGACGTAGCCTCCTTTGTGTAAAGTTGACTGCAGGTGTCCATGGACTGCAGCAGCCACTTACCATCAGGTGGACCGCTGGTTCGTATCTTACTTCAATTTCAATAAAAAACAGAGGGTAAAAAAATAACTGAGAATTAACTTCTAAAACGACAATAAAACAGGATATTTAACTTAAAATGAAATAAAATAAAAAGCTGTAAATTGTACGCGTCATTAACCAAAAACTAGGTTGGCAACTCAGCATCTATTGCACCGAAAATCCAATTGCAACGCATAGTGATTCACAGCAATGGCTGTTAACTTAACAATGTCAAGCTGCCACTCGAGAGAGGTACCTAGTACTTTTACTTAATACAGATATGCTGCAGCCGTTTGCAGTCGATTTGGTATGGATATTTTAAGGCGAAAACGAGATCGTTGAACCGTTGTTCACTATATGAAATCATGAAATATCTGGCATTTCCCATAATCCCCTCTTAGATACAAATCTATAATTATGAAATAAAGTAGATACCCATTCAAATCGAAACTTATACCGCAGCATAAAATTTTACAATAAAACATATAGACTCTTAAAGACGAAATATTGCGAAAATTTATTACTTTCTTGATAAGCCGAAGATATTTAAGAAATTTCAAAAGAATCATCAAAGGCTTCAGTAGTAATTTCGCGCTCAGTGGATAAATGGATTCGCGATGAATTCGGAAATTAGAAAAATACATAAATATACGTTGTAGACCAAAATTTATAAACAAACTGATACAATAAAATTAGAAAATGTAGTCACTTATAATTTTATACCCGATTGTCCAAACTTCGAGTTTTATTTGTCTATTCTTTTGTCACGTCATGTGTCACACATTTGGTTTATTCATTTATTTATGTACAACCAGAGGTTTTTACAATAATACACATATGCAAATATAATAACTTAATTTTTAAATGAAAAAACCTATGTATCTAAAGCGGTCACAACGCGCTTCATAAGTAAAATAAACAACTAGCGATCCGCCCCGACTTTGTACGGATGATTTATGTATTTAATCAGCGCACCTACAGAGTCACAATGTGAATTTAAATAATCTACAGACGCATTCAAACACACACAAAAAATTTCATCAAAATCGGTTGAGCCGGTTTTAAGTTTTGAGAGCTGGATACTAACGCACAGATATTCATTTTTATATATAGAGATATTGGAAAATGTGCTAGATTTTAATTACAAGATATCAAAATCATAAACTAAAAATAAATAAAAATTTATTACAAGATATCAAAATCATAAACTAAAAATAAATAAAAATTAAGAAATACCAAACAAAACTGAGGAAAAATTACAGTAACAAAATATGTTTTAAAGTTCTAGGTGTCTTTTGATTCAACTTCATCCTAGGAGTCTTCATCACAGTCTTCTTCATCCTCTTTAACTCTTTAAAGTCCAATGATGGCCTCTACCGTTGTGTGGAGAATTAGCCTCTGTCGCCATGCTTGGTAGGTAGATTAAAGTCTCGCACCTTTGACACTGCTTGCTACAGTCATCGGCTACATTTATAGTAATAATAATAATTCCCTCCAGATCAGCAGCAGCCGGTCACGGCAGCCAGACTCAACGGAGACTAGCCATCTGCTGGATAGGATTGAATTAAACGCAACATCACTAACTTTTATTATATGGCGCCATCTATTTTGCGCAAGTTATCCCATTTTCAAATGAGGTTCGCCACCCGTCACGTTCTGTCTCCCGGAGAGGCGAAAAGTGGATTAATTTATGCTGGGAACTGAAGCGGGTACCGGTAGACTGGTGCAAAGCCGTGATAGTCCCAGTATATAAAGGAAAAGGGTCGCAGCAGGACTGTAAAAACTACCGTGGCATCAGCCTTCTTAGCATTGTGGGAAAACTGTACGCTAAGGTTCTGATTGAAAGGGTCATGAAAGAAACTGACGGAAAAATTTGGGATGTACAAGCGGGATTTAGAAAGGGAATGGGATGTACAGATCAAGTCTTTTCCATGCGCATGATCGCGGAGAAGTTTCTGGCCAAAAACCAAAAGGTTTTTTGTGCGTTCATGGACTTGGAAAAGGCCTATGACAGAGTGGATAGGGATTTGCTATGGCAAACACTGAACTCATTTGGGTTGAGCGCTGGCTTGATACAGGCATTGGAGTCTCTTTATAGGGACTCTAGTGCTTGTGTTAGGATCAACGGGGTTTACTCGGACTGGTTTGAAATCCATAAAGGTGTCAGACAGGGCTGTGTGGCTTCCCCGTGGCTGTTCAACCTATTTATGGACAGTTGTTTGCAAAATTTGAAAGTTGAAGAATGCGGATTAAGAATGGGTGAGTTAACCGTCAAATGCCTTTTGTACGCCGATGATCAAGTCATTCTTGCGTCGTCGGCGGCCGAGTTGCAAATGATGGTTACATTAATGAACGGATCATTAAAAGAAAGGGGTATGAAAGTGAACGCAAGTAAGAGGAAGGTTATGGTTTTTGAAAGAGAAGAAAGTAAAACGATTTGTGAAATAAGAATAGAAGGGGAGTTGATCGAGCAAGTAGATGAGTTTGTATATTTGGGCTGCGTATTTAGCAGGGATGGGAGATATGATAAGGATATAGAATGACGAGTGAATGCGGGAAATAGAGTAAATGGGGCCTTGCACTCTATTGTGAAGAGTCAAAATGTGTCGAAAAAGGCACGTATGGCAATTCACAATGCTGTGTTGGTTCCTACTTTAACGTATGGTTGTGAAAGTTGGGTGTGGCAGAAGAAGCACGAGAGTAGAATGAACGCAGTAGAAATGCGGTCGTTAAGGAGTATGTTAGGGCTGAATCTGAATGACAGGGTAAGAAATTGTGTAATAAGAAAAGAGTGTGGTTTGCAAGATGATGTTGTGACCAGGATTAAGAAAGGAATGCTTCGGTGGTTTGGTCATGTGGAAAGAATGAATGAGGAAAGAGTGACAAAGAAAATTTATGTTGCAGAAGTGAATGGCAGAGTCGGAAAGGGACGTCCTAGGCGAAAATTTATCGACCAAATTGGCGATTTATTGGAAACGGGCGAAATTAGGAGTACCCTTAACCGACGAGTATGTATGCGTAGGTGTATGGATGTGAAGGAGGCGAGAGAGGTGTGTCAGGATCGTGCCAAATGGAAATCTGTAGTCTCTGCCTACCCCTCTGGGTGACAGGCGTGAGTGTTTGTGTTTATTATGTTATGTTATCCAATTTACGCCAGCATCCCGCTAACGTGATCGTTCCGGTACGTGATTATAAAATCGCTTTTTACTCCGTCGCCTTCTAAAGTTTATTATGTATACATTAAAAATCAACTATTGAAAATTAACATTGATATTACGTGTATAACGTTGTCCGTAAGTTATCTGAGTAAAAAGCAAAATAAAATAAAAAATTATTTTAATTATCGTCATCATTGCAGCATTTTACAACTCCACTGCTGAACTTGGGCCTCCCTAAGGAAGCCACAAAGCACGGTCCTGAGCCCCTGAGGGGGAGTTTGACATAGTTGCCATGCCTGACAAGCGTGTTGGCAATCGCAGTTTCTTATTGTAGTTTTTGTTGTTATCAGAAATCTCTTGTCTCAGTTTCCTGTTGTCGTTCCTTACGATACCCACGGGAAGGTATGGGGTGGTGGATATTCTACACCACCACTTCACATGCTACGGCAATGACTATAGTCATATTTAATTTTCCGGGTTGTTTCAGCGCAAAAACATTAACGGTACGAGCATTTCGCGGTTCGCCTACACGGGATAGTTGAATAGCCATCTAATGGAATCCATAGAAACATTTTCCATCTATCCCACAGTCGCTTTTTACGTCACCTATTGTGCACAGGGATTTTTTCGACAGTCAACGCAAGTTTAGTAATTCGTATAAAGTGATAATTTAAGCCAGGATCTGATGATGCAGAACAAGATTTTTGCAAGCGTCGTTTGCACTTGACGTTTTTTTAAATTGCTTTTCTGATGTTTAGGACGAAGCCTTAATGAATGTGCGGTTTTATCGCAATAGTGTGTAGCACCGGACCTTGTATCTGATTCGTATTCATTCTGAAAGATCGATACCTATCTCATTTATTTTGTACCGAAGCACGGCTTAATATAAATTGGTTTGATATGTTTTACTTATACCTTACTCAAATAATTTATAGTTTATCCTTCAAATAATAATAAAAATAAAAAAATATTTTATTGAGCTTTTGTTAGACAAAATATGCCATATTTTTATTTGTTTTACAGAGATTATATTTGTTTTACAGAAGGCAGCCCCATTAGAGCAATATATGATTTAAAAGGTAAAGAGTCGCTCAGACTAAATTTTAAAGGAATTAATATATTAACTTTGACCTTTCAATACATTTATGAAAATGTAATATACGCATACAAAAATAAAAGCAGTTTTAAAAAAGTAATTTATATTCATTCTGCAAATACGGGGAATAGATACAAGCTGGTAGTACCAGTTACTAAACTCTACATAAGTCAGTAATACATTCTTGAGGCGATGTATACGCTTTTACAAAAATCCCAGAAAATATACAAAAATTCGACCTGCACAAAGTTTGTATAAAAAGCGTTATTACAATATTAAGGAATTTATGAACGGTAATAACGCCTGGGAAGGGTGATCGCTACCGAACTATTATTAATTTGTTTTGTGTTTTTAATTGTAACATACATGATTGTAATCTGTTATTTTTTTTAAGAAAAGTCCCGCTGGGTTTCTTGCTGGTTCTTTCCAGGACAGAGGTTTTTTACAAACCAGTGGTAAAAAAGTGACTTTTAATAAGTATTATATAAAATCTATATTGAATAAAAAAGCTTCTGTTTCTATAAGGCTAATTATCACTACTGTATGTGAATTAATTATTAAAGGCTTACGGGCGACGTTTTAGAGGTCTGCATAATGATTGTGGCATTACTTTTTGGATAGAATTGGATGAAAAACAAGCAAACAGTCCACCTGCTGATAAATGGATGCTGTGGCCCATAGATATATACATAGTAGCCTATACCTGTCCTCGATTGATAATCAAAATGCACTCCTGAGGACAATAAATGAATTCCACGTTTCCAATAAAAAGGGTCTCCAGTTCTCTCCACTCAACATATGAAACACAGCACAGCACTGCTATTTAACGCTGGTATTCTGTGAGAGCGTGGTGCTACCCCGGTCGAGCCGACCCACTCTTGCTACAACTATGATACAGATGCAGCGTGGCTCTGCCATGTATAGTTTTACCTTTTTTTATTTAAAATGTTTTACTTATAAAATTGCTTTATTTAATGCCGCTATATGAACAATTATTTATTTAGTTTAAATGTATGTCTCATCCAATTTATGTCTACTACCTGGAGTGGCAGATATGTAGGCGTGATCAGTCTCACTCCGAACTCAATCCTAATTTTTACAGTGTAATTGTAATATTTATTTATAACTTAACCTCAGCGTCATATATTAATGTAGAAGTAAAGTAAGCATCATATATAAATATTATTCTTACTTAAACTTTTGTATGACATTAGAATTGGTCTTCTCTCGGCTTGTGAAAATCTTTATTTTTGCCAGGATTAATTATTTTATGAAGTCCTTCAGTTAGAATCCTTGTTATTATTCAATGTTGTTAACATAACTTATAGAATCAGCCGCTTCTTGTTGACTTTGACTAATGGAGTATACTGATTTTGTCATTTTGTTTTTAAAAGACTTTTGTGGGTTGTCCATTGTATTTGGTGGAGCGGGTTGAATATAAGATAATTGGTGACATGGTAGAAGGCTGACATTCAACATCTGAAGGAATCTAGTTCAGATATGTCATAGAATTATCATCAACATAATTTCTTACTGTTTAAGGTAATGTTTTATTATTTATATATTTTTTTAAAATTTGGATTGTGCAAGCGGGATTTAGAAAGGGAATGGGATGTACAGATCAAGTCTTTTCCATGCGCATGATCGCGGAGAAGTTTTTGGCCAAAAACCAGAAGGTTTTTTGTGCATTCCTGGACTTGGAAAAGGCCTATGACAGAGTGGATAGGGATGTGCTATGGCAAACACTGAACTCATTTGGGTTGAGCGATGGCTTAATACAGGCACTGGAGTCCCTTTATAGGGACTCTAGTGCTTGTGTTAGGATCAACGGAGTCTACTAGGACTCGTTTGACATCCATAAAGGTGTCAGACAGGGCTGTGTGGCTTTTCCGTGGCTGTTCAACCTATTTATGGACTGTTGTTTGCAAAATTTTAAAGTTGAAGAATGCGGATTAAGAATGGATGAGTTAACCGTCAAATGCCTTTTGTACGCCGATGATCAAGTTATCCTTGCGTCGTCGGCGGCCCAGTTGCAAATGATAGTTACATTAATGAACAGATCATTAAAAGTAAGGGGTATGAAAGTGAACGCAAGTAAGACGAAGGTTATGGTTTTTGAAAGAGAAGAAATTAAAACGATTTGTGATATAAGAAAAGAAGGGGGAGTTGATCGAGCAAGTAGATGAGTTTGTATATTTGGGCTGCGTATTTAGCAGGGATGGGAGATATGATAAGTATATAGAACGACGAGTGAATGCGGGAAATAGAGTAAATGGGGCCCTGCACTCTATTGTGAAGAGTCAAAATATGTCGAAAAAGGCACGTATGGCAATTCACAATGCTGTGTTGGTCCCTACTTTAACGTATGATAGTGAAAGTTGGGTGTGGCAGAAGAAGCACGAGAGTAGAATGAACGCAGTAGAAATGCGGTCGTTAAGGAGTATGTTAGGGCTGAATCTGAATGACAGGGTAGATTGTGTAATAAGAAAAGAGTGTGGTTTGCAAGATGATGTTGTGACCAGGATTAAGAAAGGAATGCTTCGGTGGTTTGGTCATGTGGAAAGAATGAATGAGGAAAAAGTGACAAAGAAAATTTATGTTGCAGAAGTGAATGGCAGAGTCGGAAAGGGACGTCCTAGGCGAAAATTTATCGACCAAATTGACGATTTATTGAAAACGGGCGAAATTAGTAGTACCCTTAACCGACGAGCATGTATGCGTAGGTGTATGGATGTGAAGGAGGCGAGAGAGGTGTGTCAGGATCGTGCCAAATGGAAGTCTGTAGTCTCTGCCTACCCCTCTGGGTGACAGGCGTGAGTGTTTATGTATGTATGTATGTTTTATTATTTGTTTTGGATGCGATAGTATGTCTTAGTTTTTATTTCATATGCTAGGCTTGGGTTTCACATTGGGGCACTGATCTATATATATATACAAGTACTTTGGACTGGTTATACCATACTAAATGTCTGCGCCCATTTGAAGCACCCCTAACGGTCATCTTGGAAACTAAAATCTACATAATATGCCAAAGTCTTTGTTAGACTTTAGCATATTATGATAGACTAGTAATTGTTATATTTAAAAATCTGTATTTTGAAATTTTAAACTAAAAAACGAAAGTATTTTATGTTGTTTGATTGTGTATAATATTAGTTAAATAATAAGATTTTTAATAACAATGAGAGTGTGCGTAATCTGTAAAACTCGTTACCAAAGGCGAAGTGGTATAACATTTCACAAGTAAGTGAATTTGCAGCTAATATTAAACAAATTAAAACTATTTCATAATATAAGTACTTAAAAATTTGTTACTAATCTTAATGTCATGTATACCAACATGTTTGGCTGTATTTTACTGAGTTTTGATAAACAATACAATTCAATAGGGTTGTCGAGTTCCTTGTCTATAATACTTATCGATGTTCTTTCCTACCCATATCTGTTAACAAACAAAGCCGCCAACAACAGGTGATTTATATAAATGTTTATTAATTAACAGGTTTATAACTGAAACTAGACTAAAATTATGGCTAAAAGCATAAATATTGTGAATAGGCGTCTGTAACAAAATGATCATATTTATTCCGAAAATTTTACAGACGATTGTTTTATTAGACATGAGAACTGCACCACTTTGAAAATCTACAGTATTTCGACAATATTTTCTGGTAGTTCCAGTACCAGTAAGCATAAAATTATTAGATTATTATTCCGAATGTTTTTATTATTTCTTCTTTCCTCATTTTCTTCCTAACTCAATAGCCAAGTGTCGAAAGGTCGCCTGATGATGTCGAGCCACGTTGGATGTGTGTTAGTGGGCTGCGGCTAGAGGGTATTCCTCTCCCTGTACCGCTGTCGTCGAGGTGGAGTCGTCAGGGAAGAGGAGTGTTGGTATGACGATTGGCGATGTGATGCCACTCGACTATCCTTCGCGAATTTGGTGAGGCTGCATTACTTGATGTTTCCAAGTGCTCGTTTTCTCCTGGCTCCATTCACATATCGGGCTCGGGGAGTCCGTAGTGCAGATGGAGTCAGAGGACGCGAAGGGCAGTGTGACTTGTGTTTCTGGTGCGCCTTATCTAAGAAGAAAAACGGGAGGAAGAAGTCAGCAACTAAGGAGGAGCTGCTTTTGGGCGGCTGGTGCATGAAAGCGTTCCCGCGGCCCTGTCAATTTGCGGCGGAGGTAGAAAACCATGGGGTTTTAGTAAGTGCGAGTCTAGAGATTTAATTCTCTCTCGAGTCTCAAGATTTAATTTGTGCTTTAACTTCGTAGTGGCTCTACTTTAGTTTATTTCTTAATTAAAAATTTTAGCCATCGTTTACATTGGTTTTTTGCAGCTTCCTCTTGCGCAACATCCACCGACAAAGGCAATCAAGTGTTCGATCAAGAACTCATGGATTGCGATACGTCAAGCCCCCTAGAATACGTGGCACTGCCGAAATTGAAAAGCTTAGGAGCATAAACTTAGGAATGAGGATATCAGCAGTAGAACCAGACTGACTGACATCGCCCGATGGATTCGTAAACTGAAGTGGCAATTGACCGGCTATATAGCTCCAAGAACCGATAACCGATGGAGAAAAATATTCTCGAGTGGCAGCCTGCCCCTGCCCCGGGTAGAACCAGCAAGATACCCAGCGGGACTTTAAAAAAATATACGCGTCCGCGTTTTGACGAAATCTTGACACAGCAATAATGAAATATGTAGACGTATGTACATACATCTGCTGTGGTTACTAAATATCCTCAGGATCATGTGGAAATTGACGTTTGTATGCGCACATACGTTTTGTGGCACATCAAATCTGCCCCAAAATGCAGTAATATTGCTGTTACGTTTACTACACGCCTATATGACCTAAAATTATTTCAGACTATAGACGACGAGTGATATTTTTTAATTTATTCAGAAAGTGATTAATATTAAATTATAAAAAAATGAGGTAACGTATTGCTTATAGTAAATCCAATGGCATTAAAACTTTAAAAAAAGCGATTTTTTCTTAGACGAAGGTGAGTCCAACTTCGTCTAAGAGGTCAACCGACGAATTCTACTTGGCTGAGTGGGTTTGGGAAATCAAATCTTCTTGTATTTCTCAAAATCTTAAAACGAAAGTGTACTTTCTGTCCAGTAATATCATAAGAATAATTATTTTTAATGAGTGTAACCATTAATACTTTATCCAAATCAACTTCGAAATTTAAATAAGTTGATACAGCAAAGTATCGTGCTTGCGTGAAAGATTTGTTCCACTAAACAGGATAATATTTAATCTACCGTATGATTGTAGTACGATTGCTTTAGTTATGGAAAACTTTTTTCGTTGATAATTATTTTTTACTAATATGATCACATTTTTTATTAAAGTCACATTATACGTGGTAAAGCCACGCTGCAGATATATTGTGGCTGTAGCACGAATGATTGGGCTCAAATGGGGGTAGAACCATGCTCTCACAGAATACCAGTGTAAAACAGTGCTGCTGTGTTTCGTGTGGTGAGTTTCGAGCATCGGTGATCCTTTTTACTGAAAACGCGGCATTCTATCTAGTCCTCAGGTGTGATGATGCATCTGAATTTTATTCATGATATTTATGGGCTACTGCATCCACTTACCATCAGCTGGACTGAGTGCTCGTTTGTCACCCTTATTCTATTAAAAATATCCTTTTATTGGCGACACCGAAGTCGGGTAAGAAGCAACTGAGGATATGACTAAAAAGATGAGTGTGCTATTTATTAATTTGCACTGAGTTTTAAAAAAAATTCACCTTTGTGTTGAAATATTTATTACTCAATATTTTTAAGATTTCAAAATTTAAAACTGGTATGTTATTTCATTACCCAAGCCACGAGTAGCAAAGACGGCTTTTAGAAAAATGGTAATAAAACTATTAACAGTTTCATAAACCGCCTTTGAAAAAACTTGCCCTTGACGAAATTTTTAAAACAAGGCAACGGTTTGGTCGTCAAATAACTGCGGTCTGTGGAATTTTTTTTTAACAAAGATTTTGTGGCCCTACAATATCGGACTCCTACACACACGATACCGGAGGAACATTTTATGTATAATATCTTTTGTTTAAAGCTACCCTTACGTTAAGTTAGCTACTATTTTACGCTAGTATTCTGTGCGAGCGTGGTCCTACCCGGGTCGAGCCGACCCATTCGTGCTACAATTATTAATATTATGGTTGTAGAACGTATGGGTCGGCTCGACCGGGGACGGACCCCGCTCTTACAGAATACCAGCATAAAATAGCAGCTTAATACTACTGTGTTTCGTATGGTGAGTGTAGAGAACTGGAGACCCTATTTACTGGAAACAAGGTATTCCATCTCAGTCCTCAGGGGTGACAACGCATCTCCATTTCATTTCTTAATTGAGGGTAAATGTACATGTTTATAGGCCACAGCATCCACTTACCATCAGGTGGACTGTGTGCTCGTTTGTCACCCACATACTATAAAAAATAGAGTTATACAATATATTACACCAAGTGAGTGAATACTTAAAACCACGGCTTAATATTATTATCATCTGTAAATGCAGCATGGCTCTACCACGTAGAAAACTAAACTAAAAGAATATGTTTTAATAAATAAACAAATTTTACGGTATTTTAAACAAGTTTTCTGTTATGCTTATCTAAAAAATGACACCAGATTCAAATTACATAACTTTGACGAAAGCGTATTAAGCAAAATAATGAAACAATAAAATAAAAATAAAAGCCGCTCTTAAAGTTAAAGTTACAGCCTATATACATCTGTAGCAGCCAGATTAATCAAACCTAAACGGGAATAAATAATATATACTCCGCTGCTACCATAACGCGGAAGGCGAGAATAAATAAAAAAACATTTTATTTCCTAATTATTCTTGGCTACTGAGATACTGCGGACTGTATATAGATAATTTGACGTTCTTATAAAGAAACAAGAAGCAGCCGCAAATATCATTCAGCGCCACACCGACTTCACACGCCGCTATCGTCACGTATCCGTCGACCAATGGTGAGCCGTTTCTTCAACGCCGCAGTTCGTTTCCTCTTGCTGTTCCGGAGCTGTATTCCACACCGCCGCCGCCCGCCGACTACGCGTGCGCACCGATCTGCATGTCTTATATAGCCCGGTCCAGCGACGTAGCTTCGTGAACAACAAACAAGTCTCACGCCGGGAAACGAAACGTAGATAATTGTATATTTTAAATAGTTTTCATTGGTCATAAAATAAGCAATATAATTGGCTAGGCAAAATATTAATTGTTACCATTGGCAAATCAATAGTGAGCCAGCCATATAAATATAGGCAAGGTTGATGCAAAATATAATTCCATTCCGAATCCCATTCGACAGTACATTCTAAATTCATACTCCGCTTTGCTTATAAACAGTAGTTTCATTTCTCCACCTTAAAGAAAACCACTCGGAGTCTGTTAATAGTGGACAGTTCGTCTCCACTATTACACATCCCACTCCTGTGCACAGGCCTCCCGCTCGTTTCTGAAAGAGGTTTTAGGGCAAAAAATTGTCCGCAGCGCTGCCCCAATGCGTGTTGACGAACTTTCCATGTCTTAGAAAATATTTTTTTCTTATTTCTCTGATATGTAGGTTTCCTCACTATATTTTCCTTCACCACTGAGCACGTGGTAAATCAGCTCTTAAAATTGCAGTTAATAATTTCAATGGTGCCGGTGGGGATCCAACCAGGTTTTCTCGCGTACTGTGAAAATTACAGAGAGCGCTAGCCATCTGAGCTACCACGGCCGCTCCTACACTAATAATAATAATAATAATTTTTGGTCGATATTACCATCCCGTATGACGAGAACCCCGTGAGAGCCGAAACAGATAAGCAATCAAAATATCTGGACCTGGCTCACGAGGTGACCGACATGTGGGGTGGTCTGCCGACCGAAATTATTCCTGTAGTCTTCTCTGCGAATGGGCTAATCCCAGTTAGCCTCTCTGGTCATCTGAGGCGACTGGGACTCCGTGACGGACCGCTCCGGGCTCAAATGCAGAAGGCGGTGCTCCTTGATACTGCCCGCATCGTCCGCCGGTTTCTTTCCCTTTCACCCTAACCCTTGGCCGTTTGGTCTCTCTTGCCGAGGGCTTCCATCTGGTTGGGCTTTTATTTATTTATGTATTTTCGTATTTATTTTATTTTATTGATATTTATGTATAGTTATCTTTTCATTTTCGTTTATAATTATATATTTATACACCCCAACCAGATGAGAAAACTATATAGATACCCCACAAATAATAATAATAATAAAAATAAATAGGCGTAGGGAAGCGACGACCCCATCGCCCTCTGACGTAACGGTTATGTGACAAAACTGGTACGTCAGCGCAGTCAGTCAGCACCTTGCCGAGAGGTGTTAGTGCCGTGCCTCGGCAAAAATTGAAGGTGCAAAGGCCCGCTTGTGCACATGGCCTCACCATGAAACGGCACCGGGTCTGGGTGTCTCCCGCTAAATGACGCCCACCACTATGGATGATGGAATACAGAAGAACGCGCAAAGGGCCGCTGCCTGGAGGTCGCCAGGGCGCCTCTGGAGCTGGCGCTGGACGCGACAGCATGCGAACCGCCAGCCGAGCGCGAGGTGCTGCATGACCACCCAGCAGCCCCTCGAATCCATCATCCCCACCAGCTGGTTTGGTGTCGGCAGGGTCTTCGCGGGACTAGCAATCGGCACCCGCCACTGGTGCAGTACGCCGCATGCGTTGGACAACCCAGATGAACAGCAACGCATTGCGGGCGTATTTTAGGGCGAAAGGGGGAGAAACTGGAGGTTTTGCGTATCGGGCAAGGATGCATCGACTTTTTGCTGAGCTGGAGCCATCTGTAACCGTCACCGAGCAAAACCTGGCAGATCGAGTTCGGTATATCTTGCGCTCAAAAGCGGAATCGGGCTGTCGTGAGGACTCTGAACCCAATGCTGGTTACCTACTTGGAAGCCATCCGGGACCTTTGCGAGACGGACTCAATTCTTTTTGGCGCCGCACTGTCAGTCTGCCGTATTATAGGCGCCAAACTTTCCACGACTGGACGCGCTACTGGACAAAGTAGTGCTATCCTAGCCTGGAGAATAAGAATTGAAGAACGTATCGCAAGGGCTAGGGCCCTCATCGGCAGATTGATATGCTTCAGGTCAGGCAATACCAGGCCAAGGATTGTGCGCACCGTCAGGATGGCGTTTGCTGGGACAAATGTTAGTTTGTTTTTTGTTTGGAAAGCGGATTCGGCGATATACCGAGTTCGACACGGTTCAACCAGAATCGTCTCTTCCAGAGTGATCAGAAGAGGCTCTACAAATCATTGGAGCGACCAATAGTAAGTGGAACGGGCCCAGCACCAAAGCAGGCCGACACGGTCGCATTTCTGGCGCAGCCTGTGGTCAGAGCCCGTAAACCACAACGAGGGCCCTTGGACGGAAGTTGTGGCGAGTCAGTGTGCGGGTATTACGCCCATGGACCCCGTCATCATAACGCCGGATGACGTAGCTGAGGCGGTCCGTAGGGCACCGAACTGGAAAAGTCCGGGGCTTGACGGGCTGCATCACTACTGGTTGAAGGGGTTCATGGTGTGTCACGCTGTGCTCGCCCGACAGTTTCAAGAGGCTCTCAACCAGAAGTCGCTCCCAAGCCTCTTCACTACTGGGATTACTCATTTGGTTCCTAAAGATCAGGGTGCCACAGACCCGATATTTTATACGTGGTAGAGCCATGCTGCAGTTATATTAGATGTATAGTTGTAGCACGAATGGGTCGGTTCGACCGGGGAAGGACCACACTCTCATAGAATACCAGCGTGAAATAGTAGCTTAATGCTGCTGTGTTTCGTATGGTGAGTGTAGAGAACCGGAGACCCTTTTTACTGGAAACATGGCATTCTATTATAATCCTCAGGGGTTACTACGCATCCGCGTTATGATTCTTATCCGAGGATAAATGTAGATGTCTATAGGCCACAGCATCCACTTACCATCAGGTGGACTGTGTGCTCGTTTGTCACCCTAATTATATACATGCATTCCATCTTAGTCCACACGGGTGACAACGCATCTGCATTTTGATTCGTAATTGAGGATAGATGTAGATGTCTATGGGCCACAGCAACCACTTACCATCAGGTGGACTGTGTGCTCGTTTGTCACCCTACCCTAATAAAAAAAAAAAACAAGACACTAACATCCATTTTGAGCGCGAGAATCGCTCGTCACCTGGACTCAAATCAGGTGATGTCGCGCGCTCAAAATGGATGTCCGGGCGGCGGTCATGAAACCAAGGAACCACTCCTCATTGACGCGGTCATTGGCAAAGTGGTGAAACGCAACCGTTGGAACTTCTCCGCCGCTTGGATAGATTACAGAAAGGCATTTGACTCGGTGCCCCATACATGGCTAAAGAGGGTCCTCGAGCTGTACAAGATTGACTGTTCAGTTCGAGACTCCTCGGGCAGTGTATGAGGCAGTGGAGTACGATCCTTTGTCATCTGGGACGAGCGGATGACGGCTGCGGAAAGCCGCATAAGGATAAGAAGGGGTATATTCCAGGGCGACTGTCTGAGTCCAATCTGGTTCTGCCTCTCTTTGAACCCTCTCAGTACTTTACTGGAGGGCTCCGGGAGGGGATTTCAGCTTCGGAAGGGAGGTACAAAAGTGACCTACCTTTTCTATATGGATGACCTCAAATTATTCGCCTCCAGTCGCTCCCTTCTTATGGAACTGCTAAACATCACTTGTGAATTTAGCAATTCCATTGGAATGGAGCTGGGGACGGATAAGTGTGCGGTCCTCCATGTTGAAAGGGGAAGGGTTGCTAACTCTGAGGGCATAGACTTGTCTATGCCCGTCAACTTAAGGGCCCTTTCCGAGGCTGAAACATACCGATACCTGGGTATGTCACAGAACATCGGTATCGATGAGGCTGGTATGAAACAGTCAGTTTGCGACGTGTTTTATACACGTTTGACCATAGTGACTTTGTCCGGTGTGAATAAGACACATGCATATAACGGTTGGGTCATGCCTGTCCTCATGTATACCTTTGGCATACTCAGGTGGAGTCAGACTGAACTTAACGCCCTGGATAGAAAAGTCCGCACTACAATGACGTTCCATAGGATGCATCATCCGAGATCGTCGGTAATGATGCTGTATTTGCCGCGAAAGCATGGTGGGCGTGGCTTCCTGAGCGCGCTCACCATTCATAATCGCGAAGTGTGCAGCCTCCGTCATTACTTCCTGGCGAGATCAGATGATCCATTCTATAATGACGTCATTTCTAGTGATAAAGGACTTACCCCTCTATCCTTAGCCAACGAGCAATGGCAAGACCCGGCAGTACAGAGCATTTCCGACCGGGAGACCGTATGGAAGGAGAAGGAGCTCCATGGGAGGTACTACAGGGCTCTACATGAGCCTCACGTAGATACAGCCGCCTCCCTCAACTGGCTACGTTTTGGTGACCTCTTCGGGGGAAACCGAGGGTTTTGTCTGTGCAATACAGGATCAGGTTATTAAGACCAACAACTATCGGAGATACATCCTAAAGGATGACACTGTCGACGTCTGTCGAGCTTGTCGCCATCCCGCGGAGTCACTTAGGCATGTCATCTCCGGTTGTTCGGCGCTTTCTAACTCTGAGTACTTGCACAGGCACAACCTAGTAGCCAGAATTCTACACCAGGAGCTTGCTCTGAAATACGGTCTCGTGGACCGGAAATTGCCGTATTACAAGTACTTGCCGGAAGCCGTGCTCGAAAATGACTGCGCCAGGCTCTACTGGCAGCGGGCCATCATCACAGACAGGACTATTATTGCGAATAAGCCTGATATTGTGCTGATGGACCGGGCACAGTCAAGGATATTTTTCGACATTACCATTCCGTATGACGAGAACCTCGTGAAAGCCGAAACAGAGAAACGAATAAAATATCTGGACCTGGCTCACGAGGTGACCGACATGTGGGGTGGTCTGCCGACCGAAATTATCCCTGTAGTCGTCTCTGCGAATGGGCTAATCCCAGTCATCTCGGGTCATCTGAGGCGACTGGGACTCCGTGACGGACCGCTACGGGCTCAAATGCAGAAGGCGGTGCTCCTCGATACCGCCCGCATCGTCCGCCGGTTTCTTTCCCTTTCCCCCTAACCCTCGGCCGTCTGGTCTCCCCTGCCGAGGGCTCCCATCTGGTTGGATCTTATTTATTTATGTAGTTTTTTTTATTTATTTTATTTTATTGATATTTATGTACATTTATCTTTTCATTTTAATTTATAATTATATATTTATAGAACCCAACCAGGTGAGAAAATTATATTGATACCCCAATAATAATAATAATAATAATAACCCTCCCAAAGCCCAACCTTTACGTCCGAAGCGAACACCGACTTCACGTGGGAGGGGGACGTGGGGGGAAGGTTATGGCAACCCAAAATGGAGAAATGGAAAATAGGAATAAACGTTTAATGCCGTTGTCTGGGGTGATCGCCAGGACACGATCGAAGCTGGTGACGGTCGTGTAGCAATGCGAGCCAGCCGGACCTCGTTGAACAGGCGTGCGAGGGAAGGAGAGATCCAGAGGGGAAGACGAGGATCCTGAAATGCAACAGCCGATCCTGGTGATACTTTGCAGAGAAGGGACGAACCTCCTAGAAACATCTCTGCCGGTACATCAGAAGCGACCATAGAAAGCGTAGCAGTAAGCGAAGATGCTAGGAGAAAGTGGTCGCAAGAAGAACTTCATGAACTTATGTTCTGTTATTTTAAAGCGAAATCTGAAGGTCCTGGTTACATAAAAAGATTTGAAAAACTGTTCAAAGATAGGAATCCTAATAATCCTAAAACACTAAAATTTACGGGAAATACACTTGCAAACCAAGCTAGAAGTATAATAACTAGGAAATTCTTGTCAACACAGGTTTTAGACGAAATTAAATCTAGAGCTGAACGAAATATAGCAGTAGCACAGAACATGGCTGATCTCAACCTACTTACATCCACAACTTCACATATAACTACAATATGTGATAGTCCAGACAAACAGATCTCTGATAATCATAACTTTACGGATAACGCACAAAATTCTCATTTATTATCAGATATACTTACAAGGACCCAACCACTTACAACATGTACGGTTTTAGAAACTATTCCAGAACATCAAAATAGATATGCATTTGATAGTCCTGATATCAAAGTTGATGACAACCAAGATCCCTGTGACAAAGAAGATTATTCTGAAATTCCTACAAACTCTTGCGGAAACTAAAGAAATATCTATCGAGAATAGGGATTCCTTACCAAAGGCTAAATTTTGTAAACAGTTTTGCGAAAATTTAAATAAAATTAATAACTTTTTGCCAAAACTTTTAGAGTCGCACCAGTCCTTGAGGGAAATAAATAATATTATCTATGCAGCAGCTAAAACAGTAATCACTGCAAATAATCAAAAAGCAATTACACTTAAGCCGACTAGCTTGACTGCAATAAAATTGAAACAAAACGCACCGTGGCAATTGAGACTACAGATCCCATATACATTCAGCGTGGAATATTCCAAGGAGATTCACTGTCACCTATTTTATTTTGCATGGCTATTAATCCCGTTTCTCAAATTCTCAAAAAATATGAATCTAAAGGATACAAATTAAAAGACAATACTACGATTAACCATTTATTATATATGGATGATTTAAAAATATATGCTAATAATAAAAACAATCTTAGAGTGTTAATAGACAGTATAGAAATTTTTACAAGAGACATAGGAATGACCTTCGGATTAAGTAAATGTAAAAGTAAAAGAAGAGAAAATCAAGGGTCGGGTCATATATTACTAAACGGCAACGAATTTGAATACTTGAAAGCGGGAGAACAATATAAATATTCAGGTATGAATGAAGCGGGTAAAATAACCCATAACGAAGCTAGACAACAATTACAAAAAGAATACTTCCGTAGAGTAAAATGTATTTCTAAATCTCATCTTAACGCTATAAATCTACTTAAGGCAATAAACTTATACGCAGTCCCAGTACTCCTTTATTCATTCGGTGTTATAAACTACAAAAATACTGATTTAAGAAAAATTGATATAAAAACGAGGAAAATTTTAGCAATGAACAAGGCGCACCAACCAAAAGCAGAAATTGAAAGACTTTATTTACCGATTGAAGGAGAGGGGCGGGGGGCTGACTAATATAGAAGTGCTTTATAAAACCCAGATAATAAAATATAGAAAGTATCTAGAATCAAGTAATGATTACATTTTAAGAGCAATATTAAAACACGATAAAAATAGAGATAAATACACAATATTTAAAGAAGCACTGAAATACTTAAGAGAATTAGGACTAGGGGATGGTGAAAATTATACATAAAAAAAGCATTTATTAGAAAAAAGGTAAATGCTTGGAAAACAAAACCACTTCATGGTCAGTTTTATAAGGATGTGATTGAAAGAGAAAATATAGATGTAAAGTTTTCATTCAGATGGTTTAAAACATAAAAAATAACTCCAGGATTGGAGTCATTTATTTTTGCTATTCAGGATTAGGCAATTGTAACAAGACAATATGAGAGAGACATACTTCAGAAACTTGTAGATGGGAAGTGTCGACTATGTCTAACGAAAGATGAAACAGTACAACATATTACATCAGGATGTGAGAAAATGGCTAGCACTTACTATACTAAGAGGCACAATAATATTGTACAGTACGTGTTCTGGACCTTAGCAAGAAAGCACGGATTTAGCGTAAGCAAAATGTGGTGGAAAGAACATATGTCGCAACCACTAGTAATCGAAAATAATACAGCCAAACTAATGTGGGAAATGCCGGTTCAAACAGATATTACAATAAAGCATAACCGGCCTGATATAATTTATATAAATAAAATTGAAAATAAAACTTACCTTATCGATATTACCGTACCGTCTGATTACAATATAGGAGCGAAGGAAATAGAGAAACTTAGTAAATATCATGCACTAAGAACTGAAATAACCAGGCTTTGGAAAACACCTACTGAAATTATACCTATAGTGGTTGGGGCCACAGGAATGATCGCTAAAAGCCTACATAAATATTGCAATAAGCTAGACTCCCATTTCAACATAAACGTTATACAGAAGCAAGCAGCAATTCATTCGGTAACAATATTGTCCAAAGTTTTAGGTAATTCTATATTTGTTAGTTATGAGTCTGAGCCTACCTCTCCCTAAGGTTCATGGGCGGGGGCTTGGAAAATACCGGGTTTATCTCGAGCAATAAACAAAAAATAATAATAATAATAAACCAAATAATTTCCTTAACATCTTGCCGTTAAGGCCGATTTAGGGATATCACCCCATAAAGAGGAGTAAGCAAAAATAATAATAATAATAATAATAATCCGCCGGTTTCTTTCCCTTTCCCCCTAACCCTCGGCCGTTTGGTCTCCCCTGCCAAGGGCCTCCATCTGGTTGGGCTTTTATTTATTTATGTATTTTTATATTTATTTTATGTTATTGATATTTATGTATATTTATCTTTTCATTTTCATTTATAATTATATATTTATAGAACCCAACCAGATGAGAAAACTATATAGATACCCCAAAAATAATAATAATAGATAGACGACCTGAAGCAAAGAATCGCTGCTTGGGGAAAGCGGATTCGGCGATATACCGAGAGGTCGACACGGTTCAACCAGAATCGTCTCTTCCAGAGTGATCAGAAGAGGCTCTACAAATCATTGGAGCGACCAATAGTAAGTGGAACGGGCCCGGCACCGAATCAGGCCGACACTGTAGCATTCTGGTGCGGCCTGTGGTCAGAGTCCGTAAACCACAGCGAGGGCCTTTGTTGGAAGTTGTGGCGAGCCAGGGTGCGAGTGTTACGCCTATGGACCCCATCACCATAACACCGGAAGACGTGGCTGAGGCGGTCCGTAGGGCCCCGAACTGGAAAGTCCGGGGCTCGACGGGCTGCATCATTACTGGCTGAAGGGGTTCATAGTGTGTCACGCTGTGCTCGCCCGATAGTTTCAAGAGGCTCTCGACCAGAAGTCGCTCCCGAGCCTCTTCACTACTGGGATCACTCACTTGGTTCCTAAAGATCAGGATACCACAGACCCGAGCAAATACCGCCCTATCACGTATCTACCCACCATATATAAGACACTGACATCCATTTTGAGCGCGAGAATCACTCGTCACCTGGAGCTCAACCAGGTGATGTCACGCGCTCAAAATGGATGTCGGGGCGGTAGACGTGGAACCAAGGAACCACTCCTCATTGACGCGGTCATAGGTAAAGTGGTGAAACGCAATCGTCGGAACTTCTCTGCTGCCTGGATAGACTACAGAAAAGTGTTCGACTCGGTGCCCCATACATGGCTAGAGAGGGTCCTCGAGCTGTACAAGATTGACTGTACAGTTAGAGACTTCCTCGAGCAGTGTATGGGGCAGTGGAGTACGATCCTTTGTCATCTGGGCGAGCGGATAATGGCTGCGGAGAACCACATAAGGATAAGAAGGGGTATCTTCCAGGGCGATTGTCTGAGTCCAATCTGGTTCTGCCTCTCTCTGAACCATCTCAGTACCTTACTGGAGGGCTTCGGGAGGGGATTTCAGCTACGGAAAGGAGGGACAAAAGTGACCCACCTTTTCTATATGGATGACCTCAAGTTATTCGCCTCCAGTCGCTCCCATCTTATGGAGCTGCTAAACATCACTTGTGAATTTAGCAGTTCCATTGGAATGGAGCTGGGGACGGATAAGTGTGCGGTCCTCCATGTTGAAAGGGGAAGGGTTGCTAACTCTGAGGGCATAGACTTGTCTATGCCCGTCAACTTAAGGACCCTTTCCGAGGCTGAAACATACCGATACCTGGGTATTTCACAGAACATCGGTATCGATGAGGCTGGTATGAAACAGTCAGTTTGCGACGTGTTTTATGCACACTTGACCAAAGTGCTTAACAGCCTTTTGTCCGGTGTGAATAAGTCACACGCATATAACTGTACTAGTCCGCCGGTTTCTTTCCCTTTCCCCCTAAACCTCGGCCGTTTGGTCTCCCCTGCCAAGGGCCTCCATCTTGTTGGGCTTTTATTTATTTATTTATTTTTATATTTAGTATGTTATTGATATTTATGTATATTTATCTTTTCATTTTCATTTATAATTATATATTTATAGAACCCAACCATATGAGAAAACTATGTTGATATCCCATAATAATAATAATAAATGGTCTCCAGACCGAATTGATCACGGCGACGAGTCCCAAGGCTGACTAGTTAATCTACGCAGTTAGGATTATAGTATACCCGAGTGTATGCGTAATAATATATTATGTGCACTCTCTTTACCCTCACTCTTATAGTCCGATGGGACGGCGACCAACACGACTAGAGAGACCGGGCTGCTACTGAGAATTCCTTGATAGAAAAACCTAAAACAGATTTTTGGACCGACCCGGGATTAGAACCCAGGATTTTATCTCATCCGCGTTTACGACCACAAAATCAACGCGGCTCTTACAGTCTTTAAGTGCTAATTTTGACCTAGATATATGTTTGTTAAATCTCGATTTTCGTTCTTCGAGCACGTCGTAAATATTTACAATGAAATAAAAATCACATTGTAAATTTCTAGTACCTCTTGCTTCCAAACAATGTCGTCATAATGTATGGATATGTACGAACGCAGTAACTGATGACAGCGGAGTTCTGGGTGATTTTTATGAAAGTGTTTTATAGAATGTATAGAGTATCTCGCACCGTTCCTTCAAGCTACTATCTGCGCTAGAGTGTTAGGCATGGCTCTGTGCTTTAATGCTCACCTCTGCTTCACGGAACTCTCGGAGATTACTTGACTTCTCCTCGATTCACAGTAGACTACAAGGTAATCCCTGGCAACTTGCACATTCCTCGACAACTAGACTGCATCTTCGATCTCTGCTCTGATTAAGGGAGTGGCGCTGTCGTTGCGTTTCAAGCGAAACACACTGTAATCACGCTATTAATTTCAAAGTTACCGCGCTATATATAGAGCAGAATTGAAACTACACATGGAGCATTGGTCGCTCCCCGAGTTCAAAACTTTCCCCGTTGGAAGATCGCCGCTTTTCCTATCACGGCCACTGTTTGCTGCAACATGTTTCTACCACGTTATATGATGGGTGTGAGATGGAAACTTCTCTAATGTGTGTGTGTGGGGGGGGACTGACTTCACTTGTTCGCGGTTAGCTCTTCTAACCAGACTCTGATGGTCGTCCAATAGCGAATCCGTTATAGGGAATATACGGAACAAAAAAGAAAATGGGCATCAGCGTCTTGTGCGTCAAAAATTTGCGTTTGCGAATCGTGGCAGCTATGAAAAAGAAACCACTTATGAGTCAATATATGGGGAAAGTTTATGTTCCACAATGGAGTTTTGATAGGCTGTAACGGTGGACAGACTGCCGTGACCGAATTTCAGTCTGGGAGACACAATTTGCAGTTTTTTTAAAGCTAATAACGTGTCAACATTTATAAAAAAAGTACGCCCACAGCAGAAAGAGGCGTTAGTTTGCTTTACCACTTTGAGTTATTTTTTGTACACTGTTGTTAACTAACTAATTTTTTTTTATTTTTTCAAGTACAATTGTTAATCCTATAATCAGCAACGATTATTTATTCACTTAACGTTAAACTCTGTTTGCCACATTGCTTTCATAAGACCATTAACACAAGTGAGTATGTTTGCCTCAAGCGCGTTTTTATTTCGTACGTGACTCGTAGCTAAAACATGGCAGCTACGTAGCAAACTTGTAGCTCTCGTAGCGCTATAAATTATGCTTTAGAATTTAACACTTTAGTACATACATAAGTGAAACAAATGGTTACGTTTAAAGAAGTTTTATATTCTTTTCAAATTTTAATAGAGACTTGGTAAATATAAATTTCTATACAATTATAATTTTTAAATACGACTTAACATAGATGTGTAGCAGCCAGACTAATCAACCCTAAACGGGAATAAATAATATATACCCTGCTGCTACCATAACGCGGAAGGCGAGGATAAAAAACATTTATTTCCTAACTATCCTTGGCTACTGACATACTGCGATACTGCGGACTGCATATAGATAATTTGACGTTCTTATAAAGAAACAAGAAGCAGCCGCAAATATCATTCAGCGCCACATCGACTTCATACGCCGCTATCGTCACGTATCCGTCGACCAATGGTGAGCCGTTTCTTCAACGCCGCAGTTCGCTTCTTCTCGCTGTTCCGGAGCTGTATTCCACGCCGCCGCCGCTCACCGACTACGCGCGCGCATTTTTTTTTTTGCGCCCGAAGCAAATATGGGCAAACCTTCGGAAAGCGGGGGAGGGAGGCGGTGAATGCTCATAGCATACCACGCAGCCGGCTGCGTGGTTATGTGGAGACTTTTACCCACTAAACACCGCCTTTTAGGAAATGGCTTAACGATCTGACTAGAGATCTCTAAGCCGTATACGAACGCGACCCTCCTTGGCAGAAAGGAGGGCGTAACGCGCGCGCACCGATCTGCATGTCTTTTATAGTCCGGTCCAGCGACGTAGCTTCGTGAACAAGAAAAGAAGTCTCACGCCGGGAAACGAAACGTAGATAATAGTTGTATATTTTGAATAATTTTCATTGGTCATAATATAAGCATTATAATTGGCTAGATAAAATAAAAATTGTTACCATTGGCAAATCAATTATGAGCCAGCCATATAAATGTAGGCAAGGTTGATGCAAATATATTCCATTCCATTACACATTCAATCCATATTCATACTTCAATCGGACTCATAAACAGTCGTTTCATTTCTCCACCTTAAAACCACTAGGAGTCTGTTAATAGTGGACCGTCCATCTCCACTAATACAGTGGTGACCTCGTACGAACACCGAGGGGGAAGATCGCGTACGAACACCGAGGGGGAAGATCCGGTACGAACACCAAGAAGGAACACCCTGCGACGTACCATTACTATTACAGTGGTAACCCGTACGAACACCGCCAAGAAAACCCGTGGCGAACACCGAGAAGGGAGACTTCAGTATATATAAAATCAGTGTAATCAAGCCGTCATTATGGAGCAAGAGGCGAACACATATACATCAATTGTCGAAGAAATTCGGTAGCTATCATTCGAAGTCGCCGCGCTCAAGGCTTTCCAGCATCATACAAATTACCAGCAACAGTACAACCAGCGCAATCAGCAACAACGAAGACTACTTTTTCGTCGCAACCGCTCTGCAAGTAGAAGTCGAATAAGCTCAGCATCAAGATCCCCTTACTGCTACTATCATCGACGTTTCGGGTTCGACGCAAGAAAATGCACAGAACCGTGTACATTCAAAAATGAAAATACGAAGGCGCTCGAACTAACTAATACGCTCAATGCGATGGGATCCAGCGTAACAGTAAAGTCCTACCGTCTTTTCGTCACCGATAAAAAATCAAGCTTACTTTCCTTATCGACACCGGAGCAAATATCTCAGTGTTACCGCCGAAGCAAGGACAGAAGTTGAAGCCACTGGATTTTCAACTCTATGCAGCAAACAATACGGTGATTCCTACATATGGAGAAAAAACAATGGAACTTGATTTAAATCTACGCCGACCATTCAAATGGAGATTTATTGTCGCTAAAGTCAGCAAACTAATCATCGGTGCTGATTTTCTTCAACATCACCAGTTAATCGTCGACATCAAAAATAGAAGAATCATCGACGGGAAAACCAATCTTGCATCTCAGTCTTTTGTCCAAGCAACCAATCTGCCCACAATAAGAAGCATAGATGAGCAACAACCGTATCACAAGATCCTCGAAGAATACCCTGGTATCACAAGAATAACTTCAATGAAATTAACACCGAAGAACGACGTTGAGCATTTCATCGAAACCAATGGACCACCACTTCATTGCCGTGCACGTCCAATCGCACCACACCTATACGAGCAAGTTCGAAAGGAATTCGAAAACATGATTGAGCAAGGAATATGCCGTCCAAACAAAAGCCCTTGGTCATCAACACTTCACATTGTACCGAAGAAGAACGGAGAATTACGAGTTTGTGGAGATTATAGAAGACTGAATTCTATTACCACTCCTGACCGCTACCCAATACCGCGAGTCAGGGATTTCACTCATCAACTATCAGACAAGACTATATTCTCCACCATCGATCTCAACCGAGCTTACCAACAAATAAGAGTACGCGATGAGGACATAGAGAAGACAGCAATAATTACCCCAATGGGATTATTCGAATTCCCAAGAATGATCCCAGGATTAAAGAACGGAGGTCAAACTTTCCAAAGATTCATACACGAAGTACTTCATGGACTGGATTTCGTTTTCGCATTTATTGATGATCTCCTTGTTGCAAGCCGTGATAAAGAAACGCACGAAACACATCTACGCACCGTGCTACAGCGATTAGAAGACAACGGAATCACAATCAACCCTTCGAAATGTATATTTGGACAGCAAGAAGTTCAATTTCTTGGTTTCACCGTCAGTAAGGAAGGAATCAAACCGCCTGCCGAAAAAGTCAGAGCAATCATCGATTATGCAAAGCCTAAAACTATCGAAGAGCTAAGGCGTTTTCTTGGGATGATAAATTTTTACAGAGAACACATACCTAAAGCCGCGGAAATCCAAGCACCACTTCACGCCTACCTTCACATCACGAAGATAAAAGATAAAACGTCAATTGAATGGAACGATGAAGCCACGAAGCCATTTGAAGCTTGTAAAGTTGCGATTCAAAATGCAGCTTTACTCGCTCACCCATCACACGAAGCAACCCTTGCTATCTTCAGCGACGCATCCGATCTCTCAGCAGGAGCCGTTCTCCAACAATACAGCAATGGGAAATGGCAACCACTTGGATATTTTTCGAAGAAGTTCTCCGATACTCAACGTAACTACAGTACATTCCACCGAGAGCTACTCGCTATTTACATGGCTATCAAGCACTTCAGAAAAACGTTCGAGGGTCGAAACCTGATCGTTTTTACCAACCAAAAGCCATTAACATACGTACTTCCAAAGAAACCATCACTATCGGAAACACCACGAAGAGCAAGACAACTTATTTTCATAAGTGAATTCACGACCGACATACGTCATATCAGTGGAAAGGACAACATAGTCGCCGACGCACTCAGCCGCGTACCAATCGACAGCGTAACGTGCCCTACATCAATCGACTATCATAAGATCGCCGCAGCACAAGACAGAGATAGTGACAACATAAAACATCTATCGAAGCAAGGTAACTTGTCCATCAAGCAAGTTACAATGCCAATGACGCATCTACCTATATACTGTGAAGCCTCAACGACAACCATGCGACCATACCTACCAGAAGAATGTCGTCGCGAAGTCTTCAATGCACTGCACAACATCAGTCATCCAGGTGTTAGAACAACAAGAAAACTCATCACTGAAAAATTCTTTTGGCCTTCAATGCAAGTGGATGTTGGCAACTGGGCGAAGCAATGCATTAAATGCCAAAAATGCAAAGTACAAAGGCATACATCAAGTAGCCTAGCTACATTTCCACCCACGGAGAGATTCGAACACCTGCACGTTGACATCGTTGGACCATTACCTACTTCACCGCAAGGACATCGTTATCTCGTAATAATGATCGACAGAACAACAAGATGGCCAGAAGCAATACCTACCGATGATACTTCAGACGAATCCGTCGCGAAGATAATTTATGAAAATTGGATTACTCTTTTTGGATCACCTAAAACCATCACAACGGATCAAGGAAGAAACTTCGAAAGCAACCTATTCCTCAAACTTCTTCAAACTATGGGAATACAGAAGACACGTACAACAGCATACCATCCCCAGTCAAACGGAATAATCGAACGATGGCATCGTACAATAAAGACCGCACTCAAAACTCGTTTATCTCAACATACAAAGTGGATTGATGAGCTCCCTACAGTGCTACTCGGACTACGAGCAACACCGCGTGCAGACACTAGTCTTAGCGCCGCTCAGCTAACCTACGGCTGCAGAATAAGACTGCCGTGTGACTTCTTCAGTTCAGCAGCGTCAAACAAACAAGAAATGGATTATGATTTCGTAACTCAACTTCCAGAATCAATCAACAAAGCCTTATCGTCGAAATGCACCGAAATGCAATCACACAGAAATAATAAATCAGTATTCATTCACCAAGATTTGAAAACATGCAAACAAGTTTTTGTAAGAAACGGCGCTATGAAAAAACAATTTCAACCTACCTACGATGGACCGTATAAAGTATTAGAGAGAAATAGCAAGACTTTTAAACTACAAATACCCGGAAGGAAATCTACGATTATTTCGATCGACCGACTAAAGCCTGCCTATATTATTAACGAGGATACTTCAGAGGATTCATCATCATCATCAAAACCACCAGCGAGGAAGCTTGAAACTCCATCATCTACATCAACCCAGTTGAAACCTATTTTATAAACTACGAGATACGGGCGAGTCGTCAAGCCTCCGGTACGCTTTCCCTAGGGGGAGAGTGATGTAGCAGCCAGACTAACTTTAAACGGGAATAAATAATATATACTCTGCTGCTACCATAACGCGGAAGGCGAGGATAAAAAACATTTATTTCCTAACTATCCTTGGGTACTGAGATACTGCGGACTGCATATAGATAATTTGACGTTCTTATAAAGAAACAAGAAGCAGCCGCAAATATCATTCGGCGCCACATCGACTTCACACGCCGCTATCGTCACGTATCCGTCGACCAATGGTGAGCCGTTTCTTCAACGCCGCAGTTCGCTTCTTCTCGCTGTTCCGGAGCTGTATTCCACGCCGCCGCCGCTCACCGACTACGCGCGCGCACCGATCTGCATGTCTTTTATAGCCCAGTCCAACGACGTAGCTTCGTGAACAAGAAAACAAGTGATTTCTTATATTTACGCGAACACTACACATTGAAATAATACTAGTTTTTACGGAATTTATCGCGTATATTTTAACTTTTTTAAATACCCGACGTTTCGAACGCTTTACAGCACTCATGGTCACGGGCAGGATTGAGATGTTCAACGTCCATATGTCATAGTTAACCGCGGTTACCATAGATTAAAATTTAACTTTTGTTCCGATCTATGCAGTATGAACTTATGGTATCTTGAAGTCTTGCAGTTGTATGCTTGGGTTGGGATTTAATTTTATTTATTATAGGATCCCAAGCAGATGGTAGCACCCAGCCATCTTCTCTATTGAAATTAGGATGTTTTTTGATTTCAATAGCCTCGCGAATCATCCTTGGAAAGAATCGGTGTTCTTTAGCGAGGATCTGCGGTCTATCAAATCTGATGTAGTGACGGGGGCGATCCTGTACGTGTTCACAGACTGCAGACTTCCCGGAGCGTCGATTCTTCACATCAGCTATATGTTCTTTAACGCGGATTTTTTATTGATCTTTTAGTTTGTCCTATGTAGGAGAGACCACATTCACAATCAAGCTTGTACACTCCTGCATCTTGCAGAGGGACATTACACTTGACCGATGGTAAAAACTGGCCAATCTTCTTCAGCGGCTTGAAGTATGTTTTGATGGAAGCGCGCTTCAAGATGTAGCCAATCTTGTCAGTGACTCCTCTAACATATGGCAGTACAGCAGGTACACGCTCGACTGTGGCCGGCTTCACTCGTTCTCTGTGACGTAGGCGCGGGACTCGAAGCTTGTTGTCATGCAAAACTTGCTTGACATGGTGGAGCTCTGCCCAGGTGTTTACTGTCACAGATCCCTCGTGCTCTCTGAAACAAAGATTTACCCACGGTAGCTAACTGTGAAGAATGGTGGTGAGAATCACCGTTTAAATATCTATCTGTATGAGTCTTTTTTCTATACACAGTATGGCTCAAGGTGTTATCAGGATTCCGAATTACTAACACATCTAGAAAAGCTAAGGAATTGTTTGCCTCTAACTCCATTGTGAACTGAATTTTAGAATTTAGACCATCTTAACTCTATAAATTTTAGAATTTAGACCATCTTAACTCTATAAATTCTAAAGTTCAGTTCACAATGGAGTTAGAGGCAAACATTTCCTTAGCTTTTCTAGATGTGTTAGTAATTCGGAATCCTGATAACACCTTGAGCCATACTGTGTAAAGAAAAAAGACCCATACAGATAGATATTTAAATGGTGATTCTCACCACCATCCTTCGCAGTTAGCTACCGTGGGTAAATCTTTGTTTCAGAGAGCACGAGGGATCTGTGACAGTAAACACCTGGCTGCAGAGCTCCACCATGTCAAGCAAGTTTTGCATGACAACAAGCTTCGAGTCCCGCGCCTACGTCACAGAGAACGAGTGAAGCCGGCCACAGTCGAGCGTGTACCTGCTGTACTGCCATATGTTAGAGGAGTCACTGACAAGATTGGCTACATCTTGAAGCGCGCTTCCATCAAAACATAATTCAAGCCGCTGAAGAAGATTGGTCAGTTTTTACCATCGGTCAAGTGTAATGTCCCTCTGCAAGATGCAGGAGTGTACAAGCTTGATTGTAATGTGGTCTCTCCTACATAGGACAAACTAAAAGATCAATAAAAACCCGCGTTAAAGGACATGTAGCTGATGTGAAGAATCGACGCTCCGGGAAGTCTGCAGTCTGTGAACACGTACAGGATCGCCCCCGTCACTACATCAGATTTGATAGACCGCAGATCCTCGCTAAAGAACACCGATTCTTTCCAAGGATGATTCGCGAGGCTATTGAAATCAAAAAACATCCTAATTTCAATAGAGAAGATGGCTGGGTGCACCATCTGCTTGGGATCCTATAATAAATAAAATTAAATCCCAACCCAAGCATACAACTGCAAGACTTCAAGAAACCATAAGTTCATACTGCATAGATCGGAACAAAAGTTAAATTTTAATCTATGGTTACCGCGGTTAACTATCACATATGGACGTTGAACATCTCAGTCCTGCCCGTGACCATGAGTGCTGTAAAGCGTTCGAAACGTCGGGTATTTAAAAAGTTAAAATATACGCGATAAATTCCGTAAAAACTAGTATTATTTCAAGAAAACAAGTCTCACGACGGGAAACGAAACGTAGATAATAGTTGTATATTTTGAATAATTTTCATTGGTCATAATATAAGCATTATAATTGGCTAGATAAAATAAAAATTGTTACCATTGGCAAATCAATTGCGAGCCAGCCATATAAATATAGGCAAGGTTGATGCAAATATATTCCATTCCATTCCACATTCAATCCATATTCATACTTCAATCGGACTTACATAAACAGTCGTTTCATTTCTCCACCTTAAAACCACTCGGAGTCTGTTAATAGTGGACCGTCCATCTCCACTAATACAGATGATTGGAGTTTATTCACCCAATAAGTAATGTAATGATGCAAATACGACCGTTAATGCAAATCCTTTCGAAAACTGTTCCCATGTCCAGCGGTGGAGTTCTAATGCTGTACTGAGATATCTAAGATACTAGCAAAGAAGGAGTAGAATTATCGCAAAATTCATGAGTTAGTTTGAAATGTCACAAGGTTTTCGAATTAGTGAGTGTATAAGAGTCACCTCGTTACGAGGCTGAAGATACCATAATTCAGGTTCTGTTATGAAGCTATTAGAATTTTTGTTATGGTATGTAAATGTGACTGAGTGCTCTTTCTGTGGGAGCAAGTAAAGCTACATATAGCGGACAGGGCTGTTGGTCTAGTGGTTAGTGACCCTGACTGCTATGCCGGAGGTCGTGGGTTCGATTCCCACCCAGGACAAATGTTTGTGTGATGAGCACGATCATTTGTTCTGTGTCTGGGTGTAATTTATCTATAATATTTATGTATTTAGAAATATATAAGTATTCTTATCAGTTGTCTAGTACCCATAACACAAGCTCTGCTTAGCTTGGCGTTGTGTGATAGTTGAGGAATATTATTATTATTATTTTGGGGTATCTATATAATTTTCTCACCTGGTTGGGTTATATATATATATATATATATATATATATATATATATATATATATATATATATATTATAGGACATGGTGACAAACGAGCACACAGTCCACCTCATGGTAAGTGGTTGCAGTGGGCCATAGACATCTACATCTATCCTCGATTACGAATCAAAATGCAGATGCGTTGTCACCCGTGAGGACTAAGATGTAATGCCTCGTTTCCAGTAAAGAGGGTCTCCGGTTCTCTACACTTACCATACGAAATACAGCAGCATTAAGCTACTATTTCACGCTGGTATTCTGTGAGAGCGTGGTCCTTCCCTGGTCGAGCCGACCCATTCGTGCTACAACTATACTACTAATATAACTGCAGCATGGCTCTAGCACGTATATATATATATATATATATATATATATATATATATATATATATATATATATATATATATATATATATTCAATACGTGATATACACAGGATTATATGGGTAAGTAGATTTTCTCATGCCGACATTAAACGATACTCCTTTAGCAGTTTTATGGCAGCGCTGTTTTTATTGATGCTTGCAGCGAAGATTAAGATTAGTGATACGAAGATCGAACGCGATCTAACCATTGTTACGTTGGTAATTATAATATTATTATACTTGAGACAGGAATTCTTTTGTGTCAAAAATCCACAGAAATTTAGATCATAATTGATTAATTTTAAAATAATATAACACATTTACAAAAATATTTTATATTTTTAAGGGGATTTTAAAAAAGGAGGACGTTATTTTGTAAGTATGTTACTTGATATCTTCGTCAATTTTGAACTGATTTTAATGTTTCTTTTTTTAATAAATAGGTTATAGGTCACATGTATCCTGCATTCGGGGCTTTAATTACTGTATACAGTACGTCTTAACATCGATTTGATGTTAACAACACAATTATCGTGGGATGGATTAAGCGTAAGCAGGGCTCTGTTAGATTTATGGCGCCGTCTATTGGCCTATAACACTTCGGGCATTTCTCAATGTCGGCTCTTGCAGCACACGTGTGACGGTATGGCAAAAAGTAATTAATATTTTGTTTTAATAATACAAATAATTAGTGTATAATGGCGGCGACAGAGGGAAGCGATACACATAGTTTTAAGACAACATACAATTTCAAAAATAACTCAAAAGGAACATTGCCGCCGTAATCATCTGGTAGCTCAGTCAGTGCCTTTCTTCACATCTTTTGCTAGGAAATTCTTTACTTTTTTTGGGTCCGTATTTATATAATAAATTATACTAAAAATTGTCTATTTATGAAGTCAACAGATGGTCATGTAAAAATAGACTCGTGGAATATCTTCAGACTCTTTCATACACAGATACTAAACAATTACTCCAAATTATCTCATAAATATTCACAGACATACACGCAGACATGCTAACAGTCACAAACTCTCATACTTACGCTACAAAATACTTGGTTTTTATTTTTTTTTATATTTTTTATTTTTTCTATATATAATATTATTTCTAACCATAACATAAGTGATCTCTTTATAATATTATACTTGTTGCCAAGTAAATTTGGAGGGGGGGGTCTGACCCGTAATAGGGGTCTTTGAACCTACACGGGCACCAGTCTCCCATGAATGACAAAATATTGTTAAAACAGAGATGTAACACTAATGTTTGTGGTGAGAAATAAATTAATTATTATTATGGGGTATCTATATAGTTTTCTCATCTGGTTGGGTTCTATAAATATATAATTATAAATGAAAATGAAAAGATAAATATACATAAATATCAATAACATAAAATAAATATAAAAGTACATAAATAAGTAAAAGCCCAACCAGATGGAGGCCCTCGGCAGGGGAGACCAAACGGCCGAGGGTTAGGGGGAAAGGGAAAGAAACCGTAATTATTATTATTATTATTATATAGATAGGTAGATGACAATTAAAAAAATTAAAAAACTGAGGTTGTCAGCCCGCCTGCCAAGCGTGGCAACCGTGGGAAAAATGCCATATGGGGCAATCTTTAGCGGAGGCTTATGTTCAGCAGGAACTGTGTAGTGGCGGTTAAAAATATCCACTACCCCATATCTTCCCGTGGGTGTCGTAAAAGGCGACTGAGGGAGACAGGCAGGAGATGGGCAGCAGCATCTTCCTGATAACAGCAACTGTACGACAAAAAAAAACTGCGGTTGCCAACCCGCTCGCCAAGTGTGGCAACTATGGCAATATACCCCCCATGAACAATTACACAAATAGACGGCCCCAGTCCCCGGCGGCCCCGCTATTCCTGACTACGATGGCGACCATGGTAACGGCGGGGCAGGGGGTGCTAAGAATCTCCGGTGGAGGTTCGGTTGCCACCTACGACGACTCGACCTGGCAACATTTAACGCACGCACCCTGAGGACTGACGAGAAGATCCTAGAGCTGGAAGAAGAGATAGACAAGTTGCGCTGGAATATTATAGAATTATCCGAGGTCCGAAGAGAGGGGGAGGACACGGTGATTCTTGAATTCGGCAACTTGTTCTATCACCGGGAGGGCGACCATCTGTCCCAAGGAGGTGTCGGATTTGTCGTCCACAAGTCTCTCGTCAACAACGTTGTAAAGATTGGGAGTGTGTCGACGAGGGTCGCGTACCTGATACTCAGAATCACCAAACGGTATTCGCTGAAGGTCATACATGTTTACGCACCAACCTCGGCACATCCCGATGAGGAGGTGGAGGAAATGTATGAGGATATTTCCAAAGCCATGCATTCCTCCAAAACCCACTACACGGTGTTGATGGGAGACTTCAACGCAAAACTAGGCACAAGAGAAAACGGTGAGCTGAAGTTAGGGAAAATTGGAGTAGGGCAACGGAACCGATGGGGCCAGCAGCGGGCCGACTTTATGGAGAAAGAGGGACTCTTTATGATGAACTCTTTCTTCCTGAAGCGGCCCCACTGGAAGTGGACCTGGTCGAGCCCCGACGGTTCGACAAAAAATGAGATTGACTTCATTATGACGACCAGACGCCAACTGTTCAGTGATGTCTCAGTGATCGCAAGGGTGAAAACTTGCAGCGATCACCGAATGGTAAGAGGCACACTGACCTAAACGTTAAGTTGGAGAGGTCTCGTCTAATGAAGTCAACGCTCCGTCCCCCACGTGCTCTAATCCAGAATTCCAAAAACTTTCGGCTCGAGTTACGTAACCGCTTTCAGTGCCTACAAGATTGCAATGCAGTGGACGATATGAATGACAAGCTCGTGGAAACTGTCCATGCGGTCGGAGCTAAGTTCTGGAAGACTCGCCGCAGAAGAACACAAAAACTCTCCGAATCACACTCTTACTCTCATGGCTGTTAGGCGGGAGATGAGGCTGCAATCGTCAACAGATTTGACAGCATACAGGCAACTGAACAGACAGATCTCCAAATGCATGCGGCAAGACTTACGCAATGTTAATACTGCTCGTATTAAAGAAGCGATCGAGCGGAACCAGGGCTCCAAAGTCTTTGCCAGAGATCTGTCTGCCAGTAAGAGCCAACTGTCAAAGCTGAAGACTGAGTGTGGCAGCATCGTTTCCGGGACACCTGAGATTTTGAGTGAGATTGAGAGGTTCTATGGGCAGCTATACATATCACCGTTGGAGCCACACGCAAGTGTGAGTAACGATCCAAGAGCAAGTCTTATCGGACACTATTCCGATGATATCCCGGACGTCAGTCTAAGCGAGATTAGAATGGCTCTCCAGCACCTTAAAAACGGCAGGGCTCCAGGCGAGGATGGAATTACAGCGGAGCTTCTGAAAGCGGGTGGAACACCGGTACTTGAAGTCCTTCAGAAGCTCTTCAATTCCGTCCTCCATGGTGGCACTACTCCAGAGGCGTGGAGCAGAACTGCGATGGTCTTGTTCTTTAAGAAAGGCGACAACGCTCTCTTGAAGAACTACAGACCGATTTCCCTTCTGAGCCGCGTCTACGTGCTGTTTTCGAGAGTCATTACGAATCGTCTCGCACGCAGACTCGACGACTTCCAGCCTCCCGAACAAACCGGTTTCCGAAAAGGCTTCAGTACCATAGACCACATACATACCTTGCGGCAGATTGTACAGAAGACTGAAAAGTACAATCTGCCACTTTGTCTGGCGTATGTGGACTATGAGAAAGCCTTTGATTCCGTCGAAATTTTGGCGGTGCTACAGTCCCTTCAGCGGTGCCAAGTTGACTGTCGGTATATCGAAGTGCTGAAGTGTTTGTACAGTAGGGCTACAATGGCTATCCGAGTACAGAACCAGATCTCGAAACCTATCCAACTGCAGAGAGGTGTAAGACAGGGTGACGTTATATCCCCGAAACTCTTCACCGCTGCATTGGAAGACGTTTTCAAGCTACTGGACTGGAAAGGATACGGTATTAACATCAATAGCGAGTACATCACTCACCTTCGATTTGCCGACGATATAGTCCTTATGGCAGAATCGCTGGAGGACTTAAGCACTATGCTGAATGACCTCAATAGTGCCTCCCAACGGATAGGTCTTAAGATGAACATGGACAAAACAAAGATCATGTTTAATGTCCATGTCACACTTATGCCGGTATTTGTTGGGAGCACTACGCTCGAAGTTGTTGACGAGTACGTTTACCTGGAATAAATAGTCCGACTAGGTAAGTCCAACTTCGACCGAGAGGTCAATCGACGGATTCAACTCGGCTGGGCAGCATTCGGGAAATTACGACATATCTTCTCGTCAGGTATACCTCAATCTCTAAAAACTAGATTGTACAACCAGTGCGTGTTGCCAGTGATGACTTACGGATCTGAGACGTGGTCCTTCACTGCTGGCCGTATGAGGACGCTCAAGGTCGCTCAGCGAGCTATGGAGAGGGCTATGCTCGGAGTTTCACTGCGTGATAGACTCAGAAATGAGGATATCCGCAGTAAAACCAGAGTGACCGACATAGCCCAACGGATTAGTAAGTTGAAGTGGCAATGGCCCGGCCATATAGCTCGAAGAACCGATAACAGATGGGGAAGAAAGGTTCTGGAGTGGCAGCCTCATACCGGTAGGCGTAGTTTAGGGCGACCCCCCACTAGATGGAGTGACGACCTGGTAAGATATGCAGGAAGTCGATGGATGCAGGTGGCTCAGGACCGTGCTTTTTGGCATTACTTGGGGGAGGCCTATGTTCAGCAGTGGACTTGTGAAGGGCTGTTATGATGATGATGATGATGATGATAATGATATGTTCAGCAGTGGACCTTGATAAGTTGCAATGAATTATTTTTTATTAAACGTTACCTTAACACTAGGAATTCCTCATGTATCGTGAGTTTGTAGTGAGGCAGTTTACATACATACATTTTGCATGGACAAACATCCAGACCTGGAACAATTATTTGTAGGCCTTAAAAATAAATCTTCTGTGGAGAAGAGGGCCTGAGCCCGCGTCCCTCAGTGCCATAGCTCATTGCTGAGCCAATGCGACACGGAAGCTGTAATGAATGAATGAATTCTAAAATATAAACTAATAATACAATAGTTTTAAAAAGTTCCTGGATTTTAAATACAACTTTGTTACTAAACTAGTATCAACCAATAAGAAGTGGGCTTTGGTCTGAGCATTTCATTTAAACTTTGCGGAAATATCCTCGAGCAAGTAGGAGGAAGTTTACCACAGCGTGTTTGCATATCATTAGCAAAGTTACTAAAGCTTTCTTACTTAAAGAACTCTGTTTTATGTGCAGTACCTATAGATGTGTCTTAGATAACTAGGTATATTGAGTTTTTCACGACAGTATCGACTGATTCTGATATAAATTCCGAGAATTCTAGAAATAAGCACAAGTTTACTATACCAGTTTCTTGACAGCAAAGTATCATTAATTTCTTTATGGGGCATTGTTACAAAGAAGTCCCAGAAAATATGTAGGACCATGGATTATAATAAGCAAAAACTGTTTAATAAGAGTTATTAATTGTTGTACTACTAAAGAGGTAAATGATTGAGAATAAACCCTGGGAGTAAGGTGATTGCTAAATCGTTGTCGATCGTCCAAATGTTTTGATTTTTAATTCTATAAAATATTGTAAATTCATGTTTAAAATTCTGGGTTAGTTTGCTGGTTCTTCACAGAAGTTTTTTAAATATCAATGGTAAAAGCAAAAAGGACTTCCAATAATTTTTCTTTTAATCTGCATTGAATAAAAATTATTTTATTCTATTCTTACCGTCGTTTATATCGTACCTTTTTTATATTGAACCTAAGATTAATTTGTAACCTACTTTTAGTAATAAGACTAATTTTGCTTACCAGAGTACCTAATATAGAGTAAAATCATTTTTAATCATTTTACTTTTTTTTTAAAACGATATCACCATCCTCCACACTCGGAATTTATTCTGTACAAGCGTTTTACCCGCGGCTTCGCTCGAATGGGCTTGAATTTAGAAACATCGATAATACTATTTCATACTAATATTAGCAAAACTGGGTCACTTGTAGAGACACGTCGGTATCTGTGTCAATATTGGCAATATAATAGGCTACAGAAACACAATAAGTTAGTTTATCAGAATCGCATAAATATCAAACGTCAAGCAACACTTTTTTATATCGGGCACGTCTTCCGATGTATCTTTATTTTTAGAAAATTGTCCTGGAATCGGAAATGCATTATTTACATAATATTAATTATTAAATTTTATAAAGTCTTGATAAAATAAGGTTTAATTTCGTGGTTTATATTAATATTGGTCCCATTGAATATTGATTAACACCACAAGCCAGTATTTTTTTTAAGTTCGATTAGACTTCAAAATTTCATAAATATAGTCCTAATCACGGAGAACGTGAGAGAAGAACTAAATTCATGAACAGGCGTAGAAATCTACATAAGATGGGCAGCAGCCTACCTGATCATAGCTCAGTGTTAAAAATATACAGTTGGCAACTCGCATGCCAAGCGTGGCTACTATGGATGACTTTCAAGATTCTATCAATGCAGTCCTACTCATAGTTAAAATAAAATAAACCCGTGTTTAAATTTGCTTTCTATGATATTTATAGAAATCTTTCACAAGAATCTGCTCATTCACTCGTGTGACCTATGCAACTGGGACTGTCACAAAAATTTTAATAATTATTTTTGAAAATATAAAAGTTATCTTAATATATGACAAACAGCTCTATAAATCTCATTAAAAGTAAAAAAAACTGCTGCATTAACTTTTGCGGCTGCATCAACGGTATCACGAACTATTCTACCTATTATGGATGAAAATCTCATAGTGTATTTAATTTTCAATTACATATATCGACCTTGATACAAAAAGAAATTGGGGAAATATTGATAAATAGACACACAACATATTCGACTAAATACCTCTCATTATAAAACTTACGTGTACACAGTTTAGTTAGTAATTTTACTAAAATTAACAATTATGATAAAATATGCAGACATTGGCCACAGGTCTATACCGGTTTGACAATTTTTGATGCTGCAACAATAAGTACTTAATAGATTTGTGTTTAATTTGAACAGTTATGTACTTATTACTGGTTTATTTAGCAGTAAGTAAACGTGGCAGAGCCTCGTTGCAGCTATATTATAGTTGTAGCATGAATGGGTCGGCTTGACCGGAGCAGGACCACGCTCTCACAGAATACCAGCATAAAATAGCAGTGTAATGCTGTTGTGTTTCGTATGATGATTGTAGAGAACCGGAGACCCTTTTTCCTGAAATTGAAGCATTCCATCTTAGTCCTCAGGGCTGACAACGCATTTGCATTTTGATCCCTAATTAAGAATAAATGTGGATGTCTTTTGGCACACGGCATCCACTTACCATCAGGTGGACTGTGTGTTCGTTTGTCACGCAATAATATTAAAAAGTAGATGGTGCCATTATTATATTAAAACTAAATCAAACTTACCCTCTAGTACTCAGACTCAATAAGTTGAGGTGCGACTGGATTGACTCTATCGCACGGCAAAGCCGCTAACATTTATATAATACATAAATTTGGCATAAGGTGGTCTAGAATGTTTAACAACTCTGCTTTTATCAAATATACGCAATCAGTGCCACTAGCGATGTGTAATGAAATTATTTTACGATTTAACAATAACATTTGGAAAAGCTAAGCATTGTCGTGTTTAGTCCAAACAATTCCTATTCACCATTTCACTTTCAATAATCGATTAATTTATGATTTTATGAATTATTAGATCTGAACAGTACATATATAAAACTCTTTTTATTTAAACTATAAGGATAATAATAGTTTTGTACATACTAATTGCAATTTTTATTAGTTTATTTAAAGATAAAAAACGAATACCTACTAAAACTTTTTATAAATTAGAAATTAAACTTAGAAACATCCTTAATTTTATGATTTTGGATAGATGTTACTTTTATATATTTAGGTAGTATTAGTTACTATAACTTCTTTTTGTATTTTAAGTTAGATCGTAGATCGCACATACCGGCGGCGCGGCGACGACGACAGCGCGGTGGCGGCTTATCCACGGGTTATATTGTTAGAGCAAGCGAGATAGCAATAGTACCGAATTGCCGATTGCTCGCGTAGATAGATACGCGAAGCTTCCAGAGTCGATTTCGTGATTTCTCCAGACAGTTTTCGACTCTATACTCGCGGTATAAAAGCCACGCTCACCGCAGCGACCGACAGTTCGGTTTTAATTTGAGTGAAGTGTCAATAGTTCTAGTGTAGATTTTAACTTGACTAGCCGGTGTCATATATTTTGATCCACATTCAACGTAGATTTTCCGTCAAGTGCCGTATATAATTGTGTTGTGAAATCGTAAGTAAAACTCTGTTATTAATAAGTGTTTCCCTACCTATTTAATCTCCCTACTTATTTTTGTTAATATAAAAAAGGATGGGTAATTTAAGTAGGTACTGTAATTGTTTTTAGGTGCTGTGTTAATCCTAGCCAGGATTAGAACGCAACATGGACAAGCCAGGACCTAGTACAAAACGTAAGGTTAAAGATGAAAATCGGCAGTTTCAAGAAATTTGAACTAAGAAATACTTTTTTGTACGGTCGCATAACAAAGTCGTTTGTTTAATTTGCAAGAATTCTGTTGCGATTGCAAAGGAATATAATGTAAAAAGGCACTATGAAACGCAGCATCCTACTTTTACTAAGTTTACAGGCGAATTAAGAAAGCAAAAAATGTTGTCTTTAAAACGGGAGCTTATTGGTCAGCAAGCTATTTTTACAAAACCCATTCAAGATTCAGAAACAGCTACAGAAGTTAGTTATGAAATTTCTCAAATGATAGCAAAGCGAATTTTCAATGATGGGGATTTTGTAAAAGAATGCGTAGAAATTGCCGCTAAGAAAATTTGTCCAGAAGCAGCAAAAAAGTTACGTCTTTGTCAGGTAATATTGCGGAACAATTAAATAAAAAAACTAAGATCATTCAATTTTTTTCATTAGCACTCGACGAATCCACTGATATTAGTTCCACAGCTCAACTTCTGATATTCATACGAGGTGTTACTCAAGATTTTGAAGTCTTAGAAGAGTTATTAGGAATGTGTTCATTGAAAGCTCAAATCAGATGAGTTGATATACTTAATGTACTTTTGGATGAGTGTTCAAAAACTGATTTGGACTTATCAAAATTATCGGGAGTTGCGACTGACGGTGCTCCTTCGATGATTGGTGTCAATTCTGGGCTAGTTACTTTGCTGAAAAAGCACCTGCAAGAAAAAAACTTAACGCTGAAGATCTCATGCAGTTTCACTGCATTATACACCAAGAAGCCCTCTGTTCTTAAAAAATTGAATTTCAAAATGTCATGAAAGTAGTAGTTTCGACTGTAAATTTCATAAAATCACGAAGACTCAATCACAGGCAATTTAAACAATTCCTTGATGACATCGAAAGCGAATATGGAGATTTACTGTATTATACAGAAGTAAGGTGGCTAAGTCGTGGATTGACGCTGGAACAATTTCTAAATTTAATAGAAGAAATTGGAATATTTCTGGCGGAAAAGCAAAGGAATGTCCCGGAATTTAAAAATCCTGATTGTTTGTGTGATTTGGCTTTTTTAGTAGATATTACAAATCATTTGAATGTCTTGAACACACGGCTTCAAGGCAAAAATCAACTGATATCCCAGCTCTACGCTCATGTATCATACTTTCTATGCAAGCTGATACTTTTCAGATCGCAATTGAATTCTGGAAATTACAATCATTTTCCGAATTATAAGAAAATGACTGAAAAATTCAACAAAACTGCGATTAATTTCAGTTATGTAGAAAAGCTAGATATTTTGATTCAATCTTTTCAAGACAGATTTTTGGAGTTTAAAAAAAGTGAAACATCTTTTGGACATATTCAGCAATCCTTTCACGATTTCAGTTGAAAATGCGCCAGAGTCAATGCAGTTAGAAATTATCGACATTCAAAACGACCTAGATTTATGCAACAAATTCAACAAAGGAGACTTGCTGAACTTTTACCGCTGCATTGATAAAATTACGTACAAAGAGTTGCGCATAAACACTCTGAAATGTGCCAGCCTATTTGGTTCTACCTATATATGTGAAGAAACCTTTTCAATACTAAATAATAATAAAACAAAAAATCGAAACCGCCTTGCAAATGAAAGTTTGGAAGCAGTTTTACGTGTTGCTACAAGTAAATTTGAGCCAAATACAAAAAAGATTGTAAGCACTATGCAGTGCCACGCTTCAAATTAATAAATTCATTTTCAATTTTAATACATTATTATCAATTCTTTATTGTCTTTAGTTACCTCTACTCCTGGCGCCCGCCATCAGTTCACAATTTGCCTGAGTGGCCCCGAGTCTTAATAAGTCTGTGCATCACTGCGTTAGATGGCACTATAATATCGTAGATTGTCGGTGCAGTCAATTTGTTACACAATGGTTAAAACTATATATAAAATAGAAATTAACATCTAAATTAAGGAAAATACTTAACCCTCCTTTTACAAAAAAAAATTTCCGTAATCGGATAAAAAGTAGCCTATAAGTAGCTACGGGTTTCTAAACACCTAACTACAAAAATTTAATAAAATCTGTTCAGTAGTTTTTGCGTGAATATTGAATACACAGACAAAAATTCTAAAAACCACTACTTGTTTTTTTTCCAGAAAATATTAGAATTGTAGACACGACTATTCTACAAATTTATTATATGTATAGATTGTAGGGGTAGTTGACATACATAAATTGCACATGGAATCCAGATTCGAACAAATATTTGTAGGCCTTACACATACTTGTTCCATACTAGGGTCAAACTCGCGGCCCCTTGCGCTGGAACTCACTGCTAAGCCACTGCGCCACGGAGCTGTCAAGAATTTACTATTTTAAAAATTTTGTGCCAGAAATTACATACAATGGGGGGAATTAAGCCTTAAAATTTACGTTTATTACGTCATTTAGTTTGATAATAACATATTTATATTGCGCCAAATGCGTTCTGATTACGAGCTTATTACAGACGTGATGACAGGAATTACGGGAAACACTGAAGGAGATTGTTCAATTTTAGGTATAATCGCTTGCTGTACACAATATAAATTATGTGAAGACTTAGCCTCAATGCAAATAAATCAATATCTCTTTTTGGTTTATTATATCTTATACAACAGAGCCCAATTTCACTGAGGACGGAAGGACGGGTACACTATTATGTGCTTATAATTACGGAGAAGGTTTTATGAGTTATAACTTATATGGAATGTTACTGAAGAAAATAATTACAATTAAATTAAATTAAGATTAAATATTTATTTTTATACAGGTACTAAAATTAAGTGAATAATAATGTACTTCATACAATATAAAGTGAACTTGAGAAAAATAAAAATGCCTAGATCAATCGTCACCTCATAAAACTTCTCTAGAACCTCTTTTTGACGAAGAAATCAATAAATACTGCTTAAAGTACCAAACATATTTATATTGCCGTGTAGTGGCGGTTGAGAATATCCACTACCCCATGTCTTCCCGTGGGTGTCGTAAGAGGCGACAGAGGGAGACAGGCAGGAGATGGGCAGCAGCATCGTCCTGATAACAACTGTGTTATAATAAAAAACTGCGGTTTCCAACCCGCTCGCCAAGCGTAGCAACTATGGCAAATATCCCCCCATGAATAACGACGCAAAAAACGGCCCCCAGTCCCCGGCGGCCCCGCTATTACTGGCTACGGTGGCGACCATGGTAATGGCGGGGCAGGGGGTGCTAAGAATCTCCGGTGGAGGTTCGGTTGCCACCTACGACGACTCGACCTGGCAACGTATAACGCACGCACTCTGAGGACTGACGAGAAGATAATGGAGCTGGAAGAAGAGGTAGACAAGTTGCGCTGGCATATTATTGGATTATCCGAGGTCCGAAGGGAGGTAGAGGATACGGCAATCCTCGAGTCCGGCAACTAGTTCTACCATCAGGAGGGCGACCATCTGTTCCAAGGAGGTGTCGGATTTATCGTCCACAAGTCTCTCGTCAACAACGTTGTAAAGATTGGGAGTGTGTCGACGAGGGTCGCGTACCTGATACTCAGAATCACCAAACGGTATTCGCTGAAGGTCATACAGGTTTACGCACCAACCTCGGCACATCCCGATGAGGAGGTGGGGGAAATGAATGAGGATATTTCCAGAGCCATGCATTCCTCCAAAACCCACTACACGGTGTTGATGGCAAACTTCAACGCAAATCTAGGCACAAGAGAAAGCGGTGAGCTGAAGGCGGGGAAATTTGGAGTAGGGCAACGGAACTGAAGGGGCCAGCAGCTGGCCGACTTTATGGAGAAAGAGGGACTCTTTATGATGAACTCTTTCTTCCAGAAGCGGCCCCACAGGAAGTGGACCTGGTCAAGCCCCGACGGTTCGACAAAAAATGAGATTGACTTCATTATGACGACCAGACGCCAACTGTTCAGTGATGTCTCAGTGATCGCAAGGATGAAAACTATCAGCGATCACCGAATGGTTAGAGGCACACTGAACCTAAATGTTAAGTTGGAGAGGTCTCGTCTAATGAAGTCAACGTTCCGTCCCCCTCGTGCTCTAATCCAGAATCCCGAAACCTTACAGCTCGAGTTACAAAACCGATTTCAGTGCCTAGAGGATTGCAATGCAGTTGACGATATGAATGATAAGCTCGTGGAAACTGTCCATGCGGTCGGAGCTAAGTTCTGCAAGACCCGCCGCAGAAGAACACAAAAATTCTCCGATCACACTCTTAATCTCATGGCTGTTAGACGGGAGATGAGGCTGCAATCGTCAACAGATTTGACACCATACAGGCAACAGACAGATCTCCAAATGCATGCGGCGAGACTTACGCAACTTTAATAATGCACTTATTAAAGAAGCGATCAGGCGGTACCAGGGCTCCAAAGTCTTTGCTAGAGATCTGTCTGCCAGAAAGAGCCAACTGTCAAGGCTGAAGACTGAGTGTGGCAACATCGTTTCCGGGACACCTGAGATTCTGAGTGAGATTGAGAGGTTCTATGGGCAGCTGTACACATCATCGTTGGAGCCACACGCAAGTGTGAGTAACGATCCAAGAGCAAGTCTTATCGGACACTATTCCGATGATATCCCGGATGTCAGTCTGAGCGAGATTAGAATGGCTCTCCACCACCTTAAAAACGGCAAGGCCCCGGGCGAGGATGGAATTACAGCGGAGCTTCTGAAAGCGGGTGGAACACCGGTACTTGAAGTCCTTCAGAAGCTCTTCAATTCCGTCCTCCGTGGTGGCACTACTCCGGAGGCGTGGAGCAGAAGTGCGGTGGACTTATTCTTTAAGAAAGGCGACAACGCTCTCTTGAAGAACTACAGACCGATTTCTCTTCTGAGCCGCGTCTACGTGCTGTTTTCGAGAGTCATTACGAATCGTCTCGCACGCAGACTCGACGACTTCCAGCCTCCCGAACAAGCCGGTTTCCGAAAAGGCTTCTGTACCATAGACCACATTCATACCCTTCGGCAAATTGTACAGAAGTCCGAAGAGTACAATCTGCCACTTTGCCTGGCGTATGTGGACTATGAGAAAGCCTTTGATTCCGTCGAAATTTGGGCGGTGCTACAGTCTCTTCAGCGGTGCCTAGTTGACTGTCGGTATATTGAAGTGCTGAAGTGTTTGTACAGTAGGGCTACGATGTCCATGTCACACCTATGCCGGTAGTTGTTGGGAGCACCATGCTCGAAGTTGTTGACGAGTACGTTTACCTGGGACAAATAGTCCGACTAGGTAAGTCCAACTTCGACCGAGAGGTCAATCGACGGATTCAACTCGGCTGGGCAGCGTTCGGGAAATTACGACACATCTTCTCGTCAGGTATACCTCAATCTCTGAAAACTAAAGTGTATAACCAGTGCGTGTTGCCAGTGATGACTTACGGATCTGAGACGTGGTCCTTCACCGCTGGCCGTATGAGGACGCTCAAGGTCGCTCAGCGAGCTATGGAGAGGGCTATGCTCGGAGTTTCACTGCGTGATAGACTCAGAAATGAGGATATCCGCAGTAAAACCAGAGTGACCGACATAGCCCAACGGATTAGTAAGCTGAAGTGGCAATGGGCCGGCCATATAGCTCGAAGAACCGATAACCGATGGGAAGAAAGGTTCTCGAGTGGCAGCCTCGTACCGGTAGGCGTAGTGTAGGGCGACCTACCACTAGATGGAGTGACGACCTGGTAAGACATGCAGGAAGTCGATGGATGCAGGTGGCTCAGGACCGTGCTTTGTGACATTACTTGGGGGAGGCCTATGTTCAGCAGTGGACTTGTGAAGGGCTGTAATGATGATGATGATGATGAAAGTACCAAAACCAAAAAAATAGTGGGACATACTTAAATTCTGTTATTACTTTATATTATTATCACAAATATATTAAAAGTTTTGTGATATTAGTAAAAATGACGCAAGATAGTGGCGTAGTTATCTCCTACCCCATATCACCCCGTCGGTGTCGTAAGAGGCGACGAAGCGAAATGAAACTTGAGATAGGCAGCAGCATGTCCGTGATAGCAACTTAAATAACAAACTGCTGTTGCCAATCTGTCTGACAAATGTAGCTTCTGTTCAAAACATTGACTTGATATCATGAGGCAAAAAACAAAAGGGAGGATTATGGTCAACAGTAGACTCTTTATAAGCAATCATGATGATGATGATATGTAAAAACGTTAATTAGCAAACCATCGTACGGGTATATCTGCCTACTTGGCATTGGCCTCCAATAATCTGTTGTTAATTAAACATAGGAGTGACTTTGAATAAGTGAATAGAAAATAAATATTTTTATAACATAACCTATTGAATAAAAATATTTCCATTTTTAATTTATAGGAAGGGTTTGAAACAGGCAACTGCCTTAATGCATTTTACGAGCTTCAGATTATGTCTGCTAAATATATTTAACAGTTCAAATTCAAATTATTTATTTGCATGAATATAAGTAAGAACATTCATATGGAAATAAAAAAAGTATTCAACCGCCGGCATGTACAATAGAAGAAACTAAATTAAACGTTATACGTGGTAGAGTCACGCTTTTTTTTTGCGCCCGAAGCAAATATATGCAACCCTCCGGAAAGTGGGGGAGGGAGGTTGGGAATGCTCATAGCATACCATGCAGTCGACTGCGTGGTTATGTGGTGACTTTTACCCACTAAACCCAACCTTTTAGGAACTGGCTTAACGATCTAACTAGAGATCTCTAAGCCGTATACGAACGCGACCCTCCTTGGCAGAAAGGAGGGTGCCAGCGGCGAAAAGCCGCTTAGAAGTGTGCCTAACTAAGGCAGATTAAGGGATGTGTTATGTAGGCTCGGCCTGAGCCGCCAGGAGGCAGTTCAGGTCAGCCGAAAGCTTGTTGGGGGGTCCGAGAGAGAGTTTCTAGTTTTGCGCACACTATAGCGAGTGTGGATAGGGGCTGCATAGGCAGCTGTCTCACGAATGAGATGATTTGGGTGGGACTCTGAGGCTTTGAAACGCTGATGGGACGGTGATTGGATGGGATGTGGTGAGGTTTGCCTGGCTTGGGAATGCCAATGACTGTTGCCTCTTTCCAAGAGGTGGGAAAGTAACTGAGTTCGAAGCAGGCGTTAAAGATTATGGCCAATAAGGCGATTACCTGCTCCGGAAAGTGTTTGAGGGCTTGGTTGGAGATGCCGTCCGCACCCGGTGCTTTTTTGGGCTTAAGTCCTTTGATGGTAGATGAAATCTCATCTTTGGACACAGTGATAGGGTCAGAGGCGGTAGAGGGCGAGTTCCTGCGACGTACGTCAGGAGCGTAGTTAACAATGTCGGGATAGTGGGTGACAGCGAGGGGGGCTGTAGACAGTCAGGTCGAGAGACTGAGTGATATTGAGCAGCACCCTGCCACTACTGGTAGTAGTACGGCAGGTCCATTCAGTATGCTTGGAGTTAAAGTCTCCAAACATAATGATTGAGTCGCCTAATGCAAGGATGGCTTCGAAATCACTCTTAACGAGGAGGGTTCCGCTAGGGATATAGCAAGAGGCTATAATTATTGACTGGTGTCCAGTCATGGCTAATCTAGTGATAGTGGCTTCCATACTGGTAAGCGTCAGAGTAGATATGTGGGAGCAATGAAGGGACTTTTTGTAATAAATGGCAGTACCGCCGCCTTTGCGGTCGGGTCTGTCATTACGCAGAAGTGAATAATTTTTGATAGAAGGCCTTTAGAGACTTCGGGGCTGAGGTGGATTTCCTGAAGGAGGAGGAGGTCGGCTTCGCGATCTCGAAGAAATAGCCTAAGCTCTGGGAGGTTATTTCGCAAACCGCGGATATTGAATGAAACAAGCGACAAACCCTTTGGTTTGATACGACCGTGCGATATTGCGGGAGCAGAGGACTCCGGCATAGTGTAATTACAAAGACCTTAGTAGGTTGATGTGCTCAGTAAGAGCAAGGAGACGGTCCTGAGGGGACTGAGCGGTGCGCAGTTTACGCGTAAGGATAAGGATTTCCTCTATATTGATCTTATTCATAGTGTTATACACTAGGTTTAGATCTTCTACTACAGTCTGCCTGTTTTTGTGGGTCGGCGGAGGGCCGCGGGATATTTGATTCATTTGGGAACCAAGGGTTTATTGGAAGCGGCGCAGGCTGGGAAAGCGGAAGGCTCATAAGGGGCCGAGGAGGGCCTTAAGGTGGCCGATAGAGGCCCTGTGGGGGCCGATAGTTGTCCTGTGTGGGCTGAGATGAGCCCTGAGGGGGCTGAGGTAGGGGCTGGCCCTGGCGGGGCTTGCGGCTTACAAGAGCCGGGAAGGTTCGGTCATTGACCTGGGGTGGAGCTTGGCGGCTCGGAGGTGGGCGAGGAGCGCGAGGGCAGCCTCTAAAATTGGCCGGATGGCCTGTTTGTCCGCAAAGGACACATGAGGGTGGGGATTCGGCGTTTTTGGGCCGAGGGCACTCTTTCGAGTGATGGGGTTCTTGGCACTTAACGCACCTGGGTGGAGCTGAGCAGTTGGCTGCCGCGTGCCCATAGAGTTGGCAGCGTTGGCACTGCGCTGGGTAACCGCGCCGGTGTGGGGCTTCGACCTTTACACGTGACAGGCCGCACACAGTGCGTACCTCGCGGAAGATGGCCTTCGCTTCCGGCAAATTGGTGAGAACAAGGAGGGCAAGGTTAAATCTTTCGCCCCTGCTGCTGTGCATTTTGTGCACAGCCTCTATGGGGAAGCCCTGAGACTTAAGGTCTTCCAGAATGTCCTCGTTTGCGAGTTTATAGGGAACTCCGCGGAGGACTGCCTTGACTTTCCTTTCTTCGGCGAGGGCGTATGTGTGATAGGACACACGCTCGGCCGTGAATAGACGGGTTATATTCCGGAAGTCTTCTATAGACGCCGGCATTATTTTGATGGCCTCGCCGACATTGGTAGCTTGGTCATATTTGAAACCCTTATCGTAGAGGGTTTTGGATAATTGAGTGAATTTAGCCTTGTCTCTGAGAAAGAAAGAGGCGGGACTTGGTTTTTAGCCAATTTGGGAGCGCAGCGGGTTGTTGGCTTGGTGGTAGTGTCTTTCGACTGAGAGGCGGCAGCGTTTGGGGCTGCGGAAGTAGGGGCAACGATGGGAGCTGCGGAGGTAGAGGCAGCGGCGGAGGGTGTGCGGGCGGCGGCCGCCGGGGCGGGGGGAGTGCGAGAAGTCGCAGCGCGTTTCGGGCCGCGCTTAGATTTCACTAGCGTGAATTGGGCTGAGTCGGTTATGGTTCCTTCGGAGTCGGATGAATCCGAGGAGCCGGTGGAGCTGAGGGCGGTGCTCTTCCGAGAGGAGGAGGTAACGGACGTGGTGTCCGAGTGCTCCATATCGGAGTCGGGGGACGCGGGCAAGTCGGTCTGTGGGGCAGCCGCTTGGGTCGCGAGGAAAGCCGCGAAGGCGGGCGGGGGGTACATGCCTTAGAGGCACGGGGGGGTAATATTTATCGTAAAACTGTCAAGGTTTACGCCTTGGGTTTTTAGGAATTGGTGGAAAAGAGCCAAAATTTGGCTAGCATCCATGGTAGACATGTTGGGCGGACAGGGGGGTGACGATTTATTCTATGAAACTAGAGGTCCCTGTTCTGAGAAGAACAGGGCCTTGGGGGCAGATGGGGAGGACTGACGTTCTATTCCCAGAAGCTGGGGTCCCTATGTTCTGAAAAGTACAAGGGCTCGCTCTGAGAAGAGAAAGAGACGATCTTCCAAGAACAGTATATACAACAAGTAACAGTATAACAAAAACAATAACAGAAAAATTAAAAATAAAACAAAACAAAGCAAAGCGCGCTCAAGCCTCCCCACCGGAGCAAGGGGGCAAGAACGATGCGAAAAACAAAGTGACTCACCAACGGCGTCTGCTCGGCCGGTGTTAGCCGGGGGAGAGCGGGGTGCGCGGGCGAGCGGTTGCGCTACCGAGGGGTCGGAGCGCAAAAGAACTGTATGCACGACCGCTCGGGGGCAGCGCGCAAACGGAACTGCTGGAGTCACGCTGCAGCCGTATTATGGTTAGGACCCTTTTTTACCAGGGGTAACAACGCATTTGCATTTTGATTCGAGGACAAATGTGGATATCTATGGGCCACAGCATCCACTCAACGTCAAGTGGACTGTGTGCTCGTTTGTCACCCTTATTCTTTAAAAAAACCATTTTATTGTCATTTTTTTTTCATTTGATCACTCGCATTCTACATATGGCGGCACTGTCGTCGCGCTACAAGTGAAACACATCAAAATCTAAATGGCGCTATCAAAATTCCAAAGTAAAAACGTTAGAATAGCTCCGAACTTCCACACGGAGCGTTGGCCGCTCTCCGGGCAGAACACCATGTTTGGCGAGAGATCTCCCCTTTTCCTTCTATGGCTACTGGTGACTACCCAACGTGATCTAAACACGTAATCAACAATCTTCAGAAACTAGAACTTTCAAGCCTTTATCGTTGTTCTCAAGAACCCCTACCATATACTTCCAGGAATCGTCGTCTGCTGTATTCAGTTCCTGCAAGCCAGTTCAACTTGTCTTCATCACGACTCACCGTGAATTTATAAGGCAGGCTTCTGGCACTTGCTCCGGTACATCGTTCTCACCGGCATCACTTCTTAGTGCATAGTACGTTACGCTTTGCACTAGCGTCACTTACACTTACGCACATAGCTCGTATTCCCCACTGGCATTAAGGACGCACCGGGAATCGGTCTGCACTACTTTGTACTGGAAACGAGAAATTCCATCTTACTCCTCAGGGGTGACAACACATCTGAATTTTGAGTCTTAATCGAGAATATGTCTATAGGCCAACAGCATTCACTAATCATCGGTTGGACTGTGTGCTCGCTTGTCACCCTTATTATATAAAAAATAAAACATTATTAATGTCATTTTGTTTTGTCTTGCCATCGTTATTATAAATATATAAAAAAGTAATAACAAAAATGAAAACAATAGCTACAAGTGATTGTAGATTATTGAACGATGTTTTAAAACACCGAATCAAAAGTTTGAAAGTGTACAATTTCCTTCACTCTGTCAACACAGATAGCTTTGAATAAACCAAAATAAAACAACATGTAATTTTATAAGTCGCCTTTGAAAAGGCGTGGCTGCGGCAGCATCTTAACAACAGCTTACACTGTGATTTCTTTATGATTCTTGTGTTAGCGTACCGACGATTAACAAAATACCCGTGACGGAAGTTGATCGACCAAATTGGCGATATATTGAAGTCGAGACGAGTTAGGGGTGCCTTTAACCGGCGAGCATGTGTGCGTAGAAATTAATGTGAAAGTAGCGAGAGGGGACGTGTTAGGATCATACCTAATGGAAGTCCGTAGTCTCTGCCTGCCTCTCAGCGTAACAGAGGTGGTCTCTCATTGCTTGACGTATGAGGAAGCTCAAGGTCGCCCAGCGATCTATGGAGAGGGCTATGCTCGGGGTTTCTCTGCGTGATAGACATAAAAACTAGGATATCTGCAGTAGAACCAGATTAACCGACTTAGCTCAAAGGATTAGTAAATTGAAGTGGATATGGGCAGGCACCTCGAAGAAATGATAACCGATGGGGAAGAAAAGTTCTTGGGTGGCAGCCTCGTACCGGCAGGCAAAGTGTAGGGCGTCCCCCACTAGATGGAGTGACTTAAGACATGCAGGAAATCAATGGATGCAGGTGGTTCAGCACTGTGCATTGTGGCATACCTTGCCTATGTTATATGTCGTGAGAATCCATGTTATGTTATATGTTAAAAATAATTTAATTCATTATGAAGATACAATTTCAAGAATTGTATTTAATTTATGGCCGCGTATTAGTGGCCTAAGATAATCCACTATCCCATTGTTGGCGACGCGCCTATAAAAATGTTTCAGTTTATTAAATCAACCGATGACGTTGCTATGAAAAAAGGGGCAGTCACGAGCAACGACGCTCTGATAAGAGAATGCTTAGTTAAATCTTTAAGAAATGTCGAATTAATGATATGAAGGTCTTGGGTTCGACTCCCAGGCCGGACTAGTTTGTTTGTTTTCCTAAGTAATATCGCTTAATAAATTCGTAAGGAGTTTAAGATATAAATTATGTTACCGGATTTGTTCCCCGGTTGAAATCATCTTTCAAATGATGTAAATTCATAAGAATATTAAAGTGAAGTTAAAGATCGGATTTGTTCCCCGGTCGAGATAATCACTCTGTGCATAGGCAGAATTAATGGATATTAATTGCATAAATGTTGTTTTGTATAAGTTTGATACGTTTTGTACGAAAACAAATGCCTATTTGTTATGATTGATTAATGAGAACATTCATTTATATTGTTATCTGATTAAAGATAGTTTCATACAGTTCGAAAATTGTATAAAAGCATTTAATTTGCCTAATATGGTCAAAATTGGTGTATATCAGACTTTGATTTTTTCTGATAGCCGAGAGCCGTGCAAAGTTAGTTGTTCACATAGCGTGAGTTCATAGACGCACGCTGGCCACGCCCTTAGGAGGCCGAATATGTAAAAATTTAAAATGTTTGTAATTCAGTGATTTATGTAAAAATTACTTGTAAAATATTTCAGGTTAATTGTACGTGCTAAAAAGGTAAATTCTGTGTTATTTTCATGTGAAAATTCCTGTGTATAAGTGAAATAATGATAGTTTTGTATAAGAAATTTAAAAGTGTTTTAATAGTGAAATAAATAGAAAAAAATGTAAATTAAACTATTGTATTGGTTAGTTTATGTATAAATTCAAGTGAGAAACATTGTTTTAACTTTCTGTGTTAAATATTTAAGAAATTTCGATTTCGAACTTGTGAGTAAAATAGGCAGTTTTCGTTTAATAAATAAAAGGTTTTTTATGATATGAAGATATGATGTATATCATGGTGTAGATATTGTTTTGTACTACCTATATTGATAAATTGTATTTGTATATGATTTGAATAAATAAAGATATTGAGTGAAACGTGAGAGAGTAATAGTACAAATTCATGTAATTAAGTTGCGCAAGCGCGCAGATGGCGCGGCTCACTTTCGCGTATAGCTCTGGGGTAGCTTAGTGAACGGGTTTTATTGCAATTCGTTCGGGGAAAAAGTTCGGGAAATATTCAAGGAAATAGTTCGGAAATAAATAAGAAAATCCGAGGAAAAGTTCAAGAAAAGTGAAAAACCAGCAGTATAGGGAAAAGTGATTACTCTCTCACGGAACGGTTTGAAGATAATTGCTGTTTCATTCCCAAGATCCTTTAAGTTATACAGTCCACATCGAAGAATTAAGGCGTCGGGACCGGGACGACTTCGGAAGACCCGTAATCCCCGTCTGAACCTACTTGCTGAAAAGGAAGAGGTTATCGCCCTAGTGTGTTACTCCGTTGCGGAGATCACATACGTTGTTCCCGAACCCAACGTAGGCGTGATAGGAGGCCGGATCGAGAGAAGCCTCGATTCCTGTTTCTTAGTACCCGATCCGCTAGGTCCTTTTCAATTGGTCCTTCGCGGCCGATTGAGAGGACGTCCGACCTGAGTTCCTTTTCAATTGGTCCTTCGAGCCGGATTGAAGACCACCCGAACCCGCCAGCTGGATCAAGGAACCAGCTGTGGACTGCTGGTTGTGGAAGAAGAAGACCTTCGGAAGCCGAGTGAAGAACAGCAACCGAAGGAAGCCAGAGGTTTGAGCTGAAGCAATAGGACCAAAGGCCTGAAGACCAGGACGGCAGCACTGAAGGGCTGGACCTGGAACTACCGGAAGAAAGAAAACCGGGATTGCAGCTTGGGGCGTGTGCTCGCATGGGGCACATATCGCAGCCGGGCGCAGGTGTCTTGTGAAGGCACTCATCGTGGCCAAGCAGGGCTTGGCATTTTTCCTGTCGGGCAAGCGTGCTCGGCATTTCCTGTCAGACGATCGTGTCTGGCATTTCCTGTCAGACGATCGTATCTGGCATTTCCTGTCGGACGACCGTGTCCGGCATTTCCCGTCGGGTCATCAGGGTGCAAAAAGCATCCACCGCTGCTGCTGCCGGGCGAGGGTGCGCGTGGGCACCTGACTGCATCGCGGCCGGAGGAGGGCGCTTGGACGAGGCGTCACCGGCAACTGGGCGGCGAGCACAGCATACATCCCGACCACCTAACGGTGCCAAACGGTTGGGCTCTGGCATAACACCTTCGGGTGGAGCAGTTCTCTCGAGCGAGACTGCGCTTGCACTACCGCTCGACTGTTTCGTCATATTCCTTGGCGGGACAGTTCCTAAACCTTTCCTCCATTCCATTCCTGCACGACTCCATCCCTGGACGGCTCACCTCGGTAGGCCCCGTTCAGGATTGATAGGGCTGATAGGGCTGTTAGGGTGGTAGTAGGGTTGTAGGGTTGGGAGATAAAGGGGGAAGGGGTAGTGGTGTTAGGTTGGGGTGTAGAAGGGTTGTAGGTAAGGGGTTGTAGGGACTGTAGGGACAGTTAGGGACCGTAGGCCAACAATCACCTTCCTGCAAGATGAAGAAGGCACAAGACCAGACAGGGAGAAGCGAAGGGAGCAGGACAAGGACAGGGCTCTCAAGAAAAGCTAAAGAAGCGGAATCATCTGGAGCGACCACAGCTACTGCGTCAAATGGAGCAACTCCTTCAAGTGGAGCCACCACAGACACGTCCACATGCACGTGGGACTCAGGGACGTCCATGGCAACGACGAGCAACAGGACGGACACCAGTGGTACACAGGCCAGCACCGCACAACAATCCGTTATATCCAGGAGTGAAACGGTGGTCGAAAAAGTAGGTCAAAGGACCGAAGAAGCGGCATCGTCAAGGACAGTAATCGGGCACACTAGTGATAAAGGGTCACAGAGAGGTAGTAGGTCATCGCGATCGGCGAGGCTGAAAGCCGAATTAGAGGCGCGGATTAAATTCGAACGCTCAGAGCTCGAACGAGCACAGGCAGCTGCTGCCTTAGCCAAGTCTCAATGGGAGTTGGCACGACTCAACCGAGAAGAGGAAATCGACTCGAGTGAGGATGATGAAGAGCGGAATACTCAGGTGGAACCTTTCGTAAGGAGTTGGGTTCAGCAAACAATAATGAGCGCGCCGGTTAGTGTAGCACAACCCGATATTACTGATAAGGAAGCGTGTAAAGGATCACGCCGCAAAGGGGCGGAGGTCGAGCGCAACCTAGGAAATGCACAGAAAACACACGCGAGTGAGGTGTCAGAATTGACCGAAGCGATTGTGAGTGCAATAAAAATAGCTGGTAAAGATAAATCTTCCCAGCTTCATTTCCTCCAGGAATTACCGGTGTTCGATGGAGACCCGGGTGAATGGATAATTTTCAAAACGGTGTTTGAAGACACAAAAGGCCAATTTTCAGGGGTGCAAAATGTCGCACGCCTTAGGAGGGCATTAAAGGGCACCGCTAAAGAGGCGGTTAAGTCGCTGTTATTTACTTTATGTGAACCTGAAGAAATAATGAACGCTCTCGAAAGAAGATTCGGTAGGGTTGAGATGCTCATTCTAGCCGAAATCGAGAATATAAAGCGTATGCCAAGATTGGCAGAAGATTGCCGAAATATAGGATCTTTTGCAAGTCGTATTACGAACGTGGTTGCCACAATACAAGCGTTGAATCAACCACAGTATTTATACTCACCGGAGTTAGTGAGCCGCATAGTGGAGAAACTTGGAACTATGATTAAATTTAAATGGTTTGAATATCGAGCTCAATATCCTTTGGAGCCAGAGTTACAGAAGATGGCCAAGTTTTTAAATTTATTGAGTGAACAATTTGGAACGTCCTTAAGCAATGAAAATGCGCCTGAAAAAAGGAAGCGTCCTGAATTCAGGAAGCAAACTGTACACACTGCAAAGGGAGGTGTACGCAGCTGTGCCGAGAGCGAGCGCTATATGCGCCGAAGTAATATGAGCGAGCGTTTAGAACGCCGAAATAATAAAAGGCACAACCGACAAGTGGTTAAGATAACCCAGGACAAGCCTGTAAGTCGGGTAACACATAAGTGTGTTATATGCAACAAGGAGCACTCTATAGTGAGTTGTTACAAGTTTAAGGACATGAATATTCGCGAGAAATGGGAAGCCGTCAAAAAGGCCAAAGTATGTTTCCAATGTTTGTCACCTAACCATAGGAGGTTAGAGTGCAAAGCGAAAAAATGTGGTGTAGAAGGATGTAGAATGTCACATCATCGAATGCTACACCGATACCCCAATGAAAAGGGTAAAGATGCTCAGATTACAACTGTTAGTACAGTGAATGCACTGGCATGTGCATATTTAAAGATCATACCGGTCGAGTTGCATGGGCCTAGAGGAAAGGTCAGGACAACAGCTCTTCTGGACGAGGGATCGACCATGACACTCATAGAGGAGTGGATGGCTCAGAAGTTAGCGCCTCGCGGACGTAAAGAGGGATTACGTATCGAAGCCGTGGGAGGTAAGCGAATTAACGACGATAGTTCGTATCGCTTAAACGTTAAAATAAAAGGCATTTATTCGAGCGACTTAGAAGAGATAAGTGTACAAACAATTAAGTCACTTAACCTCGCTCCTCAGTCGGTAAGCCGAGAATTATTGCAACGGTGTTCTCATTTGACACCGATCAAGGATGAGTTGATGTATGAGAGGTCCAAGCCTACCATATTGATTGGTCAGGACAATTGGCATCTCATAGTTACTCGTGAATTAATTTCAGGAAGTAAGAACCTACCTGTAGCATCGCTCACCAAACTGGGGTGGGTTTTGCATGGTCACATATCGGGTGGCATTAAACCAATCAAGATTGTTAACCACATTTCCACCAAGAAGGAGGAAGATATGGATAAATTAATCAAGGATTATTTTAGTTTGGAATCTCTGGGAGTATCGGCTAGAAAGCCCGTGAACGACCCAGAAGAACGAGCTTTAAATATTTTGAACAAAACGGTACGTCGTATACCTAATAATAGGTACGAGACTGCTTTGTTATGGCGCACAGACAATGAGTGCTTGCCATCGAATAGGGCACAGGTTGAAAGTCGCCTGTTTAATATTGAGAAAAAGCTCGATAAAAATAACGAGTTGAAAAAAGAATATGAGAAGCGAATTGAAAATCTCATCACCATAAATAGCTTAGAAACAGGTGAAGAAAAATCGCCAAAGGGCGTAAATACGTTAAGAAAGCAAGAACCGTTAAGTCTACCCGACTACGGACGATTTAGCAGCTTTAAGAAATTCCTTGGAGCAACTACACGCACCTTACAAGCGGTAGAAAAATTCAAGAGTTTAAGAAAGTCGGTTAAAGGACCCGACGACGCAACCGAAAAGTCGGTTATGTGTTCCAACAAAGTTTTAGCAAAGTCGGTTAAAGGACCCGATAGCGCGTTGGACACAGCGCTCTTGAAAAAAGGCGGAAATATTAATTTGGAAATTCATTCAAGACGAGTGTTTTCATTCGGAAATAAAATGTTTGAAAGCAGGCAAAAGCGTTGAAAGAAGTTCACGCTTAAGTAAATTATCTATGGAAATAGGAGAGGATAACTTACTCCGTTTAAATGGACGTTTACCTTTCAAGTCTAATTTGACCGAGGAAAGTAGAAAACCTGTCATATTAGACGGTAAACACGAAATCGTTAAAATGATGATTAGAGAAGTTCATCATCATTTTGGACACGCCAATCACCAGACGGTGATGAATGAGGTGAACCAGAAATTTTACGTCTTGAACTTGCGTAATGTAGTACGAAGTGTGTCACACCATTGTCAGTGGTGCAGGACATACAGGTCAAAGCCGCAAAATGTGCCACAAGGAAATATTCCTCTGGAAAGAATAGCTCATCATGAGCCACCTTTTACATGCTCAGCTGTAGATTATTTTGGTCCTATGAGTGTGACTATAGGAAGGCGACACGAAAAACGTTGGGGCGTTTTATTCACGTGTCTGACCACCAGAGCAGTACATCTGGAATTAGCAGCCTCATTGACACCAGCGTCAATGATAATGGCGTTAAGGCGATTTATCGCCAGAAGAGGAAAACCAGCCGTTATATACAGCGATAACGGGACAAATTTCAAAGCTGCAAATAAAGAATTATTGAAAGCATGCGAAGAATGCTATGAGGGCATGAAAAACGAGTCATTTAAGAAATATATTAAATGGAAATTTATACCTCCGGGAGCACCACACATGGGTGGCGCCTGGGAGAGGTTAGTAAGATCGATTAAAATTGCGTTGACCGCTACGCTTAAGGAGAAGAGCCCACGAGAGGAGGTTCTACATACGTTACTTTTAGAAGCAGAGCATACGGTAAATTCCAGACCTCTGGTAACATTCAGTATGGATAGTCCTGAAGAGGGTTTGACACCCAATCATTTTCTTCTGGGACGCTCATGTGGTGATCGACCACCTGGATTATTTTACGAGCGACATCTGAC